>CP139505.1:166211202-166636202 GCA_021014915.2 Artemisia tridentata subsp. tridentata | reverse complement strand
TCAATGGTTTTGTTCAAAAAAAAATACTTTGAGAATTTGCCTCATATATAATACAACAACATGCCTATTGCCTCAGAGTTAAGGTTAGAGTTCTTTGCCTCATGATGAGGTATGTCCTCCTCCGGATACTTCGGAGGAGATAATCGCAATTAACTCCAAATGTTTCTAAGACAAAACCACTCCATGATGAGGCATTGTCTGCTCAGGAGATCAATGTCTGCCCAGAAGAGCATTGTTTGCTTAGGAGAGCTGTCTGCTGAGGAGATCAACGTCTACTCTGGAGAGCATTGTCTACTCAGGAAGCATAATGATGGAGCAGTGCCTGCATCGAAGCTAGTACACTAGCCATCAGAGCTAGTACACTGGCAACTGATATACGTAGTACAATGACGTACGAATAGCACAGACGCTTGGTCCACAAACTAACATGGAGACAAATTTGACCCCGAAGACCAATCCTGGTACTTATCAGCGCTTTATGTGCTGCACCTAGAAGACAACTTAGCTTCCACAAAGGGTTTTGTCATGGAGCTAATCACAGGTAGTATAAAAGGAACTGTTTACACACATGAACAGGGATCTTTATGTAGAAATCAAAGAGGGAATACTGAAAAGTGTATATTATCAGATTCACTAAACAATGAAGGTTACAAAAAATTATATAGAAAACAAACTAACATAACCCTGGGAACTAAACGGGCGAAACCCAACGGGCTTACGGGCCTTCATTATCTAACACCCTCTCTCAAACTCACAATGTTGCAGCGGATGGTCCCAGAGTGCAAACGCGGTGCAAACTCAAAACAAAGCAACACAATTAAGGAGATGAACGAGAGCAGATTCAGACAGGCAGATTGAGATTCAGACAGATTCAGATTCAGATTAAACCAGGTGGAACCAGATGCAGAACCACGTGTGATCAGACAGATGCAAATCTAAAACAATTTGATGTCGAGATGCAACACATAACTACTCAAGACTTAGTCGGATTAGCTAAGACTATTGCACCACCATCACCAACACCATTGCAAAATCAAACTAGCCAACAATAATCCATTACAAACTGAACAAACATAACCGTGCTTACTAAATACCAATACCGATACCGATACCAATCCAATACTAATACCAAAACCATTGAACATAACTACCACACAGAAGCAAATCAAATCGTGAAATTTGCTTTCTTATTTGTCCACTGTCTCACTAATTACAACAACCAATCACGACACACCAATAGAAATTTAATTATCAAAGTTTTGTTCAATCAAGAACAGCAACAAAACAAAACTTTAATGAATTCTTACACCAAGTCAGACCAAGCAAGTAAAGTTTCAAACAAACGAACCTTAATATTATTTTTTTTGTTGACGACAACGGGTTAACTAACGAATAAACGCAACGAATGTTGCATACTTCAAACGAGCATATATATATATATATATATATTTTCATCTTTAACCTGGCTCTGATATCATGTAGAAATCAAATAGGGAATACTGAAAAGTGTATATTATCAGATTCACTAAACAATGAAGGTTACAAAACATTTTATAGAAAACAAACTAACCTAACCCTAGGAACTAAACGGACCAAACCTAACGGACTTACGGGCCTATATTATCTAACACCTTACACACACACATACACTCCGATACAGATTACTCTCTACCCTTACTTCTCTTTACTTATCATTTATCACTCACTTATACCAAGTACTTACTCTCACGCCGGAGCTTGGTCTCGGACTAAAAACCCAGGGCGAGCTAACAAGGTTCTCTCTTATTTCAGCCTACCAGACGAAGGAGCTGCCGAGGAGTCTCCTGAAGCTTAGGGTTGAAGAGCATCTACGAATATTTTCTCAAACAACTTGTAAACCTAATATCATTACATATAACACCCTTATTTATAGCTTTTGCAAAGACAAGATGATTGATGATGCTTCCATTCTCTTTAAAGAAATGGTCTCTCAAACAAAAACATCACACCTGATGTTGACACATAGAACACTTTCATTTATGCATTTTCTAAATTGGCTCGTTGGGATGAGGTCACCAGGATGCTCAAACAAATGGAGGATCAAAAGATCTGTTTAGACGTGAAGACCTTTCCTATAATAATCGATGGACTTTGCAAACAAGGTAAGGTTAAAGAAGCGACGGATCAGATGCTATCGGTATCATGATTGACAGCTGCAAAATATCTTGACATATTGATTTTCAGTTCACTCATTGATGGCTACTCTTTGCTAAGTGACATGACCAAAGTACATAATAATTTTGATTTGTTAAACCATAGACGAGTCAAGCCAAATATTCATACCTATAATAAGTTGTTGTTGTTTGGATATTACAATAATTTTATGGTAAATGACGCTAGATATTTTCATGATTATATGGTTGCTAAGCATCTTGAAACCAACAAGGTCACTCACGCACCTGTGTATTAGGATACTGTTTAAATAAAACAAGACAACATTCTCCATCCGGATGCAACCTCACTGAACTTGAAGAAAAATATAGAAATTTTCTAAAAGGTGATGATGGTTGTGCCTTTTGTTAGAATTTAATAAACATGACAAGTTCATATATTAAACACATAATCATCACACACATGCGAAAGCGTAGGATCTATTTTAACACATAAAGAATTAACCGAATAAAAAAGCAAACGTACCTTTGATTCTAGCTAAACAAGAATCAACTTCAATCATCCTTCAATTAAGATCAAGAACCCTAATTAGGGTTTATAATTGGATTAACGAATTACCCCTTACCGTTTTGTAATTTAATCCAAGATATTAACTATAGTGAGTTAATATCACGTTCTTGTACACACGTACTAATAGCAAATTAATGTAAATGCTAGTTTAATAAAACACAAAACGATTTTATTTTTGGAAAAACAAAAGTCGAACACCTCTTGAAGGTTTCAGCCGATTGGGACACAAGGAAAAGAGAAAAACACTTTTAGGGTTTAGTGTGTGTACAAAAGTTACAAAACAATGAACCCTTGTGTTTGTTTATATAGGATGACAAAACTTTGGGAAAAATTTAGGGTTTGGGTTTGGGAAACCCATTGCCGAGCAGATCTTAACCCACAAAGGGGTTCTAGATCTTTCTTGTTCTCTATTTTCCATCTATAGTCCTTTCCTTTTATTATTTAACAACTGTTAGTCAATTACCGTTAATTACTTAACGCTCGTTAGTTGTTTTGTGTAATTAATAATTAAATATAAATTTTTATATTAAATTATTAAACATTAATTCTTCATACGTAAAGTGTGCAATCCTGTGGTCTCGAGTTCGATTCTAGACATACACATATTAAATATTGTCCATAAACTAACAACTCCCACTTGGACATATCTTAATAGTGTAATGACATTGGTTAGCGTCTAGCAACACGACAATGCCCCTAGTACAACTCGAGTAAGGTCTCCTGGAAAAACCTTTTGATGATTCATCATCATACTTATCCTTTTGTTACTAATACTACGTTAATAAAGATATGGATCTTAGTCATTCTTTAATTAACTATTTTGTTTCTCGTTGTTTCTGATTGAACAAGATTACCAAATCGTCAGAACGTATTTCAGATAGATCTTGGGCGTGGCCACGCAAACATCTTGTCAACCCTACGAGGGGCCCAGCAGTATTAAACTTCAAAACAATTTTGAAAGAACAAATTCTTTCTTGACAACAAGCAAAACTCATGAACTTTGCAACACTTCTGAAAACAATCCTTATAGCTACCAATAACGTATAGTGGTAAATTGCTTTACAGAAATGCACTACATCCATGACAGTTATCTGGTATCTCAAGTCTGAGGATAACTATATTCATGATTTACTTGATGACAAGATCCATAAAGTAAAATCATGTTGTTGGGATAAATCCATATATTCAATTCATTGAATATCATGTGAAATTGGCATGTCAACACATCAATATACTTTCAAGTATATTCTACCAAAACTCAGATTTGTCTTAATTCAATGATATTCCCATATCATTGATCGACAACGGACTATTTAGAATAACATAAGTTATTCACGGATTTAAACATGCAAATATATTATTCAATCTATTATTAATGAAAACAAACGTACCAAGTACTTTAATTCATTGCAAATAATAATTGCTTAACATCCCTTATCCAAATACGAAATAGATCAATGCATGATAATTCTAGTTAATGAATTATGCCTCAAGTCATGTCAATCATACTTGTTGACAAGACATAAATCAACTAATTTTGATGTATCGTAATTTTGAGAATACTTATTTCAAGAATTCAATTAGCGAAGTTCTTGTATATGTGCATTCAACTATCTTGATATTGCCACATAATATTTCATAAAATGCGTGACATCCTCAACCACCAATTTATGACAATTAAACTATCAAACCTTTTATAGTTTAAAGTATTCTAATACTTTAATGTAAAATGCAACTATGCTCATAGTTAAGCATAACTAGTACACATGGCCATTAACAAGGATGAAATCCTACCATGACTAGTATTGAGTGTCATCTCAATTTCATTAGCATCATTGTATGCAAACAACAATATGCTCTTTAAAATTTTGTAAACTTTAATATCCATTGTGTAATGTTTGATGCCTTCCAATCTTTCAAGATTTGTCGGCTATAACGATTACGCAACAATTTTCCATATGGTTCATACTTAGAATCTAGGAGCAATTCCAGACTGAGGATGTAATTCTATATCCAACCATATTCATTACACTTAGTTATCTAATAACTTTCAATTAGATATCAATGTTGTCAAATCAACTTTCATCCAAGCATGATACAACAAATAACATGATGTACATGAAAAATCCTTGTGTCAAACTTAGATTTTATTCATGTTATATCTTTTCAAAGATATATATCCATTTAGACTTTCTAATAGTATATCATGTTCTATTAGAATCAATTATTTTACTGCTTATGTTTATAACAATAAACATATATTCCAAGGTTGTATGTTTATTTTCGAAATTTTTGAGTGAAGTTTCATTCCAAATTAAGACTTAACATTTAACGTATATGGAATGTTACTTCCTATATGTTATACAACATATATGAAATAAGAAAATAAATATAACACTCCCACTAGCTTTTAGGAATACTTAGGAATTATCTTATTTTAATTATAAATCAAAACTTGGATTTAATAATTAAACATAAGTATATCTCCTAGATGCATGCATTAATCCATTCATGAATTATTGCACTTTGTACACTTCCAAATATTATTTGAATTCAAATACTCCTTTTGATTACTTATCGTCCTCGCACAAGTAATTACTCAAAAAAGAGTTTTGATATTCCATTGTCAATTTTATATTAATGAAACTAAGAATGACAATCATAATCTTTATACATTTAATGTGCCCAGAAAGAATATTCAATCACAGTTAATTGCTTATATGTGATTAATAATCTTGTAATAAGACATACATTAAATATGTTTACAAAATTTGTCCATATGATTTCTACACAAAGATTTTAAACCTCTAGGATTTTCATTCCCTTTGAAGAAACTTATCTTCATTCTATAGTCTAACTATAGAGTTTAAGATAAACTAAGTTTCCAAAAACTAATTATCTTTATGGATTGCATCTTAATATTCATAGTATGAGAAATTTGTCAAATTCAATATTTGCAATTCATCTTAATGATCTACAGGTTTACCATAATCCTGTAATTCATAATCCTCAACATATTATTCAAATATTTGAGATATCCTAGCGGATCTATGAATAAGAATTCCATCATCTTGAGATTTAACATTAACATGTTTAATCCTCATCATGACATTTACTAGTGTATTTTTAGAAGATTATGTATCTTGTAATTTTATCTTTTCAAGATAAAAACTCTCACTTGCCTTTTGCAATTTATAGACTATCTATAAATACTTAGCAAGTAGAGCAACACTAAATTGTTCTCTTTTGGGACATTACAAATACATATTGACAGTTCCTTACATTAGTTTGTTTAATATCCTACTTCATAAGTTGTTTAACAAATTAAGAACTTCAATTTTAAGACTTAATGTGATTCATCACATTCTATAATAAATGGTGTCTTATTAATCTTCTAGGTTGGAGTCTTATCGAGTATATACAATCCATACTCAATTTTCTAACCTTGATAACTTTTTGGAAGCAAAGAAGTTATAGTTATCTTTAATCAAACAATACCAATAGAGTTTGATTTTCCTAACTGAACACACCACAAACTTGAGGTATTTCATTAGAACAAATATCGTGAGACAATCTAACAATATGTAAGATAAACTTATACTCCTTTTGGCTTACCTATTTACCAACTAAGTCAACTTAATGGTGAAATAGATTTTTCAAGCCAATTGCATGCTTTATAACACAAGTACTTTTTAACTAAGTCACTTTATGTCCATGTCTCAACAAGAAGACATAAACTGTTATAATCCCACTATACGTTATAAATCATTGATCAACTCAATAACTTCTTGTATATGTCTTAATAAAGAAGACATAACAAGTTAACGTCTTACTTTATAATAAGTCTTGTAACAATTTAAAAGACTTCATATTTATAACTTTACAATAAAGTGTTAATATGTATAACTAAAGTAATCATGAACACCACAATTTGGTTTCAATAGTAATTTCAAGTTAATTTATTACTTTATTTATTTATGACATTCCAAGAATACATAAATATTCAAATTTGAAGTAGTATTAGATTACTTCATTTATTTATGTCATTTCATTAATACATAAATATTTAGTTTGAAGTAGTCTCATTATCATATTGACACTTGTTCTAATAGGTAACTAATTTAGAAACTGTAAATTCTCCATGTACGGTCTCACGTAATCATGGAAATTCACCTTGTCATTGCAATCTAGTCAAGGTCTCACTTAAGCTAAATTTCAACAACAAGTGTTTCTTGAATTAGATGTGTATTAGTCATATTTAGAACGTTAGTTTCTTACCTTGCGGTCAAGACAATCCTTTAAATCATATTCCTATGTGTTGTACCTTGCACACAATATTAGATTTCTCCCACTTGTGCATGGAACAACATCATGTATCAGATAAACAACACGTCACTCGTTTTTTTATGTGATCAATATGATTGTGTCATAGATATTAGCATAATTAGTAGATATAGAACCACATTTGTCTAGTAAGGAAACGTATATGACTATCCTTAAAAACACAAGTGTCTATAATTGGAAAGTAATTATCTCAAGACATTCTAGAGATAATCTAGGTTACTACCAAGATGACAAAGCTTGTAGCTCCCACTGAATTACAGATCATTACAATAATTCATTATTCAGTAATTTCAACACAATGCTCCCACTGAATTTGACAACATTGTAAGTGTTTCATAACCAGTAAAAGCAAATAGTGTGCTATTTACTTTCCTACACATTTGAGAAGACCAATTCGTAACAATTACTTAGGTATTAAAAAGAGTGTATTCTACTATGTAGATGATGGACTATCCATCAATGCAATTAACTTGAAAATTGGGCATGCAATTTTTCTTCCTTAATATGTCTACCATCCCCACAATGGTGTGTAGCATCTTTAAGTGGTCAAAGCACAACAACTATATAAATTATGCTAGTTTACCTTTTACCAATTTTGCGGTAATTAGTCTAGCTTCTAATTTAATAACTCTGAAACTGTGCGATTTTCTTACCTATTAAAGTTTGCTATGAGTTATTTCTTAGAATTTAGACAATTCTAATTTTCCTATCATACCTTTCTCATTCATGAAAAAGAATAGGATTAAGTCTCACTCTTCTCTCATAGAAAGGAGACTATGTTTATTCTTTTAGTAAAGTTGACTCTAGCCAAAAAACCCTACGGGTGTAGATCAATCTACCAATAAAAGAATGTCCCACGTTTACGGTTTAACGTTGCATTAATACATTTAAAAGAATTTACAAATTTCAATTTTAGTATTTTCGATAATACAATCTTTTCAAGAAAATAAAATATCCAAGGAAATATTCATATAACCATCGAATTTTCTTGAAAAACTAGGATCCAAATTTTCATAGTTTCACTACATCAGTTGATCTGCTAGTAATGAAAGTATAAAATATGGTAATTTGTCGAACAATAATCGGTAAATAATTTCCGACTCCTAGATCATTATGGGATTTACATTTGACAAATACAATTTGCAAAGTAAGCATGTTTCATCCCATCTCATGCCTTAAGTTTCTAGGTCTCACTAACAACTTAATTAAGTCGTCTAATTTAGAAACTGCAAATTCTCCATATATGGTCTCACGCATTAACGGAAATTTACCTTGTCATTGTAATCTAGTTAAGTTCTCACTTAAGCTAAATTACAACTTCAAGTGTTTCTTATAATTAGATGGCATGAACTTAAATTTTAGGGTACTAATTTTGATGTGTCAATCAAAATATGTACGAGAAGCATGTACACATCTTCGTATCATAAGTTTTTAAAACCTTTTTATTAACCAATTTTAAGCTAAGATTTAAATCAACAAAGTTTTAATTGAGGTATTGGGTTCACCAATCAAAGAATTCCCTACAATTATTGCCCACTATATCCTACTGCTGCATGAGTCAAAAGACCCAAGTTATTCGGATAATTACCACAAAGTGGCACGTGGAATTGAGGTCAATTCACCCTTAAGATGATTTTGTACATTAATAGCCATACTAGGTAGCTCCAATTTGACGCACAAAGGAGCGGAGAGACAAACGTCAGCACTAAATGCCAATTAAAAACGCGTCTCTTTCGTTTGACAATTTAATGTCAATCCTCCTTATACCCCTCTTATAGTTTGTCAAAACTGGGTGAGCCGTTCACACTATTGGTACAAAACTCATCACTCAATTAAAAGTTTATGACTTTAAGTCTTAAAAACATGTATAAATTATAATCTTGCTAGTCTCGCCTGGGAGCAAATTACCGTGCGAAGCGAACCACTATCGGCACATAAGACTTTGCAAGATTCATAATTTATCACATCAAGTTTAATAGTTATTTAGTCCATTTATTTTCTATTCAAAAATTACCCTTTTTTTTACAACGTGTCATACAATTTAAACAAAAAACAAGTAATTAATAAAAATAAACAACTAAATAAGTACACATAATCTTAACAATTAATTTATGTATCAAGTAGCCACATGCAAACTTGTTGATAAAACCTATTAATAATCTTTCTATGTTTCATTATGCATATATTTAACTAAGACTATCACCTACAATGGTAGGTGAGCCACATGCATCAACGTATCGATTGCGTTAGTCTTAGCAAACATATACCAAATAGCACATAATAGATTCATTAATATAATTAATTGAGGTCTTCCCCAATTTTAGATCTATCATAATTACATGTGTAAATCAACTTAACAATTAATCAAATCTAATCCATGATAAACATGTATGTTTCATCATGGATTAATGCAAGACACAAGATACGCAACTTTAACCACATAAACATGTTACAATTTTAGGGTTTCAAAACTATAAAACTAATTTTTAATTGTAACGGCATCGCCCCCCCCCCCCCCCCGCGCTAAAAAATTAGGGTTTCTATTTTTTAAACCCTAAAAAATCGAGTAACATAAAACCTAATCCAAGATTCATTTTTTATGTGTTTCGGTAATTTAATTACATGTTAAAACGGCTCTGATACCACTGTTAGAATTTAATAAATATGAAAAGTTCATATATTAAACACATAATCATCACACACATGCGGAAGCGTAGGATCTATTTTAACACATAAAGAATTAACCGAATAATAAAGCAAACATACCTTTGATTCTAGCTAAACAAGAATCAACTTCAATCATCCTTCAATTAAGATCAAGAACCCTAATTAGGGTTTATAAGTGGATTAACGAATTATCCCTTACCATTTTGTAATTTAATCCAAGATATTAACTATAGTGAGTTAATACCACGTTCTTGCACACACATACTAATACCAAATTAATTTAAATGCTAGTTTAATAAAACACAAAACGATTTTGTTTTTGGAAAAACAAAAGTCGAACACCTCTTGAAGGTTTCGGCCGATTGGGACACAAGAAAAAGAGAAAAACACTTTTAGGGTTTAGTGTGTGTACAAAAGTTACAAAACAATGAACCCTTGTGTTTGTCTATATAGGATGACAAAACTGACTGGATCTAAACACACTTTGTGTTGGAGATACTTTGAGTATATACTTGATAGCACGCGGAATTTACTACCAAGTACGTAGAAGAATGTTAGTTTGTGTTTGGTGATTGAATAAGTAAAACAATAAGAACAACGATATCAACCAAACTTATCACTTCACTATATTGAACGATTACAATAGATCTGAATGATATGTATTTGTATTGTATGACATGTATATGAAACCCTAATCTAAGGATCTCCTTTTATAATGTAAAGAGTCCTTTACACGTTAAACATCTAACCATATCATTCTATACAAATAAGATATTTACCATATCTTTTCTATAATTATCTTCAAACGGTTTCATCTTGATCTCTTAAGCAGTCCTAACTATTCTTCCTTCAGCAGTTCTAACTGCTCTTCCATCAGCAGTCTTAACTTTCCTTGTATCAACAGTCTTAACTGTTCTTGTAACAACAACCGTACAAACTGCTTAAGTTTAATTCCCAACAATCCTCCCCTAAACTTATGATTTCAATGCAAATCAATAAGTTTCTTAAATTAAACTTCTGATTTCGTTGATGGGGTGGATTCTTTCAAACACTTATCTTTAAACTCGAAACACTTTGAGAATTATCTTCACTCAACATACTCTTTTGGTCAACTCTTCAAAAGTTACCAAAATTAATTTAATTCCATCAAGGAATTAATTCCTTATACCAACCCAAAGTTAATTCTGCATATCAACCACGCATTGAATGCCATTAAAACCTTCATTAACTTTATAAAAACTCACATATCTACACAAAATCCTCTTCAACACAAATCTTTTAACTTCTTTAATCACAATGTCTTCTTTACCAAACATCATAGAAATTTCATCTGATTCTTCTTCTGATTCCGAAGATTCAGGATGGAACAACTATTTTCCTCCGAACTATTCTTCAACTTCAAGAGCAAACCTTTCAAAGAAAAAGACTAAAACATCCTCATCTTAAGAAACTTCCTCCGATGAACTTCCTCCTTATGTTGATGATTCATCCTCCTCTATGTCTGACTCTTCTGATGATGATGATGAACTTCACAAACTATCAAACTTACTCACAAAAGAATTTGAGAAAGCAGCATCATCAGTGAAGATTCCTATTCCAAAGAAGAATAACTCTGTTCCAAAGAAGAAGCCTGAGAAGCAACAATTTCCATCTCCAAGATCAGTAATACTTGCACTTCCCTGCAAACAGGTGTCTGAACTCATGGGTAGCAGAGGAGCCCGCAGCAAAATCATGCCGAATATCACTGGAAAAGGAAAAGGAAAACTTGAGTAGTTGTAGTTGTGTTGACTTTTGTGTTGTGTAGGTTGTTTTGGTATCTTTTGTTGGTAGTTTTTGTTGGTTTTTCCTTGTAACCGTATGAAGCTTTGTAATGAATCCACCTTTATAATGAATAAAGTTTAAGCACTTCTTTATAATTCATCTCTGAGTTCTTAATTCCTCCCCTGAATTCCATAATGATCAATCATCTTTAACAGCAACAAGAACAAACTTTAATTCCTCCCCTGTTTGGAAGAATCCTCACCATCAGATGAACTAGAACATAAGTTATCCAAGCTCAGCATCCAATAAGACCATTTGTACAAGTTACCATCAATTCAGTTGTTTAGTTTCAAACTGCTCTCAACACTTCCAGATGTATTACCTTCTGAGAGAGGTGTATCACAGAGCATAAACTCAGTAGGAACTAAGTTTTGAACAATCAGTACAAACTGGTGAAGGCAGCAGTTCAGACTATTTACACCAGCAGTTCAGACTGTTTAGCAAAAGGTTTTCAGAGATAAATCAAATTTTGAAATTTAATTTGTAGATTCGAAAACAGTTTTGTCCACTTACAGTTTTTAGCAAACTATCAGCTATGAACGGATTTGACTTGTCTTTATCAATAGCCGTTTGCTATGGACTAGCCAACTCTTCACACTTAAGATTTGGTGAGTTGATAACCAACCAGTTTTTGGTAAACTGTCAACCATAAACGGATTTGAGTAGTCTTTACCAGAAACCGTTTGATCTGGACTAGTTGATTCTTATGTGAATTAGACATGGTGAATCAATTACCATTTGTTGTGTGACAAGTATTCACACTTGACAATCCAAACCACCATTCTTTTCAAAACACAATCCAAAGCAAAAAGCTTTTCTTAACCTGAAATGTTAGTCCAAAACCAAAGAAAACACAAGACATAATAATCTCTTTTAACAATTATTTCATTTGACTAACAAATTCACAAGCAGTCTTAAAAACATTCAAGCAGTCTCAACTATACAAATAGCACAATGAACAGTACACAATCCAAAAACATTTACACATTAATCTTTTGAAGGATTAAGCATTCCAATACCTGTTACCAAGTACTGAAATCTGCTTACATCAAAACCTTTTGTTAAGAGATCAGCAAAGTTGTTATCAGTATGTATTTTAACAACTTGAATTAACTTCTTTTCAGCACAGTCTCTTATAAAATGATGTCTAATTTCAATATGCTTAGTTTTTGAATGTTGAACTGGATTCTTAATGATACACATTGTACTATTATTGTCTATATGTATAATTGTGTTTAAGAAATTGTACCCATAATCAAGCATCTGGCTTTGAATCCATAAAACTTGAGCACAACAACTTGCAGCAGCCACATATTCTGCTTCAGTAGTAGATATAGCCACCATAGTCTGCTTCTTACACTGCCAAGAAATTAATCTTCGACCTAAGAATTGACAACCACCTGTTGTAGACTTTCTATCCATGCTAGCACCAGCATAATCAGAATCAGAGAATGCAACAAGATCAAATGCAGACTCTTTAGGATACCATAGCCCCAAGTTAGGCTGTCCTTTAAGGTATCTGAAGATCCTTTTGACTACTGTGAGATGAGACACCTTAGGATTGACTTGGAATCTTGCACAGGCACACACAGCAAACATAATATCAAGCCTTGATGATGTGAGATACATCAGGGACCCAATCATAGATCTATACATGTGCACATCCACATCTTCACCACTGTGATCCTTTAATAACAAATGTGTCTCTTTGTCAATTGGTGTGCTAGCAACTTTGGCATCTGTGAATTGAAATTTCCTTAAAATTTCACCAACATATTTATCCTGAGAGATAAATATACCATCTGACTTTTGCTGTACTTGAAGACCTAGAAAGAAGGTAAGCTCTCCCATAGAACTCATCTGAAATTGGTCTTTCATCAGCTTTTCAAACTCCTTACACATCTATTTCTTTGTAGAACCAAAAATGATGTCATCTACATAAACTTGTACTAGTAGAATATCACCCTTGTCCTTCTTAATAAAAAGAGTTTGATCAATTTTCCCTCTATGAAACCCAATCTTCAGAAGATATTTAGCAAGAGTTTCATACCAAGCTCTTGGAGCCTGATGCAATCCATATAGAGCTTTCACCACCTTATAAACCTTGTCAGGATGCTCAGGGTCTATAAAACCTGGAGGTTGTGTAACATAAACCTCGTCATCAATAGTGCCATAACGAAATGCACTCTTCACATCCATTTGATAGACCATAAATCCCATAAATGAAGCATAAGCAAGAAATAATCTTATTGCTTAAATCCTGGCAACTGGAGCAAAAACTTCCTCATAATCTATACCCTCTTCTTGAGTATAGCCTTGAGCAACTAATCTTGCTTTGTTCTTTATAACAATGCCCCTTTCATCCTTCTTGTTCCTGAATACCCACTTTGTACCAATCACTCTCATTCTTTTTGGTAAATCAACCAGAACCCAAACATTTTGAATCTTGAATTGAAGTAACTCTTCTTGCATAGCTTCAACCCAACTTTCTGATTCTAAAGCCTTGAATACATTCTTAGGTTCAACCTGAGATAGAAAACATACAAACATGCACTCATTCTCATCTTCATGATATTTCTCTTCATAAACCACACTGAGAAAACCATGATGATCTGGGTCTTGAATTTGCCTTCTTGTCTTGACTCCAGATTGTACATCTCCTATGACATTGGTAAGTGGATGATTCCTATGCACAATGGTTTGGGGAGTAGAAGGAACTGCATAGCTAGTAGGCATGTTTTGCAGACCATCTCCAAAGAAATCAAACTCAGCAGTATCAACTGGTGAATGAGGTTGACTTGGTCCAAAAGTCTCAATATTTTGCTCAGCAGTTGGAACTTGAGGTTGAGCAGTGCTAACTCCATTGGAACTGCTCTTTGGAATTTCAGCTTCTTTACCATTCTGACCACTTGTTTCAGCAGCATCTTTCTCTTTGTCTACACCACTTGATGAAGGAATATCATCTTTCTTTTTAGAAGACTCATTTACAGAACTTTCTTCCATGACAGGTATGAAAATGCAATCATCATCTTCCTCTTCTGAACCTGCATCATTTTTAGTATTTGTACCTGTAACAGGCACATAATTCATGTAATCTGAAAGTCTGTCAATATCAAAGATCCAATCAGGACCTATACCTGCAACATTTGGTTTATTCTCCAAAAATTCTATGTGCAGATTTTCTTCTACATGCTTGGTGCTTGTATTGTACACCCTAAAAGCCTTACTGTGCAGAGAATAACCAACAAAGAAACCTTCCTCAGATTTCCCATCAAACTTTCCTAGTTGGTCTTTGGTATTTAGGATAGTAACATGACAACCAAAAGGTCTCATGAAGCTTAAAGCAGGGGTTCTACCTCTAAGAAGCTCATAAGGAGTCTTATTGTGAGGTTGTACAACTAAAACCCTATTCAATACATAACAGGCAGTGCTAACTGCTTCAGCCCAAAACCAAGTTGGTAGCTTAGAGTCAGCTAACATTTTCCTAACAGCCTCTATAAGAGTCTTATTCTTCCTTTCAGCTACACCATTTTGCTGTGGGGTTCTAGCTACACTAAACTCCCTCTTAATACCTTTTTCTCTGCAAAAGTCATCCATCACTCTATTCTTAAATTCAGTCCCATTGTCACATCTGTTTACTTTAACCTTCTTATCAACTAGATTTTCTACTTCAACAATAAGGGTCTTAAGTATTTCACTTGTCTCATCCTTAGTTTTTATAAAGAATACCCAAGAAAATCTACTATAATCATCAGTGACAACAAGGCAGTATCTCTTAAAATTCAAGCTATTCACAGAGGTAGGACCAAACAAGTCCATATACAACATATATAAAGCTTGAGAAATAGAGTTCTGGGTCTTTGGCTTACATGAGGCTCTGTGTTGCTTACCCTTAAGGCAAGAAACACAAGTTTGGTCATTGAGAAAAGTTTTGTTTGGTAAACCTCTTACTAATCCCTGTTTAGCAATTTTGTTAATGGTTTTAAAATTAACATGACAAAGCCTCCTGTGCCATAACATTGATTCTTCCAATGTGGCTTTTGCAACAAGACAAGTAAGTCCAACCTTAGGAACTAGTTTATTCATCTCAACACTGTATGTATTATCCTTTCTGGGGATTTTAAGCAATACTTGACTTTCATCAGGTAGCTTGAAATCAGGGGAAAGTATAAGACAATCAGTATCAGTAAATAAAACTTTGTTCTGTTTATCACAAATTTGTGATACACTGAAAAGATTGTACTTAAGTTCTAGTACATAATGCACATTCTCAAAATCAAGGTTACCAGTTTTAATTACCCCTTTGCCAGTAATTCTTCCTCCAACACCACCACCAAAGACAACTGGTCCTCTATCCAGAGCAATAAAGTCTGAAAGATATGACTTGTTGCCTGTCATGTGCCTTGAACATCCACTGTCTGAAAATCCTCTATCTTCTTTGTCATTTGAGGGATGTTCCTGCACACAAAATAAAGGTGTTAGTTTCTTTTGGGGATCCAAACCATCACTGGTTTGGATCTGCCTTGTGCATCAAGATGAGAAAACTTGTTTAAGGTCTTTGATGCACCATTGGGTTTGGCAAAATGTTTATCCCAATGTGCTGAGGCCTTGACAGCATTGCCCCAATATCCCTTAGCATTTAAGTACCTAGCAGTCTGATTTGCTGGTCTAGCAGTTGGAACTGCTGACCTAGCAGTTGGAACTGCTTGTTTAACCTTAGGCACCCACTTCTGATTTGCCATTGCTGTTTTCTGATAAAAATGACTTTTAACTGTTTGTGCATGATTTGAAAATTGTTTTGCACTAGAAACAGTTTGCTTGTTATTAAACCACTGATTTTGACTAGCAGTTGAAACTGTTTTGATGCCAGTCTTTAACATAACAACTTTAGGTGACATCTTATGTTTTGCATTAGGGTTTGTCAATCTGGTTGGACCATTTTGAGTTACCCTAGCATTGTTATTCCTGTTCACCCTAGCATTCCCAGTAACCCTCTTTTTCCATGGGTTAGATTCACAATAAGCAGCCATATGCTCAAAACTTCCACAGACAAAACATACTTTTCTAATCATAGCAAACCTATCATCCATTTTCTTAGATTTTGAATGATTCCAATTCCTATGACTACTCTCAGAACTTGATGATCTGTTCTTAGTTCTATACATCTCAGCATATCTAACATTTTTCCTAACTGGTTTTATGTTTTCAGTCTAAAACACTTTAGGAGCATGTTTAACTTCTACCTTAACAACATTAGGTTTTTCCTTAATCTCTACTTTCTCATCATCAGATGTCCACTCTTCAATAGTTGGAGCATCTGAGTTCCTATCAGAGGACATCTTTTCCTCAGAGAGAGATTTATCACTAGCACTCACAAAAGCATCTTCTCCCTTAACAAATTTAACAGGATTCTCACTAATCTTAACACCATATCCAGGAAATTCCATATCCTTAAACTCTTATAAACCTGTATGAGCTAAATCTATTCCTGGTGGAGCAAACATTCCTCTAAAGGGGGGTGCAACTGACTTATAACCTAAACCAGATTTAGCTTTGTTAAGTATTTGACTCTCTACAATCTTTTTAACTCCGTTTGAAGTATATTCAAGAGTGTCTACACTTAACTGGATGTTATCTTTCTCCTTTTTAAGCTTCTCTAGTTCATATACAAGTCCACTCATTTTATTTTCTTTTATTTCCAATTCCCTCTTTAAAAGACCTATCTCATCAGTAAAGTTTGACTCATTCTGTTTATAAAACACAATTTGTTCTTCCAAAATAGCTAATCATCTTTTATGATTTGACAGACTAAAACTTATTTGATTATATTCAACTCTAAGATCATCATACTGTTTCTTAATATTTTCATAATCTTTTAAAGCATGACAAGAGATTGAACATTTTTCAGGTTTATATACCTCAGAGTCTGAGAAAGCCATCAAACCCAAGTTAGCTGGTTCATCTTCTTCCTCCATGAAGCTCCAATCAAATCCAGCTCCATCTACAGCTACCATAGCCTTGGAAGAAGTCTCTTCAACATTTACTGTTCTCCTTGACCCTTGCTGATTCTGAAACCCTTGACCCTGGTTACTTTGTTGTCTTGGACCTCTGCATTCCCTGGCAAAGTGCCCCAACTTGTGACAATTAAAGCATTCCACCTTAGACTTATCATACCTAGCAACATCTCTTCCATTGAAGGTAATCTTATTCCCAGTCCTTTGGTAATACTTCTTAGCCCTGATGCTTATCAAAGCCAACTGCCACTTCAAATCCATAGCTTCCAAATCATCTTCAGCAATTTGAAGAAGATCTTCATTAAAGATCTTTGACCCACCAGACTGTTCTGATACAAATGCATATATGGTCTCATCAGTCAAGCCAGCAGTGCTAGTTTTTACACCAGCAGTGCTAACTGTTGGTATAGCAGTACCAACTGCTTCTTCATCTTCATGGTTAGAACTGTTTGAAGCAGATACAAAGGCCATATTCCCTGAACTGGAACTGGTGCTACCACTCTTCTTGACCTTTTGCTCAACAATCTTAAGATTATTGTAAAGCTCATTCATTGTCATATTCTCCAGCTTTGGTTTATTGCTCCAAACCACAACATAAGTATTCCATTCAGATGGTAAACTGTTTAGAAACTTCATGTTGAGGTCTTCTTGAGGTATCACAATCTTCAACACAGTAAGTTGACTGATGATCTTCTGAAGCCTATTAAAGATTTGATCCAAAGTTTCATTGCTTGATGCAGTGAAGTTCTCATAACTTTGCTTGAGTAGGGTTTTCTGTGCCTTTTTGGTAGCTTCATTGCCACCAAATCTTTCCACCACTGCTTCAAAGAGAGTTTTAGCCGACTCATAATGGCTAAAGTTCAGCACTTGATCATTAGGAATTGCCATTAGTAACAAATTCCTAGCCTTCTGATCATTCTTCTTTTTTATTCTCTCCTCGTTTGTAACTGGCTCAGTATTAAGCTTTGTGACCTTGGAACCATCAGCACGTGTTTCTTCAACAGCAACTGGTTTGAAGGAATCACCATTGATAATAATGTCCCATAATGCATAGTCCTGCACCATGAAGTATTGCTCTATCCTGAGCCGCCATAAGTCATATTCATTCTGTTTCAGCATGGGGAGTTTAGCAAGGATTGAGGTTTGAGGAGTCTCCATGTCCATCTTCTTAGATAGCTAGTGAGTAAATACTTCTGTTCTTCTAAACTCAACGTATCAAAAACCTTGGTCTCTGATACCACTTGACCGGATCTAAACACACACTTTGTGTTGGAGATACTTTGAGTATATACTTGATAGCACGCGGAATTTACTACCAAGTACTTAGAAGAATGTTAGTTTGTGTTTGGTGATTGAATAAGTAAAACAATAAGAACAACGATATCAACCAAACTTATCACTTCACTATATTGAACGATTACAATAGATCTGAATGATATGTATTCGTATTGTATGACATGTATATGAAACCCTAATCTAAGGATCTCCTTTTATAATGTAAAGAGTCCTTTACACGTTAAACATCTAACCATATCATTCTATATACAAATAAGATATTTACCATATCTTTTCTATAATTATCTTCAAACCGTTTCATCTTGATCTCTTAAGCAGTCCTAACTGTTCTTCCTTCAGCAGTTCTAACTGCTCTTCCATCAGCAGTCTTAACTGTCCTTGTATCAACAGTCTTAACTGTTCTTGTATCAACAACCGTACAAACTGCTTAAGTTTAATTCCCAACAAAAACTTTGGGAAAAAGTTAGGGTTTGGGTTTGGGAAACCCATTGCCGAGCAGATCTTAACCCACAAAGGGGTTCTAGATCTTTCTTGTTCTCTATTTTTCATCTATAGTCCTTTCCTTTTATTATTTAAATACCGTTAGTCAATTACCGTTAATTACTTAATGCTCGTTAGTCGTTTTGTGTAATTAATAATTAAATATAACTTTTTATATTAAATTATTAAACATTAATACTTCATACGTAAAGTGTGCAATCCCGTGGTCTCGAGTTCGATTCTAGACATAAACATATTAAATATTGTCCATAAACTAACACCTTTAAAGATTCATTCGCCTTGTTCCAATTTATGGATGACAACAAGCTCAATTCACATATTGACGTGTACAATATCCTCATTGATCGTTCAAGCAAATGCTTGAAGATTGATACTGCAAGGTCTTTTCCATGACCTAATTATTAATGGTTTGAAATATATATATATATATATATATATATATATATATATATATATATATATATATATATATATATATATATATATATATATATATATATATATAGTGAGACTTTCTTGCGAGAACCATTTTATCTGCGAGAACTGAGAGAACCACCAAAAACATACATGCACGCCTTCAATAATTGTATTTTTGCACATATGTTCTAAAAACAACATATATGTTTTTAAAAAAACATAGTTGTTCTAAAGAATTTGATAAGAAATTGGAAATACAACATTTTTCTTTGAAAATGTGCATGTGTGTTCTTATAAGGCGTGCAACGACAATATTGCGGCCTTGTGTAAGGTTTTTGTGAAAAAAGAGGATGAGTTTATGATGATATTGAAGAACATAGGTGGATACTTACGATTATTGATGATTTGCATGTATTTTTATTTTATTTTAAAAGGCGTGCATGTATGTTTTTTGTGGTTCTCTCAGTTCTCGCAGATAAAATGGTTCTCGTAAGAAAGTCCCCCTATATATATATATATATATATATATATATATATATATATATATAGAGAGAGAGAGAGAGAGCAAATTCTCAAAAAAGGACAAAAATTGACTTTTTTTTTAAAAAAATGTACAAAAATAACACTCATTCACTAAATAGTCATGTGCGAACGTGCGATCCCACTAATTTGTTGACACGTATCCAGACAAGAAGTACAATCCCAATCATTTGTTGGCCCACATCCCCGACCATTAGCACAATCCCCGACCAAGCAGATGTGCGAACGACGGTGTGCGAATTTCGGTTAATGTGCGAACGGTAAATATACACAAACATAAACATATACACAAAGCCCTTTATGAACTAAGCCTTAGTAACTACATTTGGGGCAATATACACAAACATAAACATATACACAAACACAAACATATACATATCCAGATCCACAGATCGACACCACACAAAACATCAAAACATCACAGATACCATCTCTGGTAAACCTCCGACAAGCCATGGCAGCACCACCACCACCATCCAAACACCACCATCGACACCACCATCCAAACACCACAGATCCCATCTCCGATTTTGTGAGGTTTATCCTCAAATTAAATGATATAATCAATCAACACCTTCATCGCCAACAACCACACCCCCGTCACAATCAATGGACAAATCAAGAAGCAATATTTATGGCTACAAGATCCTTTGGAAGGTCTCAGGTAGTGTCGACTTATGATGTTTTCGTTTTTGTTGTTGTGTTTGTCTATGAACGAACCAAAAGAAGGATTATAATTAAGTTGTTATAAATCTTTCTTTAAGTTTTCGGACAGTAATGAAGCAAAGCTTCATAAAAAGATCAATGATGATATATCTTTTTCGTGTTTTTTATTTTTTGAAGTCTATGGGCTTGTTTTGTTACACGAAAAAGAAAGTAAGTTGAGATCTGTGTTACGTTTTTTATCGATTCTAGGTTGTTCTTGGTGAGAGTTTGTTTGTGTCGTGAACTGAGATGAGTAGATGATCAGTGTTTGAGAAGGATGGGATAGGATTTAGAGTCGGTTTGTTGTTGGTATTGTTCGATGTGGGTAAAGTGTTGGTGTTGTTTGTGTATATGTTTGTGTTTGTGTTTCTCAGATCTGGGTTTTTGGATGAAGATTTGGGTTTTTGGATGAAGATCTGGGTTTTTTTTTATGAAGATCTGGGTAACCGTCATTCGCACATTCACACATCCATCGTTCGCACATTTGTTTATAAAAGTCAAACGGCACGTGGGGTACAATTGATAGTGATTGTACTTGCAAATGATTGGTGTTGTACTTTTTGTCTGACACGTGTTAACAAATTAGTGGAGTCGCACATTCGCACAAAACCATTTCAGGAATGGGTATTATTTTTGTAACTTTTTTTGAAAAAAGTCAAATTTTTGTCTTTTTTGAGAATTTGCTCATATATATATATATATATATATATATATATATATATATATATAGTATATATATATAAGGTGATGAATTGTTGCCTCTGTCAACGAGGTATGCTCAAAGATGCAAAACAGTTGTTACTTAAAATGGAAAAGATTCTCATAGTAGATGGAAGATCAGACCGAAATGACAAAAAGGGTAAACATTGATAACTGTCCTTCTTTTACGATCTTTGCATTATCATATTTGCTACATTGTTTATATAAAAATTGCAATATTTTTTCATGCGGGTGTCCGAAATCATTGACACATCTTCGTTGTATTTCTGTCTTTTTGCAGGTTCAAGTTAAAGCTGTTAATTTCTTGAGGCATTTTTGCAGTTTCAAACACTATTCTGTTTCTGGGAATAATGATCGTGCAGGTTCTAGTTAAAGTCGTTACTCTTTAGTCAATCGGTATATTGGGCTAGTTGCAATAAGTGAAAAAAGAAGGAAGTTAGCTGTTAAAAGTGGAACAAATTCCTCTGTTCTTTGCATTTGGTATCAACTATCAAGCTTTCTATCATACTGGTAACTAGTTAACCATATACGAAAGAATAGTAGGGATGGGTTCTGAACTTCTAATATATTTGGCTTATATAATGACATGAATTACACGTGAGGTAAGTGTGCAAATGAAGTTCTTCACCGCACTCTTGTGCAATGATACCATAAAGTTGAACTTATGGACGAACAAGCAGAGGTAAAACTTGCCAAGCACATAACATTCGAGCCTATTGTGTTCTTACTGTTTCATAGCTTACTGATGAAAAACTAATTGAGGCATCTTCAAGTATATAGTGTCAAGTAAATCGTTCAGAAAGGATTCAGAGATGATATATGCTGCTTAGAACTTTAGAAGTTGCCCCAATGGTTATTATAATCAGAATGTTGAATAGGCGTAATGTAAATATATATAAAAACCTGGTATAACATGATTTCAAGTTAACTAGCCATGTTTTCTTTCCAATTGTAAAGTTCGACAATTAATACAAAGAAATAATGCTGCACGTGAAAGAGACCAATCAATTTTCATGACAATATCCAATGGACAATGAACTTAGGAAAACCAGTCATGTATGTGCGAGAGTAATCGAGAGAAGAGCAGAAGTAATATTCACATCACAATGCTAATTCTATGATCTGCCCAGTGTATTTAATAACATCATACAACACTACTTTTGTGAATACCTTGCTTCTATGGACACTTTCGCTTCAACTTATTAACTTCTGCTGCAGCTGCAGATTCCTTCTGTAAGTCAAACAAAGGGAAAGTCAAAGTTAATTACAATATTTTTAGTCCACACACGAATGCTGAATCAACTACCAAAACCAATTAACCCAACCTTATCTGCATTCTTGACACTTGCGCTGCTATTAACAGTTTCATCCTGAGATGTTAGACCGAGTGAGCACAAGCAAGGAAACCACAAAACATCACGTTAAAATCAAAATTGACAATTTTTATAAATAACCAACCTGCAATTTACAAGCAGAGATATCAGGGACTGCTCCCTCGCTCTTCTTCTTTGCCTTTCCTAACTTGACTTTAGTCTATAACAGAAACATTTTTACTATTAAAACATGTCAGAGAGACTATTTAGTATTTACTATTTAGTGATATACAATTAAAAGGCGTAAACACTAACCTTAGGGTGAACACCCTTCTTCAGTGTCACCGAGTGAGCCTTTGGCTTCTCGAATTGCTCATTCTTTGCCATCACAATCTCAATCTGCATTCAAGAGTGACGATGTAAGATAACGCAGCACAAAATTCCGATTAGTAACAACTGCGAGAAAGTGAATTAACGGAAGAAAAGGATAACCTTAGCCTTTTGAATCAATTTTCCAGTGGATTCATCTTTGCTTTTAATAGTTGATGTGGAGATCACTGTTTGGCACGTAACAAAATTTAGACCAAATGTTCTATATATATATGAACTAATAAATCATCAAAATGGGATCCTTACGTTTCTGAGTTGCCAGTCCATTTCCCTTCAGAATCTCAGAAATCATAACCACAGTTGGTATGGCTGCATGCATTACAAACACCAAAATTAGTTTAAGCAAGTTTCTGAGTTTACATTGTATGTTTTCGACAATAACTGGCCAAAAAAATCGCAGAGCTTTATTTTTAAAGTCTAACCCATTCCCAAGGCTGTAAGCTCAACGCTGTTGTGACGGTTGATGTACTTCTGCCACCAGTAACAAATTATTTCAGTTTATGCAAGAATTTCATCAGAAGAATCTCAAAAGTAGTATGCCACGCAAGAATAAAACGATCAATGATATTATCACGTATGCAGATCAATCTATGTTTCAGAAGCACCAATTTCTCCACAAGATTATGATATTAACTACTACCGAAAACACAATAATCAATTGCATATCATCTTAACTAACTGACTTTTAATTTCAGTGGAATCGCGCGTTAAATCACTTGCAGATCACTACGACTTTGAACCACAGTAAAAACTGAAATCCCAAATGAATCTATACAAACTTTAACATACAGAGTTAAAGACTGTAAATTGACCGAATACAGTAGTCACATAAGTAACTTTGGTATGAATATACACAGACTTTCAGACTTATTTACGGCTTTACGCTACTAAATCAATAAATATAAATGAATGATGATCCTGTTCCGACAACAAAATCACAGCATTGTAAATGATCAGAACACAAATAATCAATCACTCAACATTGTTACTTTTAAACGCTCGTAAAAATACAAAAGAATGCATCCATGCGAATAGTCGGCTACAAAAAAGTCACTAATTTTTTGTGAATCAACAAATACAAAAGAACGATAAGAAACTATAACAATCCAGTTACAAAACCTTATATGAAGAAACATTCAGATTCAAACGTTCAACTATATCTACGTTATTAAATCAACAAAAAACGCGACAATCGATATCCAAAACAACAAATCACATAATAATTACAATTATAAACAAAACATCAAGAAAACATCCACGATTCAAACCTCCAACTAAATTTATATGTATACAATAAAACTAATAAGTAATAACTAAACATCAAAGTACCAAAAACACGATTTAAATGTAAAAAACTTAATCAAAGACGATAAAGAACGGAAAAAACCGGAACCTTAGCAAGATTGAGATAAAAGACGAACGGCTTCTTCGTATTCGAAACTTGAATCCTGCAATTCGTTGACATCTTTGATGATTCTGCGTTACTACTATGTGCATCCATGGCGGTTTTACGGAAAGGTTCGAGAAGAAAGTGTTGATTGAATTGAGACTGTTAAACGAAATGAAGATCTTTATGTGTTTATATATATGTTGATTATATGAAAAGTTGTGACACGTGGAGGGACATGATTGGTTGGTTTAAATGGTGGTTTATTAAACGGTTATTGATAGGCAGTTAGAGAGATGCTTCCCGCCAAATTAAAAAAACTTTTTCATTTCTTGTGAAAAATTGTTATCAATCTGTTATGTTTGTTTTCTTGTTCAAAAAAAAAATCTGTTATGTTTGTTTTGGCCTTTGGGAATATTTCACTAAATAAATCATTTTCTAGCTTGGTAAGTTCAAATTTTTTATTTTGATTAGTCAAAAAATCCTTAGACTAATAGTAATAAGATCACAAAAAGACCACAAACAAGCATTGTCAAATCAACGTCACTTTATCTTTCTCTCTTTTAAATCACACTAAGACAAAATGCTCGTAGTAAGGGGACCGCACATGTGACTGAACACTTTTTTTTAATTACAAATTCACTAATAATTAAAAAACATTGCAATACTAATTACAATAAAATTAAAAACGTTACAATAAAAATTAAAAACTTAAACTAAAAGTCTAAATTATATCGCCCCATGATCTTTTGCTTCAGGGTCAACACCGTCACTAGTTGTTTTCCGGTTAAATGGTCATGCGGTTCATTGTAATACCTAATTTCTTCTTGAATTTTTCTTGTTGTTGAAATTCAAACATTTCACGTTGCAGCTCTAATTCTTTTTCCTTTTGTGCTAGCCTCTGTTGTTCAAAATTTTCCTCTTGTGCAAGCTTTAGTCTCTCTAATTCCGCTTGTTCCCGACACCTCTGATATTCCATTTTCAATTCTCGCTCCTTTATTCTCAAATACTCGGAGGGGGGTTCTTTCCTCGATGAAAATATCGGCGTTGCGACCTTTGTTAATTTACTGAGCAACACATCAACAAGACCACGATCAACAACAACTGAAGATTCCGAACAGGAAGCGAAGGATGATCCTTTCTTCTTAGACTTGTCTCGACCCATTGGTCGAACCTCTACATCATCTGAATCCGCTGCTTCGTCGTTTAGATCTGAACCAATATGTGCTGAGTCCGAAGTGTCGTGTGTGGTGGTGTCCGATGTCTTCGATTTTTTGGTACCAGCATTTTTGGTTTTGAAAAACTTTGGCATTTCTACATATTTCCATTTGATATGGCCCTTCAAAATCTCCCAGCATGCATTCATTGTGAAAGCGGAACCGTATATAGCGCGATACTCGTTTAACGCTTCTTGATAGATAGTATTGTCACATGCTGGTTCCTCCCTTTGACGCTATTGTAAACCTCACAAGATTGACCAACTTTAGGACGAATCTTATTTTTCCATTTGCAGTTGACAGATTGTAGCTTCTTTTCGCTTCCCCCATTTCCTTCTAAAAGTAATTTACTACTTCTGTCCAAAACTTATTCGCCTTTTTAGCATTTCCTTCAATACTATTCTCAGAAATGTCCACTCAAGCTTTACACAAAGATTTCTCTTCCTCATGGCTCCATACATCGTTTGAATGTTTGTCATTCTTCTTTGATGGTTGACGCTTTCTCGTATACTTCCTTTTGACGGGCGCAACAACCTCGACGGGCGAGTCGTCTTGAACGGGTTGGCCGGGGATGGACCTTCCAGAGGTTGACCAAATAACGGATCAAAACCATCATCAAGATCTAAAGGGTTAACTGGAGAAAAAGGTTGAAAAGGTTGAGATTGGTACGGTGGTGATGCCATGTGTGGATAATACCCGTATTATTGGTAGAATGCTTGATGCATTGGATTTTGTTGTTGTTAGTTAAATGATTGTTGCATTTGTTTTTGTTGCTGTTGGAACGGATGAGTTTTAAATCTTGTCACATAATAAAAAAGTTTTTTTTATCCTTTTTGTAGTCCTCGCAGCTAAACCCTTGGGAGGAATCTAGTTGTGTAGCTTTGTTTTATTCTAGATTTGTATTGTACTCTTTAGCTTTTAATGCCTTGCTATTAGTTTTTTTTTTTTTTTTTCTCTCTCTCTTTCTTAATATAATTCCACCATTCAAAAAATAAATAAAAAAAATTGCTCAAAACTTAAAAACATAAAATATGAGTAATGTTATTAGACTAAAATATCCCTATCAATAAAAGAAAATGCAATCTTTTAATTATTTAAATACTTAATTACAATTTAAACTACTAACTTTATTCACTCTCACTTACTCCGCACCCATAAATACATTAAAAAATTGTACACAAAAATTAATGCTACCATTGTCGTTATTATACACGGGTAATCGTCTATTATATCAAAACAAAACAAAAAATCAATTTACTTAACACGAATATACGCAAGAACCGAAGTACTTGCTCAATCATAAACGATACCTCTAAAATAACATATGTATTAATAATTAATGTATGTGACATTTTTCGTACTCACATGTAAAGTATAATGTAGTACAAAAAAAGTCTTCATAAGATTTATAACTTAAAAGAAATCTACACAATAAATTACGCTTTAAAATTCTTGCACCTACATGGTTTAGACACATAGTATAACCGGTAATAATATTTTAATAACTAAATTTCGGGTAGACAATCTAACTGGTAATAATATTTCAATAACTGATTTTGAAGGTAAATATTGTGGTGATTCTTAAATCTATGGTTTTGTGAGCTTTTTTTTATATAAAATTATATTAAATCTTTTATATTTATATATTTATAATATCCGTGCACGCCCGGGTTTTTAATTTTTTTTCTTATATATTAATATCGATTAATATTATGTATAGATTTTTTTGCACGAATGATTTGACTTTGTTTAACTAACATGGTGTTTAAGTTGATGTTGTCTACATTTAACTATTTATATCATGTTTTAAAAACTATGCGTGTTTAGTCACATGCGATGACCATTGAAAAAATATGTGTCGTTGATATATGTACAATCTCGTGTATTTATTTTCATCTCAGAGTTCCCCGTGGGGTCGTGTTTTCATTTTGATATTTATATTCATGTTAATAATAATTTTTGCACACTTAATTTTTAAACCAGTGTACGCACGAGTTAAACTTATAAAGAAGAATAACAGAATTCATTATTAAATGCGGAATTGCGGATAGTTAAACAAAATACTTTTTCGGATATCCTTAATCAATGGCATAAAGGGTATAACATGAGTCGTTCATATGTCAGTATGTGTATAATCTCGCGTATTTATTTACATATTACAGTAACTCGTGCTCTCATTTTATTATTTATAATTATGTGCATACACATTAGTTTAATATATTATATTGACATGCATGTTGTATTATTTTATTTTTTTAATAAAATATAAAGTATAGAGGGTATAAAGTTAGGGGTATTTATTAAATTTATAAAGTTATTAAAAAACATGAAAAAGTGATAAATCTAATTAAGTCTATATAATCTATTTAAAATTTAACAACTGAAGTTTTATTTATTACCCTCTTATTTTTTTAGGTTTTATTTTAAATCAATACATATGTTTTTATACATATTTATTTTGCTGTATGAAATTTAATTGAGTTTAAATTAAATTAATGTCAATTTTGACTTTTATAGGCCAATAAGAATGCTCTATTTCGCCTAAGTGGCAAAATCGAGCTCTCTCATTGGTACAATTGAAAATTTCACAAAGATTTGATTGTCCACTTTGTATGTTATTTTATCCTAACTACAGCATTTAGGTTTTTGTTGAATGTTGAATTTTCAGCAAATGAAAATAACTAATATACCTTGCATTAAATTGCGATTCATTCTCTTCTTTAATTTGTTTATATTTGTTAATTTCCATCGCAAAAGGAAAATATTAAAACCATATAATCAATCAAGATTCATCATCACAAATTTTTTAGCAACATCATCCATAATTTATTTTCACGAAAAATGTGTAACCGATAAATATTTGCTTACAGAAAATTTAGTTACATAAATACTCAGTGTCTTAATGTACGGATACACGACTAGTATATTTAAGACGATATTTGTTCAACAATAAGTCAATAAGTAGTACTACGTATGATATATTGATATTTCTATCCACAAGAACCGTGGTAACTTTTATGGCCCATTTAGAAATGGGTAGTGATATGTACACATATATTTTTACTTCATACACATAAATTTTAGTTGTATGATCATAGTGGTCCCACAAAATTTATGTGTATGAACTATGGAGTAAAAGTGTATGTATACATATCAGTACATTTTAGAAATAGGTGATGGAAATTTGATGGGCTTTTGAAGAGAGTGGTTTAATAAAATCTATAATTAGTCAACTACTTTTTTGTAGGCATCGAAAACATTGAAGCGAGATAAAAATTCCTAATAATTTATGTACAAATCCATAAATAGTCAACCACCAGAAAAACACAAACACTTGTAAGTATTCTACTTAATTTTAGCTTGTAAAAAGTTCATTTGTGTTTTAATCTTTATGTGTTTGAACGGTTGCAATGTATTTTGCCTATTTCAAGCTTTTGCCCAGGATTTCCGTTAATTTAGCTACGACCCTGCGTGGGTGGATCACCATGTGTTTCAGTTTCAACAAATATATGTCATTGATGGATGTGTATTTTGAGACCCCAAAATCTATAACGTAATATACATTTTGAAGTCATATACATTACATACCCTCGTATAAGGCTATGCACGCAAGTGAATCATCATTTCTTGAAGCATTCGGGTCAAAACCTAAAATATTTCCAATGCCTTATTTCTGAACCAACTAAACTACATGCTGGAAGATAGTTTCTTTCTTAATTACCCCACATTATGGAATTCTTCTTGTGATAGTTGTGTACCTGTGCTTTTTTATGGAGGCTTTTTTTAAAGGGTTTTTTTTTTTTTTTTTTTTTTTTTTTTTTTTGAGGCTTGGTATAACTAGCTGGATCAATGAAAATGTAATATTGAAAGCTAACATGCTAGGCTAAACATCTTGTTCGGCTTGGAATGAAGCATTGTCTGATCATTAATATAGTTTTTTGGGAAAGTTCGCCTAACAACGATAATAATGACCAATTTATCTATCTTATAGGTTTATGCACAAAGGCCTACTATTAATAGAAATATTTAAAATTAAGCAATACAAGTTATAAAGCTAAAAGTACAAGTAATTAAAACACATTTTCTAACATTTACAAGTTCTTAAGCTCAAAGTACAACAAATTAAAATAGAAATACTAACATTAAATACAATAAATAAATCATTATGTACATTAAATAAAATTAATTAACGGGTCAATAAATACAATTAATGCAGTTATTAAATAATTAAAACACCCCTTACATAAGAAATACAAATTATCAAGCATATTGAACAACCAACTTAAACACAATTCTTGCATTAAATGTCACTAATACAAATAATAAAGCACATGATACAAATATTCAAGCCCGAACGGGCAACAGGCCAAATAGGCTCGAGCCCGAACGGGCACGGGCCAAACGGGCTCGAGCCCGAACGGGCACGGGCCAAACGGGCTCGAGCCCGAACGGGCACGGGCCAAACGGGCTCGAGCCCGAACGGGCACGGGCCAAACGAGCTCGAGCCCGAACGGACAAGAGCCAACGGGCACGAGCTAAACGAAATTCTTGATATCCGTAAATGTATTGTAAAAAAAAAAACATAATAAACTAAAATAAATGATTCATCGGAAAATTTTATTTCAGGGTACCCGCCGCCGCAACACACGGGTACCCTGCTAGTGACCAATTTATTGACTCTTATAGGTTTATCTATTTAAGTTTTCGTTGAAAAGGGTGTATTACAATAACTTTGATGTGTTTATGAGAAGTTTTAATGGTGAAAAAGTTGGTCTCGTGAAGGAAACTCGAAACTGAAACAAATATGTCCCTTGTACTAAACCAAACTAGTAATCAAGCATTATTATTGTTGTAAGCCGAAGAAATGTGACTACATGCTTACATGCAAAATGGACGGCCCAATAATTCGAAAAGTAAAAATGGAAAGTGCTTTTTCTTTCTACAATTTTTTCATACTTACCATCTTGCTAATTTTATTGGTATATGTGTAAAAAAAAAAATGATTGGATGACATTATAAAAAAGGAGTGAATTCTAAGGGCTGCTTGGTTGGGGGTTAAGGGGGTGGGTAATGGTAAAGGTAATGATTAATGGTGCTTGGTTCACCCTAAGTAATATAATGATTACCCAGTAATGGGTAATAGACCATTATAGAGTAAATTGGGTGTAAGGGATTGATTACCCACCATCACCCATTCTTTTGCATTCCTTTTCCCTTTCCCTTTCCCTTTGCATTCCCCTAATTTGAACAAAGCGGGCCCTAAATCACAAGTTGTTGTTCGGGTAAGAAGATTATTAGGTAGTAAGGGTCTCTTTGGTTTGTAGTTGGGTTTACGTTTAGGATTATGATTTGAATTTAAATTTGGATTTAGATTTGATGTAGAAAATATAAAATATATTATAAATATATAATAATTATTTTTTATTTTATAAATTATTTAAAAATAAAATTAATTATTGTAAAAGGACAAAAAAAAAGTGTGATTCTTGTTAAAAGAAGGCCTACATGTTCAGAGAAAATAACTTAACCCCAGCATTCTTTTTTTTTAGAACATTCAGTCGGGATACGACATCTGGGAAACCTCACTGAATAATAGTAAAGCCTTGCACGTACCCTAGACAACGAGATGTTGACCATGGGCCGTTACAAGTATTCGGAGGGAAAAACCCCAAGGCTTGCCATCCCTAAGGATCGAACTCAAGACCTTGGGTAAAACCGGGAGTGCCTCTGACCAGCTGGGCTGATCATCATTAGCATTAACCCCAACTTCCTACTTCGGATTGTAGTATGTGGAATATTAAAGATTCAACACCAATTCCTAGGCCACCCATATGTACAAAACAACTGATTTAGGAAAGGTATTAGCCCAAACCTCCTAAAACCCGAGTACCAAATTAGTAGGAATAAATTATAAAAGCACACGGTGCGCTGAGTAATAGAGGCAAGTTATAGCCTTATAACTCAACCTTATGGCTTGACAACACACCCTCTTGAGTTATAGGGTCTCGTGCCAAATATAATAGCTGAGTTATAGGGCACTTTTTTGTGTTTTACTTGTGTTTTATTGGGTGAAAGTATGGTCTGGGGAGTGTCATATAGCTTGAGTGATGGAGAGATGGTGTTTTTGAGTTAAGTTATAAATTCTAAGTTATAGGAGAAATATGTTAAAGAGACAACATTTTTTTGTATATTAAACTAGCCCTATGACTATGAGCACCTAGTGGTCTAAGAAATATGTAGCAATGCTTGAAATTAAATGATGGAAGTTAATATCTTGTGATAAATTATTTGATGTTCAAAACATAACTCAATTGTACTTATATTTCCTAAAAGCAACCCAAAAAATAATAAGATTATTAGTGTCAAATGATTGATGATCGAAGGTCAATTATGAACCAGCTTATTCATTAACTCAATTTGTGAAGATTAGGATTGGTATCACAGTTTTGGCGAATATCGCCAACTTCGAATACAACAGTCATCATCTCCAGAAGGGTTCATGTGTAATTTCATTAATTTTAACGTTTAACAATCTAAACAGTGGTTATAAATATATAGGCTCAATATATGTCAAATATGTATTCCAATCTTACAATATTGTATAGCTACGTTGTGTCTAGGGGAAAAAAGAGTTGTAAGTGTCGTGGTTGATAATTTGATTATTGATGAAGTTAAAAGAAGTTGGCAAGTAAACATAACTCAATTCCACTCGTGTTGACTAACATGTAACCATTGTACTTTGACGAGTTTCTCATTACGGTTCGTTTGTGTTGCAATCTCTAAAGAATTCATGGTACATGTTTTGAAAAACACAAACTTCTTTTAAAATAGTATATCTTTTCCAAAACAATAATTATATTGTCACCTAATATCAATGGGCCACTAATTTAGTGGCTAAAACTCATATATTTGAAATTGTTGGAATATGCACATCTCATTGACAATCTACCCTCACCTCATCCTAGCTGTAACCACATCTTTGGGGGATAACGTAAAGATGGATTAATGGACCTTAAACACCCTAAATTGCCATTTATGTAAGCCACCACCAAAGTGGCCAAATGGTCATGCATCGTGTGATCATGATAATCTTCACGAGAGCTTTCATATTCAAGCAACATTAGATCCACATCATGGTCGGAAATGGTCACGAAATATAAGAATTAGGCTTCGTATATCTAAGAAAAAACCTATTCCTTTTGGTTTTTTAAATCGCTGTATAAGCCAAAATATGCTGAAACTGTCTACGTGACAAACTTTCTTTAGATGAGGTTCACTTGACAAAAGTTGAATTGAAAAGTATGATACATAAGATACAAATAAATAAAGATCATGTCATCTTATACAATTGTTGTTTTTAAGTAATCTTTTTATATACGGTGTATATAATAAAAACGTGTTCAATGATTGTTCATGATTGCAAATATATAGAAATGATTTATAAACTTTTCTAAACATCAATTAGGAATCTTAAACTTTATTTGATTACTTTACAACGCACCAAAACTATGTGTTAGACGTAAATTTATGCACCAAATATGGTTTAATGTCAACTAATTGAATCTCATTAGGTACGAACTAAGTGTGCCCCGTAATTAAGATATATACCTACTTTTGTAATTACAATTGCTTGAATATCGCGATCAAGGACAAAATTTGATGGAATCGGAGTTCTAAAATCCCTCGTGTAATCTATATCGATCTCCTTAACTAAAAATCTTGGTCCGAAGTCACGTAAATGAGAAAGATACTTCCCTCATGATAACCTCATATCGTCAGTCTTGTTATAAACTAATTAGAGGACGAACCAAAACTTAATTTCATGGTATAGTATCAAACGGCAAAACTTTCATATAAGGATGTCTTGGTCAAAGTGGGCTAAATGAATATGCAATCATAACAATACTCGAGTCAAATAACGGGATGGCTAGAAAGCATACATATACACATTATATTTACTAGCTAACATGCGATTGAAGATAACCCATGATGGTTGATCTTGAAAGGTGAAAAACCCCACAAATGATGCAGAACCTATTAATTATAGACCAAATATATAGAGATAAACATTCATGACATTGAATTGAGAATAGAAGTGATTAGACCACGATCTTTAGGTCTCATTGGATCGGAGAAGTGCCTACTGGTTGGTTATGGTTCGACTAAAACTAGTATGAACTTTTGTTTGTTAAAAAAAAACATATTTTTTGAACGAAAATACATATTTGTTCCATCATATCGTTTTCTGATAAAGATAGAAACCATCAATGGGAGGTTTGAGGTTAAATGATATGATAACTTATTAGCGTTGTGCAGCTTAGATTCGGTGAGCATGTACGATAATTAAATGTTGTGGTGACTAACGTAAGAGTGACCTTAAGTCCTTCATGGCTTTGTGGTGACTAATTAAATGTTAGACTGAGGGTAGTGGTGACCAACATTATCATTGTCAACTCAACGTCACATCACATTTTCACTATACCACCACCATCACCACCAACAAGGTGTAATAAAACAACCAACTTAACAGCACAAACATACCTCACTTAACACACAAATATACCCCACGAAAAACCAAAATCACACACACATACTCTCTCAGAAGTCGGTCTTCACACTAGCACAAGTCGATCGATAAACCGACCGACTTCTCCCTTTTTCTTTATCACTAACGCGTCTGTGAGGGTGTATGTTTTAATGAAGCACGCGTCGAACAAGGCAGCAACGCATGGTTGGCCTTGCTACTACACCTAGTCTTATATGACAAACATGTAAAGATTTAGGCATGTCAAAGTCATTGAATATGAAAGGCCTTGTGTGCAATAAAACCGAAAACTTGGAATCAAACCCATGGTGTGAAAGTTCACAATGGGACTACTTCGACAACTTAGTGTCACATTAGTTTTTCAATCCTCCACCAACTTAGCCACTAAACACGAGTAATAATAACCACCACAAAAGACTCATATTTCGATTAACAAGTCGAGCTTTCTTACCCAAGAGCCATAAAAACCTGTGTTCAACGCGTTCCTAATTACAGCTAACGACTTTCCTTCCTAGACAACTCAACAAGGAGCTTTGCTTGAACGTTATAATTACCGGAAAGGCTACGCCGACTAAATACTCTATCCCCGCTCTAATGAATAAGTGGGATAACCACTAACTCACCTCTGCTAATACATGTCCTAAGAAGCAAGTAAATAGCTTAAGGAGCTAAGGAAGACTAGTCTTTCTTGCTCTTTTGACTTAGTTTGTTGTTTATTAACTCTTTTAGTCTAGCAACAAAAAAAAAAATGACTAGGAAGGGAAGGAAACTTCCCGAGTTCATGGTATGTTGGTTTAGAAGTTCTATATTGAAGTTTCGTAGTGAGATTTTGAAGTTAGGTAATACTCCTTCTCGAATACAGACTGAGAGTGTGAGATTAACATAAGTAATATTTGTATTTGTGTCTCACAAGTCAATGCTAATCACCGCCGATTCTACATAAAATGCACACTATCATGCATGGTGGTGGTTACAAGTGGCAAAATGTATGAGTCGGGTTGGGTCATGGGACTAGATGAGTTTGAGGTTAAACGGGTTTGGGTCTAGATGGGTCACTTAGGACTACGAGTCTAAATGGTACGAGTCAAAAAGGGTCTCGAGTCGGGTTGACCTGTCGGGTTTTCGCAATACTTTTTTACTTTTTGAATGAAAAATAAAAAGAATAAAAAGTGGTGTTCAAGTTTTTTTTAATCGTTAAAGCCACCCTAAACTTGTTAGTTACAAAGTAATTGTTATACAATTAGAGGTTACTTTTAGATACGTGGTTGGAGGAGGACATTGCCCTATTACGTATGTTTCTTTTGTCTCAAGACAAACTTAAATAATTAGGAGGTGATTTGCACATTCTAATAATTGATTTGCATACTAAAAAATATTGTGGGTTGACATATATACCATTAGACCCTTACATAAGTATAAATTTTAAGACACATATTTTTGAACGTGCAAAACAATTAGTGAAGTGTGCGCTCTAAATAATTACTCTATTGTTTCTTCGACTAAAGTACCATTTATTTAAGGTACTCGCGAATCTCACCTCGTACCAAAAAAATTCTCAGAAAAAAAAAATAATAATAATAAAAATAAAATAAAAAAATGATGCAGTAGGTGGTCACCAATTACCATAATTAAAAAAGATAACAAAAGTGAAAATTACTATGCTAGACATATACGTAGCAGTACCCAAATATTTCCCATAATTCAAAATTGGACATAGATAATCGTGTAAAAAAATGTCCGGGTGTTCACGTGATTACGTGGCATTTTGTTATTGGTCGAATAAATATATATATATATATATATATATATATATATATATATATATATATATATATATATATATATATATATATATATATATATATATATTAGATCTCGCGTAAGTTTTTTTACCGGGGTTACCCAAGATTGGAAAAAAAAAAAAGTTAAAAAATGATCTCGTGTATTTTTTGGTCCGGGTTACACGTGATATATTGAATGTTAAGAATTTTTAAAATTAAAAAACTTACAAAAACCACCATTTAACTTTTTAATAATTACAACTTTTTTATATAACAAACTTTATTCGTCAAATATTTAGTAAATATCTATCGAATTCTTTAATGAAAAAAATATCGTTGCGAAGAGCTCTAAATTACGAAAAAAAAAGAGCATAATATTAACATGCTTTTGACGTACGTACGATTTTATAAAAAATGTTGAAGTTTGATATAAATATATATATATATATATAATATATATATATATATATATATATATATATATATATATTTTAAAAAAAACTTTCAAAACACACTCTTAAACCACAGGGGTCAAAGACGTACAAAATTCTATAAAATAGGAATATCTTTTAAAAATAAAAACGTAAAATTTAAAACTAAAAACGGTATCCTTTTAATCATAAAACAAAAATTGGCAACTTTTTTTTATATAAACAAAAAAATTTTATTCATAAATTTTATTTCGTACATTTACGTTTTATATTTTCTATGTAATGTTTTAATTTATAAATAAAAATTTTAATTTTATATAAAAAAAAAGTTAGCATTTTTAGTTTTATGAATAAAAGGATACCGTTTTTAGTTTTAAATTTTACGTTTTTATTTTTAAAAGATATTCCTATTTTATAGAATTTTGTACGTCTTTGGCCCCTGTGGTTTAAGAGTGTGTTTTGAAAGTGTTGTTTTTTTTTTTTTTTTTTTTTTTTTAGAAAAAAGTATATATATATATATATATATATATATATATATATATATATATATATATATATATATATATATATATATATATATTTATATCAAACTTCAACATTTTTTATAAAATCGTACGTACGTCAAAAGCATGTTAATATTGGGCTTGTTTTGTTCGTAATTTAGAGCTCTTCGCAACGATATTTTTTTCATTAAAGAATTCGATAGATATTTACTAAATATTTGACGAATAAAGTTTGTTATATAAAAAAGTTGTAATTATTAAAAAGTTAAAAGGTGATTTTTGTAAGTTTTTAATTTTAAAAATTCTTAACATTCAATATATCACGTGTAACCCCGGACCAAAAAATACACGAGATCATTTTTTAACTATTTTTTTTTTCCAATCTCGGGTAACCCCGGTAAAAAACTTACGCGAGATCTAATATATTTATATTTTTTATTCGACCAATAACAAAATGCCACGTAATCACGTGAACATCCGGGCAGTTTTTTACACAAGATCTATGTCCAATTTTGAATTATAAGAAATATTTGGGTACTGGTAGACATATAGACTCATTAATTTTAGCTAAACAAAATCCAAAGAGACAAACATGTCCCCCAAACAAATAAACAAAACACACACTTTTGTCCTTTGTCATAATGCGAGCGCGTTAAATATTCAAAAACTACTACCAACCGTAACTTAACGCCGTTAATCATTTCTCACTATTTATACACCCCTCACTCTTCACACACACCTATATTTATTTACACTAAATTATATTACCTATAGAGAGAGAGAGAGAGAGAGAAATAATTTATTTAAGTTGGTTTCATAGATCAGAGCATTCTAATCTGTAAGAATCTTTTTCACATGTTTACTCTTGTTAGATCTATGTTAGTTTTTAGTGTTGGTTATGTGGATCATTATTGTTCGGGTGTTTGTTTCGGCTTATATAGCCGGCTTACGGCTTATTTGGTTTTGGGCTTATGCTTCGTAAGCTCGCTTTTTGTGGCCTATTTTAAAACTTTTCGGCTTGTAGTACTCGTATATGTTTATTATAGGTCATAATAAACTTATGTAAGCCGAAAAGTTTTAAAATAGGCCACAAAAAGCGAGCTTATGAAACATAAGCCCGAAACCAAATAAGCCTTAAGCCGGCTATATAAGCCGAAACAAACACCCGAAATATTGAATCATAGGACTAGTGTTTATCTGTTTTGTGTTAGACCGTTTACAAAACCGCGTTTTCAGAAGCAGGTCACAACTTACGGTTTTTTTCTTAGAGAGAAAACGCAGCTAATCACATTTCGAAAAAGGTTTGCCAACCATTTTTATTTTGCTCATCAGTTGCGTGTTATAAAGGCATCAATAAGGTACTCTCTTCCGAAATGCAATCCCGAGCACCTCTAAGAGATTGATACACTGGTCTCTGTTATGTGTTACCGTATTATAATGTGTGATAAAACGAGCACCAAGACTTAGATGGTTGGTATCTACTTGTATGATCTTGGAGCTCTATCGTTTATAATATGGAAAATGTTACTAAATAGTAGTAATCTAGCTTCACGATTGTTTCATCTAGGCCACACGAATGGTTTTAAAGAGGTTTTAGCCGCCAAAGTTTTTTAACTTCAATTTGTTTTTAATAATGAGTTCTTATTTGAAAAGTTGTCCTGCAATCTTAATTAATTTGTTACATATGCTGATGTGGTATGCCAATTGGATAATATTTATGAGGCGGATGGCCGTTTTTATGTGAACTAAGAAGTTGGGATGCCATGTTGTCAGCTTTATATAGTTAAGATCCCGTGTCAAGATATGTACATGTTTAAGTGGTTGCGGGACGATATTAAAATATTTGAACCTTAAAAAGTGTGTGTTGAAACTTCTTTCAAGTTTTACTTGGGTAGTACCATTTACTTATATAGTGGCGTTTTTCCTTTATGTAATTAAATACCAAGTCTTAACTTAAATTTTATGTAAAAGTATATTTTACCTCTATGGTTAGTGATAGTGATGCTCTCTATTTGTGCATAATGATACGATATTGAATTATTGATTAGGCCCTTATATTGTTTGGTGTCGTGTTATTGTCTACCTCATACTTGTTCTTTCTTCTTAGACTGTACTTGTTAGTATCCTTTTCAACACTATTTATATCTAGACAACAAATACAAGCTTAGTATTTTGGATGTATTTAACGAAAAGTCTAAATAACGTAGTAGGATGATGAGCGAGAGGCAGGTTCATGGATGAATACACTATTTGATCACTATGTTTAACTTTTTGTTTTTTACTTTAAGTGAACTATTGAGTATTTTATATGAAAATTTTAGTGAATATGTTTAGATAGAACTTTATCCTTTAATAGTGCATATGATCCAAGTGGCGCTAAGTTGTGAACATAGGATTTTAATAACCTAGTAAAAGCCTTGTTTTGTAAGCATAGAAGTTGAAGAGACTGAACTTAATGCCCGCCATTAACAAGTTAGAAAGTATACAATTTGTTTCAGAATTTTAGTGAATATCCTTCGGGATGTGAGAAAATTTACTATACTCTCTTTAAGATTATATAATGTCAAGACCTTTAGGGGTATCAGGTTAATAGACTGTCGTGTTTCGTGAGAACCAAAGATACTTGTGATATGACATATAAACATAAGGTTGTAGACATGTAGTTAACATCTGTTATAGCAAGGTATGCATTCACTAGGAATCTCTTAGTACTCATCAATCAGTGAAGTTATGGCTTAATTACCAGTGAAGTGAAACAACAAAACACAGAGGAAATATTTGCATTAGACACACCACCAAAAGGCACTTTTATAAGGATTAATACTTGCTAAATATCATGCAGTTTTTTTAAAAAGTATGGTTGCCAAGATATCAAACCAAATGGAACGATTGCTAGTTTGATTTGATGGGAGTGGGAGGAAAATACAGAGAATTGATGGTGTGAATTCAAGTATCTTTCAGATTCACATATCGAAAATTTTCTGGTTTTAATTCCACTGCGTTTTATGCAGTCAAATGAGAATGGAGGTTGCTAATATATGTATGGACAAGGAGGTAGATTCTGTCACGGTCAATACAAACAATCTTTCTGGTGATCCAACTAATGACACCACCAGTTTTAATGGTTCAATGGAATCAGATGTTTCAATTAACGGAGACTCAAAGCCTGATACTGAGACACCAGATGAAGTCAAAGAAATTGAAGTCGAGAAATGTATAATTGAAGTCTCGGGACATACAAAAGACAATTTGGACTGTGAAACTTGCTTGGTGGACGAGAAAACGAAAACTACCACAAAGCAAACTGAAGGCAAAAGCAAAAAGTCAAACGCAACGGTCAAACCTTCAACCAAATCTGCAGTTGGACATGTGAAAACAAAACACACTGTTCCACAACCATTTGCTCTTGCTACTGAAAAGCGTGCTCAATGTGGAACTCGTCCTGTTGGTAATCCTGTTGCCAAATCATCTCATTCAACCAGGCCTGCCCAAGTTACAAAGAAAACAAAGGAGGTAATTTAAAATTCAAGTTTAAATAAAATATTGGTTTTCGCATAAAATACATAACTTGTCCCATTTTAGTCATTATACTACTTTTTGTGCATCATAGTCATTGAAGATCAATGGCGGAACTTGAACATTTATTTTGGGGGGGCCGAATTTATTTTGGAGGGGCCGAATCGGAGATTTGTTTGTATTCTCAACTAAATTACCCCTAAAACCTATAATATTTACACTAGTTGCCGCAGCTTTTGGGGGGGGCCGGGACCCTCCTCTGCCCCTAAAGAGTTCCTCCATTGTTGAAGATGGTTTTGTGTCCCGTTTAAGTCACTTGGTAACCTGTAATCTTAGCATTTCATATAGGTTTTCACAATATTCAAAAAGATAACGTTGTTATAAATTTATTAAATATTTTTGTATAATAAATAGGGGTTTGCTAAACATAACCCTAAGGGCTATGTTTAAGAAACAAAAATATGCATAATTAGTGGTACATAAAGTCGGTTGAGAGAGGTTAAATGCAGGGGGTGGGCAGTTATTATTGACTATACAAGCGGTTAAGGCGTGTCTGAATATCTTAATCGTAGACCTTAAGGCTACATTTAGCAATTTCCTAATAAATGTCCTTTTTAAAAGTTGATTTATATGGGGTTTTGCTTAAACAATGACTAAAACGGGACAAATGAAAAGTTCATCGTATTTTACGCAAAAAACTTACATCAAGGCATTATGGTTTATGTTATCTCTTGTTGCATGGTTTTATTGTAAAAATTTCTTGTTCATTTGCAGCTAGTAGCAAGGAAGCCTTTGCAACCAGATAACAAGAAGCATCCAGATGAAGATGATTCTTGTTCTGTAGCATCATCGTATCCTTATCTGCAAATTTCCTTTTTTTTTTTGTTTTTTTTTTTCTTTCTGCTTTTATTTATATATGCATTTGTTTAAGTTCTTAACTTTACAAAAGTACTGCTGCAACAGCAAGAACTATATTGTCTAAGCACACTTCTGCATCAGCTCCAGTTTTCAGGTGTAGCACACGTGCAGAGAGACGTAAAGAGGTGAAAAATCTGTTAACAAAAGATGTAAAATCCTTTCGAATCTGCTATCAGAATGCTAACTTCTATTATGTTTTTCATTTTGTGCTCATTTACATCAGTTTTATTCCAAATTAGAGGAGAAACAGCAAGCACTCGAGGCTGAGAAAGTTCAAAGTGAGGAAAGAACCAAGGTACATACCTCCGATCTGTATCAGTTATCATTTGCTTTCTTAACTCTTCTTTATGCCATGTCAACTTGTAATTTATGTCCTTTTGTGTTGCACTTATTAGGAAGAAAAAGAAGCAGCCCTCAAGCAACTGAGGAAGAGCTTGTTATTTAAGGCAAACCCAATGCCAAGCTTCTACCACGAGGGCCCACCACCAAAAGCTGAGCTAAAGAAGGTATTTTCTAAATTATTTTGCGTCTCATGTTTTATTAAGACTTGAAAAATCTTCAGGAGATTACTGTGAGTAAAAAACACAAGTTTACAGATCGGGAATTAGTAACATATGAATTAGCTACAATTGTAATTGCAAAAGGTTTCCTTAGGTTTTATGATATGGTTATGCTTAGTTCAACAATTCTAATGGAGAATTTGCTGAAATTGTATAGAGGTTTTGGCTTAAATCTGACCACATATTTTTATGCATGGCTGTTTAGACATGGCGATTCAAACTCGAGCAATGTCACAGCTACTAGCACGTAAAATACTAAAATGTGTACATCATTCTAATTCCAGCTCTTAGTGCACTAGCAATTTTCTCAAAAAGTGAAAAAGACAGATATTTTAGTCCTATGTGTAGTATGTTTGACATCCATTTATTTATAGTCGATACATGATGTCGGGGAAAAGACAATTATCACTGATTCACCGGTGATGAAAGTTTCTTGTTCCCTTGTTCCAGGATCAATCTGGGTCATCGTAGTTTATAATGGCGGTTTAAAGATTGCTGATGATCTTGTTTCCGTTCTCCCCATCTCCTTTAAACACACATACAAACACACACTCTTACTCGTGTACACAAAACTTACAAAGCAAATAGCCAAATACATCAACCCATAATGTGAATTTCAGCTATAATCGAGACCACTACGACTAGTAAATCATTTCTTTTCCTTCTTTTGCCGCCTAATGCAAACATGAATGACACTTCAGCAATCCACCCTATTTCCTTTTCCAGCTTGTGCTTTTTCTTACACATATGATTGTATATGTGAAGGAAAAGACTTCATTACAAAATTTTAGAAAGTTCAAGGTGTAGACATTCTTAGTGTAACATTTCTTAATTTGATTTGTATTTTGACGATGACAATTAAACAACATGTGATGCAAGATGTCACTCTTCTCCCCTTTTGTCAAAGCAAAAATGGGTAGTAAGGATCTAAACAGTTGTGTCAATAGTCGAGAAGCTCTCCTTGCATGGACACACCTCCATCCCAAGATATGCTTCGTTGTGGCCCTCGCATCATCTTTTTGTTTTTGTTAGCATCACCCGAGCAAGATACACCTCAAGTCAGCTTTGGCTTTCTTGTCGGGAGCTGTTTATTCGAGCTATCAAATATTCCCTCATTCCCAAAATGAGTGTCCACTTTCGAAGTGGCACACATTTTTAGAAAAGTACAATATTTTTTTTGGGTGCAAAAGGTGAATTATATTACTTACCCAACATTTATATCATGAGAATAAACATAAAACTGATTTTGGACATCACCCAAATCAGTTACAATGAAAACAGATACAAAACATAGCCTAAAACAGCAGATGTCTGATGATGCCTAACAAGTCTGATAACACAAATCTCAGACAACATGCAGCAGCAGAGGAAAGTACAATATTACGATGTTATCAAATCGTACTGTCATATTATTCTTCTAGAAATGTTTCATTGGTTTTAATTTGGAAGTGGGCACTTAATGTTGGGACGGAGGAAGTATGCGGTTGCGAGTAGAGTTACCAGTTTGGGAAACAAACTTTCTTGGAGTCTAAACGAGGGGGAGAATAATTCTCCAAATTATAAAGAAGATATGCAAACATCCCATAGTAAAAGGATGAGTTCTTTGTGTGAGGCAAATCCTCATACATTTAGCCACAAAGTATCCGTGGAACCGGATACCTCTCGAAAGACAATTAAGAAGATAAGCTTGGACGATGAAGATCTTTTGGTAGTTACCATTGTGGGGGAACGACATTATATTGAAGAACTTTATGAAGAGTGATGCGCTGTTTTGCGATGTCAATACCAATAAGGAGAATTTTATAGTTGTTGGTTTTGCAAATCGAAATCATGATGATATGAACTAAAGAATGTGTTGGATCATGGTGAGGGGCTCGGCATCATTCGTAGGTAAATCGATACGCGTGCTAAAGTGGACAAGCATTCAAATCTAAAGTTTATCATACATGCAAAAAATGATCGGGTTTGCATCTCTCTAATAAAGTTTCGATTTGTACTGTTGAAAACTTTAGCACGCGTCTTGAATTTAGGCGGTATCTACACCGATGCCGAACCCTTTATACATGCTCCAACCCATTCTTGACCCTCACATCTCACGATTGCCATTTCCATTATCAAAAACTGAAAAAAATATCTTTTTTTGTATTGAGCTCATTAAAGATTGCATTGATTTTATTAGAGTTCTTTAATATAATGCTGTTCCCCGCAAAGGTGACTACCAAGCAATTGTTGCCTTCCAAAGCTTATCTTCTATACTCTCTTAGGAGAGATTAAGATCCGCACAGGATTTGGTGGTGAAACACATTCCTATGGGATGTTGTTGATCCGTTTTTTGATGATCTCAATGATTTACCTCTAAGAAAAAGCATTTATGACCACTCTCAACCACATATTTAATAACATGAAGGAGGATTAAATCCCGGCACGACAACTGAAACGGACTCGAGGGACTTCTAGTTCGGGTGGTGCTAAGAAAGGAGTTGATGCAAACCTGCTACAGCGAAGCAAGTTTTGAGAAAAGGACACCTAGTTCTCTTCAACGAGTTAAAGGTATGGTCGACCGTGAGTGTTCCATGAAACATCAACTCTCGATGTCTTCGTATAGGGATGGAAATGAGCCGAGCCGGAGCCTGCCAGAGCTCAAGCTCGGCTCGTTTAAGTTTTTATAAAGCTTGAACTCGAGCTCGAGCTCGGCTCGGTTCGAGCCTCATTTTTTAAGCTCGAGCTTGGCTCATGGTATATTATATAGGCTCGGCTCATTTATATGATTTTTCAATGAAAAATTAAAGCTTGGCTCGAGCTCAGTTTGTAATATATCTATTTTGAGCTCGTTAATAAGCTTGTTATTTAGCTCAATAAGCTCGCCTATAATACAAATGCATAATGTTTTATATATGTTGATACTTAAAATATCCTAGTGTCATTTAGGCTCGCGAGCCCAATCGAGCTTTTTATGTAAAGCTCGGGCTTGAGCTCGATTAATAAATGAGTTGCAACTTAAGCTCGAGCTTGAGCTCGTTTAGGCTCGGCTCGTTCGAGCTTTTTACCGATCTGATCCCAAGCTTTTCATATGCGGCCCGACTCATTTCCACCCCTTTCTGTATGGCCAACACTCGTCACCTTTTGAGAACACCTCATTGCCAAAAAAAAAAAAAAGTATGTTCTTTCGTAAGAGCTTTACTTTGTGATTATGATTTTCATTTAAAGAAGTGAAAAAGAACGCAAGAAAGAAGAAGCTTAAGATTAGTTATTGTGATGTCCAGATTATTGAGTGTTCTTATGTGAACCTTTTTTTTTATAAATATTCTTAAATTGAAGAAATATCTTGTAATTTTTAGAAGTAAGGGATAGTTGCTCTACCAAGTGTTTCTGAGTAGATGAAAGAGATGGTTATCTCAACCACAACTAGGGAGACTCTGTAAACAGGTTGTGGGGATTCATATACACTGAAGAAAACTCTCGGTCGAATAAACAGTGAGTGGACTATGGCACTATGCAAGGTGGATTAGTTGATATTTACCGGAACCAGTTTGCAAATGGTGTTATCTTTCTACCTTATTCGTCAAATTCCTTTGTGCTCGCTTGGATTTTTAAAGAAAATTTCAAAAAAAGGGTTGGGCTCCTGAGTAACATAAGCATTACAACATTTTCTCTAGTGGAAACTTATTAATCTATAAAATACTTTTGTATGTTGCTGTCACTACACAGAACTGATTATATGTATGGGCCTAAAAGATTAAATGTGTGTCGTGTTAGTAAGAGATCCAAGCACTTCTTTTACACTATGTGTTTAGTCAATCATTGCAAATTTCATAGGACAGACTATAATACATTGCGTAAACTGCTTACGAATTTCTGATCACTTTTCCAATAATTTATATGTTTTAAATTGATGCCAGCCACCACCAACTCGTGCAAAATCACCAAAGTTGGGCAGACGAAAGAGCTGCAGTGATACAGTCGGTTTAGACAAAAGAAAAGGAGCACATGCTAGAGTTCGTCATAGTATTGGTATCTACCAAGATACAACAAACAGCGAGTTACAGAATCAGGACATGACTGTACAAACCACTGATGAAACGGAACCACACGAATCTACTTTATCCAACATTACGGAAGACTTTGATGAGAAGATTAATATACAGTCTTGAGAGTCCCGGTCAGTTTTCTAATTTGTACAATCTTGATTGTATTTTTCTTATAACTTTATCTGGGATCTGCAAGTTATTTGTTAACCTGTTTGTTTTGGTGATTGGATATTTATCATTTATGAAGTGTAATTATACTGCAAGTTGCGCCCTTATTTATTAAGAAAAATTATGTTGTATCTTTATCTTATCTTATGCCTTATATATATTGTAGTTTTACAAAGATATATATTTGTAACCATAATTTATGGCCTTCAGCTCAGAAGATTAGTTTAAAGTTCATCTTTCATCATACAATCACAGTGTTTAAATAAATTCTCAAAAGTGGTTGTTGCATACTCTTTAGTGTGTTTATTTTTACCTTTGAATCATGGTTGCAAAAAGCGCCTGGCGCTAGTTGGGCGGTCAACTACCACCTAGCGCCTGGTCGGTCTATGCGGGCTCTAGGAGGATTGAATTTTTTTATATATAAATTCTAAAATTATACTCCCTCTGTCCCATAATTATTGTCCATTGTTGACTTTTGAAGTCTTTATTTTTTCAAATTTGACTTTAAATATTTTTATTTGTGTTATATAATAATTGATGAAAATTATATCAATGAAAATACATTTAATACCCAATTCATTCATATATTTTTCATCAACTATTATATAACACAAATAAAAATATTTAACGTCAAAGTTGAAAGATAATGACTTAAGAAGTCAACAGTGGACAATAATTATAAGACGGAGGGAGTATGTATATTGATAAATTTTAGCATAGTTAGCTAAGTAGGTCTAAAAAAAGATTGGATGTTCGGCTTTAAATGTAAATTAAGGTTTTAACTTAGTTAAATTAGGGTTTTTTTTTAAGTAAAGCTTCATTTTTCTTTTTTTAACCATCATCTTATGTCTTTCATCTTGTCTTCTTGTAAATTTTCTCATCTACAACAATTACATCACAAAGTTCATTTTTACACATCTTTCAAAAACAATATCCGACCAATTGAAAGAAAAAACCTAATTCAAATTTTAAAAATTATGTTGACCGCCGCTAACCGGTGTTGACCACTATTGACCATCGTTGACCGCTTTTTTGGTTGCCTAGTGTAAAATCGGGGTGGCTGGTGGCCGCCTAGCGCCTAGGCAGGCTTTTTACTACACTGCTTTGAATTGGGATTTTCTTAGCAAATAAATTGTTCTTAAAAGAACATACAAAAAAAATGATGTTTCAATTACAAGGGTTAAATGCAGTGTCTTTATTTGGTGATTTTTTTTTTTTTTTGGTATTTAGGGCCCGTTTGGTTGGACCCTTTTGCATTCAAGTAATACTTTCATTGTTTGTATCACTTGTTTGGTACACAAAGGAAAGGAATAAAAGTGGGTCATGCCATAAAAATATGATTCCCCTCAATTATGGTATCTTTCGCCAATTCCCAGGCCCCACAATAATTTAATACTCACATCATACTTAAATTAATTAATAAAAAAATATATCTATCATGATTTTTTTAATTATTTTATTAAATAACTCTTAAAATAAAAGAATTTTAATCATTTATTTTCTCTCTCTTCATTTAATTCAAAATCTATATTTTTTTCTCAAACCTTTCTCCGATCTTTTTAAACCGTTCCCAAATCCTAATACCATTTGTGAACCAAACGCACCCTTACTTTTTGTTTGATGGTTAAATCAGCCGTTTCCCTCTTTGAATAACAACGGTTACATTGGCTCTAATTATACTCTTTTGTTGCTAGACTAGCTTGATACATTATCTTTCGATGTTGCTAGTTTTCTATACAATTGTTAAGGACTCGAAAGTCTCTTAAAGTTAAGAAAAATTTGACTGACGAACATAAATTAAGGAATGCATATAACTAATCGAAATGATGGTGGAATGCTTGAGTGCGAGCACCCATTTAAGTTGAGAGCGTAAACAAGTTGAGTCGAGTATGAATCTGGACGGGTTTTAGCTTTTCACTTGATGATGGAAGCTTATCTCGAGCTCAATTCTGTTGACCAATTAACGTTCCTAGTTTAAATCTGTGGCATGGCTTGAGATCTCAAGCTTGATTCATAGAACTTGCATAAAAATATATTCATGAGAGCTATTCGATTAAGAAATGTCTGTCTAAAAATGCAAATAGCTAAAGCATACAGAATTCTTAAGTGAGCCTTAAGTATAAACCACTTTATAATATCCGCAATAATCATCAAGATTGTCATTGGAAAACTTACAATCTATGCAAGACTCATTAAAGTGTAGTTTAAGTAAGTTTTAATGAATGCCAGTTGAAATACAATTACTAACAGTCACTACCTAGCTTCTATGTTTTCTCATACATGATTATATTGGAGGAAAAAAACTGGAGGTGGTTGTTATGCCTTCGTATAACTATTATTTTCTGAAAGTGATTTGTTGACAATAGTCCTAAAGTAATAGCCCTAGAGTAATGGCTATTTTTCGTATTCCGCATATTTATCTACTGCCTCCGTCCCAAAATAAGTGTCCAGTTTGACTTTTCAGAGTCAAACTGGTTCAACTTTGACCTTATCTATTTTTGCGGGTGTTATATAATATTTGATGCAAATATATGAATGGATTTGGTTTAAGTGTATTTTTCATTGGTATGATTTTTCATCAAGTACTACATAACACAAAAGAAATATTTAAGATCAAAATTGAACCAGTTTGACTCTGAAAAGTCAAACTGGACACTTATTTTGGGACGAATGGAGTAGCTTAAACATTGACTTAATCCGGAGGTTTTATGACTTATCTTCGAAAGAGACTTTTCAAAGGAAACCCTTTGTAGTAGTTTTCATGTGTAAATTAAGTATAATATTTGCTTGAGGAGTGGTCAACTTGTGCACCAAGAGCCACATTTCTTGAAATCACAGTAAGTATGATGATTGTTGTCCTATAAAATGTGTACACTTAACACACTAGTTAAAAGATTTTATAGTAATTTATTTGTAAGCTGTTTTACTAAAAAGTAGTTTCAGTAATACATCTGGAATAAACTACGTTTGAATCAAATCTTGCATATCTGGAATGGATGGAATACCTTAATCAGCATTTTGTTATATTTACTAGTAACAAATTCAATAATTGACTAAATTAAAACGACATTACCAATATAACCATGTGTGATTTGATACATTTACTCGAAAGCTACATTACCTGTTCATATTTTACCAAAGGTCTGATTTTACATATGTATATCTAACATAAGCATGTTAAAGTTGGCATTGTAAAAAGTTCTTATGAAATCGGAGTATCAGATTTCCTTGACTTAAAAGTCTATCGGGTATATATAAAAAAAAGCTCCCATTTCATTTTGTCAACACATGCTTTAGGCGTTTCAACAAACATCAATTGGTTAGACTTTTTTTCATCGTCTTTTATAGATAACAAATGTGAATCGAATATGTATTTCTTGTTTAATAAGTTATCAAAGATAAATCTACTACATAAACACGACATAACTCTTCTTCCTAAATATGGTTTTCTGAGTTTTTAAAAAGTTGACAATCTCTCAAATGTGTGTGTGTGAAAAGCATGTTTTGGACGGTAAAAGTGAGTTGAGACTCACATGTCATTACAGTGGTCCAAAGATGTTTTGTGCTTTTCATCTACTTATATAAGGAGCCATACATATGAAACATTGAGCATATAATTTGTCTCTCATATATGGTTGAGGGGAATGCTGTCTGGTTCGAAACCACTGTGATTGTAACAACAGACAATTCTAAGTGAAAATAAATTGGTGGTCTCGGACCAGGCTTCATTCCCTTCAACATATGAGAATTCAAAATTGGAAAATACGTTATTCGTTTGCGGTGCTTAAACAAGAGCTTGAAAGGTGCTAGCGCTTTTACAGGTACGTACATCCATATGATTTTAAAAGTCCATAACTATTGTAAACTCATTATCTACATGTTCTACTATTATCATTTATCACATATATGTATCAATAGTAAGTCGATGAAATGATGTATGACTTTCTATGGTTATGGACATTTCGTATATCATTTTCAATATCAAAGTTACCTTCATTACATTAGTAGAACTGAAGTAGCAAAAGTATGTTGCTTGCATGATCATATGCTATATATCTGGCCCTTGGTATGTGCCTATTTTGCCGTATGTTATATAAGACTTGAACTTCTTTTATGGCTTGTTATTCTGAGCCAATATTTGACTCTTATTGTCACAATTACCATTTGATGTTATTGGGAGTCAAACACTTTTTTTTTCTTGTTTTATCACTCTGGAAATTAATATTATACACTCTGAAAAACTATATTAAATCGATGAAACAAAAGGACTTGGCTTCGCGTATGATAAAACGGGTAAACGGACGAGATTTCTCCCTTTTCAAGTTACCCAAGAGGCCAAACCTTTTTGACTCAGATGTATGCGGTCTCACCATGTTTATCCTTGGACTGTTTCCGATCCTTCCTTGGCCACCCCCAAATCTAAAGAGGTTTGAACTCTTAACCTCTTGTGAGGAAACCAAGGACGGTTACCACCAGGCCATTTGGTGATGGTTTGGCTTCTTGCATGGTGTTTTGCTAATTTATGATGGAGTTTGCCTGCAAAATTTGCTTGTTACCCTTTGTGGCTCCCATATTTCTTTGTTTTTACCAAATCCCTTGAGAGTTTAGTGTGGAAATAAGAGTACCATGCAACCAAATTGCTTTACTTTTTTCTACTTTAGTAGTTGAATTATTCATCACAAAGGAGTAAAGGACTTTGCTTGGAGATACTTGCAAAGAATATGAAGCAATAACCTTTAACTTTCTGATCTTTTCTAGGATAGAATGGTCATTTTAGCAATTATATTATGTATATTCTCACTCATATACAAACCTTCTGTGTATGTACATGTACATAAATTAACTTAACTACAATTTCACCAAGTTTTATCAATTTGATATCACTAATAGTATGGAAACAACAAATGATACACTTCTAGTTATTTTCTTCATTGAAAGGTATAGATAAAAGCAAGGACGAAACCAGAACTAAAAATGATTAAGTTCATTTACGAAAAACTAAATAAGACTATAAACACATTTATTTAGGACCAAGTACATTTACAAGAATTTGAGATTTTTCACAAGAATTAGTATTACGCTTCAAAAGTTCATGCCGTTAAAAAAAACGCTTCAAAAGTTCATTGGTGTCCCGAAACCCCCTTGGAACCCATCCTGGTTCCGTCGCTAGATAAGACGAACATGACCGATTGATGGTGTATACATATTTTTACTCTAACTTAGATATCCACGATTGAATATCCAAATTATAATATTTACAACTCATAATTGTAATGATCAAAGCAATCAATTTTGAAACTAACGACTAACGACCCCTGAATACCAAATCAAAGACTTACGATTTATTTCTCTTTTGACTTTATGACTGCCATGATAACTTCCACATTGTAGAAACTTTGTGTGATTTGTAAATCAGGGTGCTCCTAATTGTGAGCCCAATACATCATTTTGTCTTCTTTTTATGTTTCTTGATGACCAAAGAGGCAAAGACCATGATGTAATTTTTGTAACTATTTAAGCTTAAAAGATTTGAGTATATTTTTTGGTATATCTTACCACCAAACCATTTATCTCTTGTGAAATTATATCGACGTGACATTCCAACATATAGTTTCCCTACATCGAACAAGTTTACATGGTCCGTTCCATGACTCAATAGACGATCCGGTATATTGGACTTAAACCTTAGACTACTCGGCAAGGGAGGTGAAGGTTTCACCACTTCACCCTCCCTCACCATAATTCTCCTTGCCTCCCACCTCCATTCACGCATGAAGCCTTCACCTTGCACACCTCCCAAGTCAATTTGTGGTGAACGGTTCACCATAAATTTACTTCATGTTTTATTATTTTTTATTTTGTGTGTGAGTGTGTGTGAGGTATTTAGTGGGGTATATTTGTATAAAGTGGGTATTTTAATGAAAGGTGAAGATGGTGTTGTCTTGCCCACAAAAAGGTGAAGTGAGGTGAAGGGGAGTGAGAGGAGAGAGAAAACTGACGTGGCGCTGATGTGTATGGTGAAAAAATTGGGACCTTGCCATCCAGCCTTAGGGTGGGAGGAGTGATACTTTTTAACCCTCCAACCCTCCCAAACTTTAACCAATCAAATCCCTCCACCTCATTTCAACCCTTCAACCCTCAACCCAACCTTTTTTACTGGCAACCATCACTCTCAACCCTCCCAAATCTTTTTTTAAATATTCATAATTTGTCCTCCAAAATTATAAATTTGCAACATTAACCCTTCCAATACTAAACAATTATATAAAAAAAAACAAACACTTGATTAAAAATAAAAATACAATTCCTAAAAATTTAAAACTACAATTCCTAAAAATTTAAAACCACACATCCTAAAAATTAAAAACTACAAATCATACAAATAAAAAACTACAAATCGCCCCACAACCAAGGCCAGTTATATTTCTCCGCTAACTCACGCTTCTTATCAAGCGTCCACTTTAGCATTGCTGGATTGGTGATGCGGTGGTGCGATTTGTTGTAGAACTTGTGATCTTGATATAAGGCCTTTTCCGCAAGGTATTTCATCTTTTGTTGTTTCTCTTGGAGATGTACTTCCAAGATTTCTTGTTGTCTCTTTGCGTTATCCTCCAACAAACCTTTTTTTGTCGACGTGTAATCTTGGACATACTCGGCAATACTAATCTTCGACGAGGCTTTAGTAGCAACCTTTGATTTTCCTTTTCTTGCACGGTTATCCAGGGGTGGCGTTGCGTCTTCATTGAGATTTGGCAAAACGGTATCAAAATCGTTACTAGCCGCCGTCTCATAATAGCCCGATTCCGATGACTTTCTTCGCTTATCGGAATAAGAGGTTTCCTCATCTTGGACACACTTTTGTTCCAACCATTTGGCTTCGCCTCTGACAATTTCCCAAGCTCGTAGATGACTAAAAGATTTGCCTTGTTTTTTCTTAAAACTTTCCAAGGCATTCGTGAGGATATCAATTTCACCACAACCACTCTCCCAAAGATGTCTCTACAATTACAAAATAATGTATATTTATATATAATATAATTAAACCGTACATATATATATATATATATATATATATATATATATATATATATATATATATATATATATATATATATATATATATATATATATATATATATATATATATATATATATATATATATATAATTAAAAAAAAAACGTATATAATTTACCGATTGGTGGTATAAACCGTTGAACACACTTATTAGCGCGTTCATTTCCCTCCACTTTGTGGTTAGCGAATGATGACTTCGAGTAGTGTCTTTAATATTTGTTGCGAAATGCGCCAAAATTCGCTTCCAAAAAGAATCCTTTCCTTGTTCCATCCCGACCGTTCTACAAGTTGAGATGTGAACCCAAGCTTTCGCCAAAGCCTCCTCCTCTTCCGATGTCCAACCTTTTTTTTTGGCCCTTTTCGCAAATTTCTTTTTTGGAACGTCTTGTTCTTGAACTTCTTGAACATCGTCGTTATCGTCGTCGTCTACAAAAATTAAAGTGTACAAATAATAAAAACGTATAAAAAATAAAAACGTATAAATAATAAAAACGTATAAAAAATAAAAACGTATAAATAATAAAAACGTACAAATAATATAACGTATGAAAATATATAATAAACAAAGTTAAAAAACATACCGAAATTCATTTGCGTTTCGGGCACCTCGAGAAACTCGTCATCGCTCCCCTCCGGTTGTTCTCGGTAAGTATCGAACGGGTTAAAGTTAGTCGTTTCGTATACGTGGTAATCGTTTGTGTGGAAACCGTAGAGGGGGGTGAATACGTTTCCATTTAAAAACTTAAAACTTTTTGTATCAAACACCCGATCAAGTGTGACGTAATATGAAGAGTGTCAACAATGAGTATATAGCATCTAGAGATGACTATAGTAAACTACAACATATGCACAATCAAACCATGGAACATACATGATCAATCACTACATGAGCAACAAGCCACACAAACACATATGCAATGCAAATATAAATATAAAGCGATAACTAATGAAATGAAAGTAAAGAGATAAGTTAGAAGGCGCAAAACCGGACACGGTGATTTATAGTGGTTCGGTCACGAAGCTCCTCTTCGCCCTACTCCACTCCCCGAGTACCCAACTCGAGAGTTACTTCACTAATCAACAAACTCCCTTTAGGCGGAGAAAACCGTACACGTCGCTTAACTTGTTTTCGACACTAAGCTAGATGTCGAGTGCTAATCTTAGCTAGCACCAATCTACCACGATCTACCCGATCTACACCATACACGTCGCTTATCCTATTTCCGACACTAAGCTAGATGTCGAGTGCTAATCTTAGCTAGCACCAATCTACCACGATCTACCCGATCTACACCATACACGTCGCTTATCCTATTTCCGACACTAAGCTAGATGTCGAGTGCTAATCTTAGCTAGCACCATCTACCACGATCTACCCGATCTACCCTTGATCCACATGATCAATCACACAAGCCCAATGGCTTCAGAGATCTTCACTATCTCTTAAGATCACAATGATCTTGACTCACTCTCTCACAAAAGAAAAGTAATCTTGATGTATTCTATGATACAATCAAGAGTGTAACAAATGTTACAAGACCTAACAACTCCAACACTTTGTATCTACTTGGATACTTTGTGTTCTTCTCTTGCTAATCAAGAGGGATGACAACACTTTGTATCTAGGATACTTTGTGTTCTTCTCTTGCTAATCAAGAGGGATGACAACACTTTGTATCTAGGATACTTTGTGTTCTTCTCTTGCTAATCAAGAGGAATGAAGAGGATCACTTGAGTGGATGATTGGATCACTCTTAAACAACCTAAGACTCTCCAAATGATCAAAGAAAGTTATCTAAGTGAAGAGGGATAAGACCAGAGAAAAAGGACTGGAAAAATCAAGTTGGAAGTGTGAAATGGTCCACTATTTATAGACAAAGAAAAATCTAGCCGTTATGTACGGACGGCTCCACTAAATTTAGTGGAACCTTGGAGCCGTCGGTGTCGAAAACGCTCCAGACGCTCCAAATTTTGTCTTTTAGTGGTGAAGGTTTATTTGGGGAAGTTTTGAGCTATTTTTGGGGGGGGGGGGGGGGGAATAGCTGTTACTAATTCAAAATAATTTGAAATGATTTTTCCAAATAAAACATTTCTTTTTAATTCAAAAATAATTTGTAAAATGTATTTTTGAAAAATGTTTTGTCACATTTATAAAAATGTGAAGTTTAGAAAAATATAATCCTTTGATCATTTGTCAAGTAGTAGATTTGTTTGTCCATACCTTGAGTGATTTACGTCGGGATGGAAATCTACGACTTTGTTGAAGCATACTTGAGGCGTCGAGAGATGTTGATATAAGTATGCATTGATGATTTGTGTTTACAAGTAACTTGCACATTTTACGTTATATATTACAAGTTACATGTTTGTCATTATTAAAACTGAAAAAATCGTTTAGTTTAAATATCGTAATATTTGCACTAACAGTTTGGATTCAATGGTGGGTAGCCGAGGTTTTGTCGTGGAGGGCTCGGTGGTTGGGGACGATAATAAGTTTGTTGCGACGTCGAATGTGGTTGTTGACGAGGAGCTACAAATGGTTGTTTGGGTCGAGGAGCCGATTGTGTTTGTATATGTCGAACGGGATTAGGTCGAGTTCCCCGACCCCTCGACGAAGATGTTGCGCCAATTTTCTTGCCTCTTTGATCCATATGCTTGAGAATGTGGTTTGTGGTTTGTTAAATTTTTTGATTGTGAAAAACTTGAGCTATGTTCGGATTATTTATAGCCAAAAGGGCTGAATTTTTTTTTTTTTTTTTGCTTGGACGCTCCTCTAACGGTACAAATTTGTTTTTGTTTTATCCCCTTAACAGTCAAATGGACCGTTTCTTTCCTTAGCTCGCAACGGCTTTGTAACTCGCATTTGTTACCCGTGTACCCAGCCCGCAATTGTGGCAACCATTAGCCCGTGAACTCGCAAGCCCAAATACCCCAACCCGCATATCACTCCCTCTAGCCTTATGAGAGTCGCAACTCGCAAGCCTTTGTCATTGTCAGTCAACTAAGTAGGGCCTGAGATCGTACGGACAATCGTTTGGTCTGACTAAAGCTAATGCAATTTTTGGAAAGTTATAAACATTGTTGTATGAATGTATATTTATGCATGTATTGAAAGTGTATCAAGTCTATCTTTATCATGCAAGCTCATTTGTTTGTACTTTGTATGCAACTTTTGTCAATGTAGTGATGTTTAGTTGACTAAATTCTAAAACCGTTATTAAGGACCTCATATAACCCAATAACCCATGGTTACTAAAAAGACTATGGGCTGTTTAATGGGCTGGATTTGCTTTGAGTAAATTTGTTACTTCTACTCAGACAGTCAGACAACTAGCGGCCGGTTTAATTACATTTTGCTTATAAAAAATTAAATATTTTCTAAAAGTATATTTATAATTTAGTTTTAAATCATAATAAACACATTAAGTATTAGCTTATTATTTCTATAATTCAGCAAGTGTCAAATGGGTAGTGGCTTAGTTTTATTTGCTTTCGGTCATATAGTACATGCATAAGCGAGAAATATATGATCCTAAACAAGTGAACAACCCTTAATGTTCAAATGCAGAAAGATAACAAATATATAGGTCCGGACGCATTAAAACTAAGTAATCCAGAAATGCAGCTAGGATTCTACGACCAAGTCTTTCGGTTCAAATTCTTTATGGGATTTGCTAACTGTTATCCACTAGACATCTTTAAACAAATGCATTTACTGCCTAGTTAATACACTAAAACATTCTTTATACAATAAAAATGCATTTAATAAACTTTAACTAAACTTATAATTTATCATATTAAATGTGATTTTCAATTTAATACTCCATCCGTCCCAAATTTATAATCCACGTTACTTTTTTTGGACGTCCCAATTTAATTCTCCACTACTAAATATAGATAGGAAAGTTTGATCGAGTTTACCATATTATTTTTGCTTGAAATTAATTATACAAACTTTATAGAAGACATTAATTAATTACTTAAGGGTAAAACTGTCATTCTGACAAAAGTAAGAGAGAGAAAACAGTAATAATTATGTTTTTCTTATACTGTGTATTTTTTGTCGGAGAATAATAATTTTAGGAAGGGGGGAGTAATCCTTAATTAAACTTATAATTTACCATAATTAAATGTGATTTTAATTTAATACACGCAAACTTTTCATATAATACACCTTATAAGGTGCCTAGTGGGCACGCAAATCCGATGTTTATTTAGCAGCCGTTTAATATCTAGAGTAGTGAGTAATGACATTCTTATCGAGTAGAAGGACTGGAGGGGCATGATGGATCCGATCACACCACGCCGTACAAGACCCTCTGAATCACTTTACCAACACCACTATGATGAGTTGATGCGAACTGCTGCAAATGGAGAACAATCATAATGTGAGCTGGAATGATTTTCTACCAGGTCCAACATTTGAGCCACATTGGTTTAGTAGCTATTTAGATTTTGTAACTTAAATTATCTCAAGTGTTTGAATAGGTACAGTGGCGTGTTCGGATGTCTTAATTATGAATTTTGGTTAACTGTCACTTTTGATTTAATATGATTTTATATCATGAAAAAAGATCATTTACATAAAAAAAATTTATAAGTCTAAGCTAATCATTTTTATTGAAAAAAAAAAAAAGAGATTAATTAATATTTTAGCTATAAAATGCAAGTACACCCATCTGATTACTTGCATGTTACATATGGTAAAAAATAACCGTCTTTGATATGTTTATACATTCTAACTAGATCCATGTGAATTCTCGTTAATAAATGAAGGCCATAACAATAATTTGACAAAAAAGAATTAGAAGACATGTGTTGTATTAATTTCTTGCAATCACTTCAGACAAATAAGAAAGGTCTTTCGGTTGAACCAGCTAGATGTTCTTCCGAGAGGCGTGTGTGTTGATCCTTTCGTCTGCTGGAGATCCTTCGGGTATCTGCACACAACAGCACGCGTTAGGCTCGCCCCGGGTGTTATCCCAGGACCCACCTCCGGCGTGAGAGTAAGTATTTGATATCCGAGGGGCTATGAACAGTAGTATGGAGTAAATGCTAATGAATTAGTTAGTTGAGAGTAGTAAATGAGCTGGGTATTTATAGTGCTCAGCCTTGGTACCTGAAATGGCGGCGCCGGGTTTTCAGGAAACATGTCCCAGACATAATCCCGTAAATCCCGGGGCGGCGGCGGCGGTGTCTGCAGCTGCCATCTGTCAAAGGATATTGCCACTTGTCCTGTTGTTGACAGCTGGATTGTCCGAACGATCCATATGCCTCTCGGCATATCCGGATGGCTCTATGTCGTCCGGACGGCCGGTCAAGACAGGCCGTCCGGACACATACGCCAACATGTCTCCCCCAGTATTGCATTATCGATTGAAGATTGATGATGTAATACTTTTAAAAAATGTCTTTGTTTCTTCCAACGTACGTCACTCGGATGTATGTACCTGCAATACTTTAAATGATATTTTATTGCCTTTCGGCCAACATTGCTCTGTCCGAACACATATGTCAACATCCCCCCCCCCCCAGTATCACAATATCGGTTTTACCGATATTGTGATACTTTGAGAATTCCAACATTATTCCTGACATGATGACTTTGATGTACAGAAGTTATCATTGTAATATTTCCTGAATCCTTTGCGGTTTACAACATGTGTCTTGCTACTTATATTGACTTGCGGACCATTACCCAGATACTTGCACCCCTTTCTTTACGTTCCCAAGTGATTCAGGTTGTCAAACAAGTTAAGCCATTTGCCTGGTGAGTTAATGTACTTTTTTTTTTATCCGGAGGGTCGGTTGTGCCGATGGCGTGGTATTTTTAGACAATTTACGGATTCGTATTTTACATTTTCCGGTCAATCCGGACCGCTAGGCTTGAGTGTACCTGACGTGATTTTAAAATAGCCGGGAGTCATTTTAGATATATTTTTATTATTATTTGTAAAAGAATCATAATCATGGATGGTTGACACGTGTGCATGTGCCCCGCGCATGGGTGAAGGTGCTGCCATGTCAGCCCTTGATTGGGCGCGATATCTCACGCGCTTCTCTTTACCTATAAATAGCCTTATTCGTGTCACTTGTTATTACCGTAATTTTACATATTTCTTTGAGACGTCTTGCGGAATTGTTTTTCGAACAGTAATCGTGAGTTGATTCAAGCGGTTTTCCTATTAATCCTTCGTTTGTAAAGGTACGTTCCGAACTACTCATCTCTTGTATTTATTTTCTGTTCGGCTGTATCCCCGTTTCCCTCGGCTAGACCATGTCGGATTCTCTCGTTTTGACTCCGGACGAGGATATTCAAGGGGTTGAGGTATTTCTTCCCAAGTTTGATATTCGAAAGTACACCTCTCGGTTGGACGAAGAGGCTGTTCATAAAATAACTGTAGACTATGGTATACCGACAGACCTGCATCCGCGGCCGCCCCCGAAAGGTATGACAATGGACGAGCTACCAGACGATGCTATCGGTTTTTACTTGGAACATTTTATTGAGGGTGGTTTGAGCGTGCCTTTCTCTAACTTCCTGTTGGGTGTCGTTAAATACTATAAAGTTCATATTTCTCAATTGGTTCCGCTGGGAATGCATCGTGCGACCTTGTTCGAAGTGTATTGCCGAAGCTTACATATCGATCCTACTACTCCTCTATTCCGGGCTTTCTACAAACTGAGTAAGCAAGGCCATTGGTTTTCCTTTGAAAAAAGGGTCGGTCGTGAGAAGAGGGTGTGCTTTCGGGAAATTTTGACTTGTTTGAAGGGTTGGAAACGTGATTTCTTTCTGATAGATAGGCGGGCTATTCCGTTTGCCATGCCTTGGAGGCATCATAATTCGGATATATCGGATCCGTATCCGAAAGGAGAGTTCGATGTTGCAGATGCTGACCGGTTGGCTCAGGGTGTGATCGATCTTATCCAGGTTCCTCGGGCCTTTCTATATGCCGTTGGGCTCACATCTCATTGGGAATATCCCGGCTATCAGGTCGCGATAAAGGACGCTGAGGGGAGGGGTATAGCCTTGCAGCCTTTGTTTTGTACTTCCCTGACCGATGTATTTTGCGCGCTTTCATATCGGTTTAACGTTTTCATTTTGCAGCCATCACAATGTCTCAATATTTGAAGAAGCCAAAGGTCCGAAAGGATGCGTCTGTAATGCAAGGGGATAAACATCCGGAGGGTCAACCTCCCGAGACACATGTGACTATTCCCGCCACTTCTAATGCCGACATTCCAAAGAAGACGGCCGAATTGACAGGGGTCGAGGTTCCTGATGATAAGGTCTTGGAGGCCAAGAGGAAGAAACAGGAGCAAGACCTTGCTCGGCAAACATCCCAGTCTCAGCAACACGGGACAAGATTCCGCCTTCAACGCAACGTGGAAGGCGGCGGCGAGTTCCAGTCGGTCAAGCGAAGCAGACCGAACGAAGATGTTAATGCGGCGAGGCCAGATGCTTCGGCCGCAAGAAAACAGCCGGAGGGTCAAGGCTCTTCGGCCGGAAGAAAACAGCCAACGGGCCCCGAAAGTATTGGCGTGGGCTTCACGTCCGAGGCTGCTGGTGCGGGTATGCTTTTCGGAATATCACTCCTTGCATTTTGCCTTTATACTTAGTTTGATAATAACCATTGCCCCTTCTTACTTTTCCTTTGTATATCTTTTTTATTGTAGGGGGTTCTTCCGGCGCTGGCTCTGGCCATGGGAAGGAGAAGGTAATTGATGAGGAGGATCCTGCTGCTTTGCACGTTCCGGCGTGGAAAGTTCGCAAGGACGATCGTTTGGATGGTTGGGAAGTCTGTCGGGACTTGATGCTGAATCTGCCGACTCCGAAGGAGCAGTCGTTTCTAGAGAATCTGGGTGATGCTGAGGCTGGCCAAAGGGCTTGGAAGTTATTGGGTATGGGTGCCGTAGCTCAATCGGACCTATTACTCCGGTTTGAAAATCTTCTCCATGAGCATCACGAGCTGTACCGCACCCATCAACAGTGCGGAAACCTCGGAAAGAACGAGGGTGGAGAGCTTAAACAGCTGAGGGCCGAGCATTCCACCTGTATGGTGAAGGAATCGGAGTTGATGGGTCAGGTTAAAGAGTTGGAGAAGTTGGTTGAGGACGAGAGGTTGGTCACGGCGGAACGGATCAGTGCTTTGGAGGCTGATTTGGAAAAAGCCAAGACCAAGCTGGGTGAAGAGGTGAAAGACAATCTGGAACTCCGTAATGTGAAGAAGGATCTTATCGCCCGACTGGGCCGGACGGAGGCAGAGAGCTTTAAGGTTGTCAAGGAAGTCATTCCGGAAGTGGTTCGCCGTCTCTTGGGTAGTCATGAATATAAGGAGCATTTGGGGGGCCCTTTCAGTTTGTCATCTCAATCCGGTTTCATGGAAGGAGTGGTAATAGGTCGCACGCCGAAGGAGGTAGTTAAAATTGTGGCCGAGACGGAGAATCTGGATGTGGAAGCTGGCCAGAAGTTTGACCCGTTGTATGATGGGTTATTTACCGCCGAGTATCCCTACATCAGGAGGATTAGCAGCTCCTACCTTAAGTCTCCCGATGAAATCTTGAAGATCTTCCCTGACCCTCCTCCGGAAGACCAACATGCCGGTGCTGCCGCCGGATCCACTTCCGGTGTTGCTGAGACTGAAGTTGCGAACGTCCAGGGCTCTTCTGCTGGAGCGAATGAGTCGGCCTCCTGATCACCCCAGAATTCTTGTGAAGCTTACTTTTACTGTTACTTTGAAAAACATTCGTGGATGTAAGGCCTTCGGGTCAGAAATAATTTATTTGATTCGGATGACTGTAATAATTTACCGTACAATTTGCATGATATCTGTTTGTTTATACGTCTAGATATGTGGTTTCTTTGCATAATTTGGCTTGTCATGTTCCTTATTTTACGCATCGTTTTAATTTACTTCGGAGTAATTTACCCGTCCAATGAACCGGGAGGTTCAGTGTTGCTTTGACCTCACGGGACTTCTACTTTGGTTCGTGCGATGGTGCGCTCTTCTGAGTACTCAGATTGGACTATCGGATTTTATAAACTTGCCATTATTGATGGTTACCTGGTCTTTCTCCCTCCTCTTTTTTTTTTTTACATTCGTGCGTGCGGAGCAAAAGATGTAATAATTTAGCTTTCCAAATATGATACTTTCGGATTGCCTGCTTCACTTTAGCTTTTGCGGACCACTTGTTATCCCTTTGTTACACCTGCACTTTCGACCCCAAGCGTGTGCCGAACACTTGTTGGTTATTACCGTTACTGCTTGCGCAGTTTCGGAGGTACAAGCTGACGTTCGGCCTACGTTCGGGTTATGAACGTACCACTTGTTTTTTATTACCTTCACTATTTGCATAGCTCCGGAGGTACAAGCTTACGTTGGAGCTAGATTTTTGTTACGAACGTATAATACTTGTTTTTTATTACCTTCACTATTTGCATAGTTCCGGAGGTACAAGCTTATACGTTTTTGGGCGACACACGCCAACCTTTGAACACTGACCACAAAAATATCCAGAGGGCGCGAACCTCTCGGAGGGGTCACATTCGGCTTATGTTCAAATTAAGATAAATGATTACTCGGTCACCCCTTTTTGGGTACCGTTATGGTAACCCCCTCTTCGGGAGTCCCATCTTTGAACATTGACCACAAAACTCTCCGGAGGGGGCCAGCCTTGCGGAGGGGTCACTTTCAACTTATGTTCAGAAACTATATGGTAAGCCCCTTTTTTGGGCATACCATCTTTGAACACTGACCACGAAAATATCCGGTGGGCGCGAACCTCTCGGAGGGGTCACTTTCAACTTATGTTCAGAATGTCACAAGTGTTTTCATAACGTATTGTAAGAAAATTGCCTCCCTTCAATGGTGGGATAGCTGCACTTGTCATTTAGATAGTTAAAATCAAGCCCTTTCGGGTGTTACATAAGATACATAAACCAAATATTCGTAAAAAACATTTTCAACAATCAATTGTCCGTCCTATCATTGGTGCTTTCTTTTCCATCCTTTCGTGATTCGTGTTGTTCCACTCGGCAAGTTTCCTTTCCTTCGGCGGATTCATGCTTTCCTCGGTTCGCTCTCCCATTAGTTTTGTTCCATTGGTATGTGAGATTACCTGCCTTAAGTTACGAAGGTATTTTCGTTCCTCCCATTAGTTTATGATGAAAGCAAATATTGGCAAGAATGAAATTGCAAGAATGAAATAGCACATAACGAAATGGTTATTTTGTGTTAAGAGTCACCTGAGCCGTTATTCCTACCTTAGTTAATTCATGAGGGTTCCTTCTGTTGTAGCATCGGATAAAATCTTCGACCGCGGGTTTCTTCCCATGTTCCTGCGGTGAGTCTTCCGGATGACGTACATTTCTTCTGGTATTCCCCTTTGTCATTTCAAAGTTCCAAGCTTCCCTTTTTACCCCCTTTTTCTTCGTTCGTTCCTCCCTTAATCGGTGGTGCTCTTGAATCATTGGTCGTGCGGTCAGTGTTGCTATTCCGCCTGGAGTAGGGAATTTGATCATTGAGTGAATGGTTGAGGGGATGGCTCGTAATTTCCTTAGACCGATGCATCCTAATACTATGTTGTAGGAGGAGGGCGAATCAACCACGGCGAATTCCATCCAAACTTTCCGGGATTGGCCTTGACTTCCGAAGGAGATTTCTAAATCTATCGATCCCAGCGGCTTAATGGGCTTCCCTGTGAACCCTACCAAAGTAGTGTTGGATTCTCTCATCCGGGCTTTAGTAGAAAGGCTCAACCGTTCAAACTGGTGTTCATACATTATTTTCGCAGAAGCGCCAGGATCCACGTAGACTCCTTGTATTGCTATCCCTTCCACCTCAGCTTCGATCACAAGCGGCTCCGCCCGACATCTCATTCGTCGAGATAGGCGGGAAACTTATCGGAAGGTTCATCCATTCTTCTGAGTCCGCCTTTCTTTCCCGTTGATAGGTTGTTGAGCTTTGAATCATGTTAATAACTTTTCCTTTGTTCCCCTGGTGATTGTCCCCTTGTGCGGCTCTTCCCCTTCCCCTGAGACCTTTCAACAGATGGTCCAACTTTCCTGTATTTAGTGCGGCTTTTATTTCCTCTTTGAGTTGAAAACAATCATCGGTGTAATGTCCTTTCTCACCGTGATAATCGCAATACCGGTCCGCAAAATCCTTTGCTATTTTCCCTTTTGTGGGAGGAGGTTGTGGTAACTTCAGTTGGTGCTCAGTTGCTAATATCTCTTTTGGCGTTTTCGTCAGGACGCTTAGATCTATCGGCCTTGTCTCGTTTCGGCGAGGATCCATGCGGCGAGGATCGATCCGGCTAGAGCTGTCATGCCTCGGGGGAACATAAGGAGGGGCATAAGGAGCATAGTAGTCACCCCTGCGTCCTTTGAAATCAACCCTGGGGTTATTCCGGCGGCGATCTCCTCCGAAAAGGGGCCTCGGTTGCTGATCATTTCTGCTGTGGTATGGGTTAGGCCGGGATTCCACTTTCTCTCCTTTCGGCAGTTCTGTTGTTCGGTACGCCTCTTCGGCTCGGATGAAATCATCAATTCTTTCCAACATCTCCTCGACAGTCTTAGGGATCTTGTCAGAGAACTTTTTTGCTAACTCCGGGTAGTGGTGACCGTTTAGAAACGAACCGATTTGCATAACTTCGGGGGCGTCTGGGAAGTAATTGACTTCACACACCCATCTTTCCTTGAAGTCCGCGAGGCTCTCATTGGCCTTCCGGTGAATCTTGTTGATCTCCGTGAGGTCTTTAGTGCTTACTCTTAACATACTAAACCTATTTAGAAACCTCTTTTGAAGCTCGTCCCAACTATCAATGCTTCCCGTTGGGAGCTTATCAAACCATCCCCTAGCTTTCCCATCCAAGGTTTGTTGGAACATTCGACACCATACGGGCATCGGCCATTCTTCGTGATTTCCCGCTCCGGTAAAACGATTGATGTGGTCATCTGGGTCAGTGGTTCCTTGATATAACTTTAGGTTCGTCGGTATCTTGTGCTTGGGAGATGAGAACTCTATGATCCTTTTAGTAAATGGGCATTTAATCACTTCCTTGAACGGTTTGCTCAAGTCATCGTCTGCCTTTTTCCCTTTTCCGTACGGCGACCCTTCAACTTCCTCTTCTTCCGAATTATCATACTCGTCGCCAAGCCTCAACATTCTGGGGCTTACCAGATTGCGGTTGCTCGGTTGCTTGAACAATTCTTTTAAGGCTGAAAGATGACCTGCGATTAGGGTTTGGGCATCCGAAGGATCTTGGTCTCCTCCGGATGTCTCGGCTTCCCCCGTGTTCCGGACAGGAGTAAAGAGGGGTGTAGAACCCGTTATTCCAAACGTTGGTGGAGGACCTGTCATTCCGGCACTCAGGTAGATCGAGCGAAAGGTCCCACGGATGGCGCCAATTTGTTGAAGTAATTTCTTGCAATCACTTCAGACAAATAAGAGAGGCCTTTCGGTTGAACCAGCTAGATGTTCTTCCGAGAGGTGTGTGTGTCGATCCCTTCGTCTGCTGGAGATCCTTCGGGTATCTGCACACAACAGCACGCGTTAGGCTCGCCCCGGGTGTTATCCCAGGACCCACCTCCGGCGTGAGAGTAAGTATTTGATATCCGAGGGGCTATGAACAGTAGTATGGAGTAAATGCTAATGAATTAGTTAGTTGAGAGTAGTAAATGAGCTGGGTATTTATAGTGCTCAGCCTTGGTACCTGAAATGGCGGCGCCGGGTTTTAAGGAAACATGTCCCAGACATAATCCCGTAAATCCCGGGGCGGCGGCGGCGGTGTCTGCAGCTTCCATCTGTCAAAGGATATTGCCACTTGTCCTGTTGTTGACAGCTGGATTGTCCGAACGATCCATATGCCTCTCGGCATATCCGGATGGCTCTATGTCGTCCGGACGGCCGGTCAAGACAGGCCGTCCAGACACATATGCCAACAAAGAATTAGAAGACATGTGTTTTACCTCCTTAAGATAAGCCACTCATAGGTTATGCATGTGTTCAAGACAATTTATGTAACGCAACCAAGTTTAATAATAAAAAATTATGAATAAAAGTAGAAGACTTTGATTGATTTGGTACCATTTTCTCTCAACTTTTTTGAACAATTATTTGATTAGAGCTAAAAGACAGAACAAAGAAATCCATGTTTTTCTAATAATTAACAATCAATGATTAAGAAATTTAAATGATTGAAGTGTATGGTACACGGGAAAGGTTAAAAAGACCCTCCCATTTTTACAAGTGACACCTTCATGTTTTTGATTTTTTTTCTCTTTATTGTTATAATTTTGTTTACAACATAAAATTGTGAAACGGAAAATGGGAATAAAAAATATAAAGTTAAACAAGTCAAAAGTATTAACCTGTCAAAAAATACAGAACAGAAACTGATAAAAAAAATTATGTTTTACTGTAAACGTGGGGACCAATAGGGGTGGAAAGTACAAAACATTTGTACTTTTAGTAGGTTAGGGGAGTTGATACGCCAGGGGCTGTCATTGCAAATGATACGCCAGGGGCTGTTGTTGAACCGAGGCGAACTACAAGGGTGTCGATGGCACCGGTGTGGCACAAAGACTTTGTGTTACGCTAGGATAACTATCTTTATGTTTATGTTTATGTTTATTAGGACTTGTCATTGAGTCATTATAGGAAACGTCTTTATGTTAGGAAAGTGTATTTGTTTTGGAATTGATCTTGTATTCGGCTTGTGATACAAATTAGGGTTACCTGGGTATTAATACCGTATCAGTGATGAATAAAACTCGTAGTTTTCGTTCAGATTTACTTCTCTTCTCTTTTCTACTTTTCTTAAGGAGCTAGCACTCGCTAAAAGTGGTGCCCTATCTTGATATTACCTATCTCGGGTCGTATCAATTGGTGCTTTCATTGCACTCATGGTCATGGATGAAACAACGGTTCGAGGGTTGCTTAAAGAGCAACAGGATCGCGCCGAGACTTTGGCGCAACAGCAGGCCGCGACTTTCCAATTGCAGTTTGATGCGTTACGTGCCAAGTTGCAGGCTACTCTATAGGGCAGATTCAAGGGCGGCACGGAGGGGGCGGCGATCCAGGGACTTTATTGCCGAGGTCCATACGTTCGGATGTTCCAAAATTTTTGGGAGATGATCCGGATAGTTGGATCTTTGCCATCACGGAGTACTTTTCGCTACTTAACACACCTGCTAATAAGCGGCTAAGGATTGTGGGTTTTAATTTAGAGGGTGCAGCTGCAGAATGGTTTCGGTGGATGACAAGGAATGGTTTGATTACAGATTGGGATCGGTTTGTGGAAAGTGTTAAAAGTCGTTTTGGACCGTCAAAGTATGATGACCTGCAAGGGGCTTTTTCAAAGTTGTTACAACTTGGTACCGTGGAAGATTATCAACGGGAGTTTGAAAAGTTGATGAATAGGGTTACTAATAAACCCGAAACGTTGCTCATCTCTTTTTTCATCTCTGGGCTTAAGCTTCATCTTCAACGTGAGTTGTTGGTGTCAAAGCTAACAACGCTTGGTGACGCGTTTTCGTTAGCGCATATTACCGAAGCCCACTTGGACGACCAGGAAACATCGGTTTCTATTACGGCAACCAAAGACGTGATGAGTTCTGGGGGGCAACGTCATTCAACCCCCCGTTTTGGGGTTCCTTCAACCTCAACCAACACTACTAAGCAGGCATTGTTACCGACACCATCCCAAACCCAAACCACAGTCAATGCAAAGCCTAAACCACTTGCTATTAAGTGCATTTCTCTGGCGGAACATCAGGAACATCTTAACAAGGGGTTGTGCTTTAATTGTGATAACAAATGGGTGTGTGGTCATAAGTTTCCAGGGAAGTTCTTACTGATGATGGCTGATGAGGGGGATGACGCGGACCCCGAGACAGAAACCGCCACCGTCGATGCTGTGGAAAACGGCGATATATCTATCTTAAATTCTCTAATCGGGCAAGGGATTCCTCGGTCTCTCCAGCTCTGGGGCTCGATTGGGTCAGGTAAGGTACATGTTTTAATTGATAATGGTAGTACCCATGATTTTGTTAGGCATGATATAGTGGAAAAAATACGGTTACCGGTTCAAACAACCAAAGCTTTTAAAGTTTATATCGGGAGTGGGGCGTCGTTACTGTGTGAGAATCTTTGTACACAGGTGACGTTAAGCATGCAAGGATTAGTAGTGGAAGTTGATTTATATGTTCTTCCAATGAAAGGTCCTGATGTGGTTTTGGGAATCCAGTGGTTGCAGAACCTTGGCAAGGTAACACATGATTATGTACACCAGACCATGGAATTCACACTTGTTAATACTACATACACCTTGAAAGTCGACGAGTCCCTACGCACGAAACAGGTTAGTCTTCATCATATGTGTGCATTGCTCGACACCTATGATATATATGGAGTGTATGAATTATACACTTTAACAAAGGATGAGGATGACTCATTACCAGGGAATGAGGACTCAACACCACTCGAGATCGAGCAACTCTTGGAGCGGTTTGGTCCTTTATTTCAGGTACCTACTACTTTACCTCCCCATCGTATAGTTGATCATCGAATACATTTGCTTCCTAATACAAAGCCCATTAATGTTCGGCCTTATCGCTACCCGCACTATCAAAAAAGAGAGATGGAAAAATTCGTGAGCGAAATGTTGGAACAAGGAATCATACGGTTTAGTCAAAGTCCTTTCTCATCTCCTGTATTGCTTGTTAAGAAAAAAGATGGGAGTTACCGTTTTTGTGTGGACTATCAGGCGAGTAATGAGGTCACAGTTAAAGATAAGTTTCCCATCCCGACTGCAGATGAGATGTTCGACGAACTTGGGGGGGCAGTTATCTTTACTAAATTGGATTTGCGGGCTGGGTATCATCATATACGAGTTCATGAACAAGATATTTACAAAACGGCTTTCGACACACATGATGGACACTAATAATTTTTGGTTGTGCCATTCGGGCTCACTAACGCCCCTTCTACTTTCCAAGCCATAATGAAGCGGTTGTTTTCGCCTTACTTGCGTAAATTTGTAATCGATTTATTTGACGATATCTTAGTTTATAGCACCTCACTTACGGTTCATATGAAGCATTTGAAGTGTGTCTTGTCTTGTTTACAGGAGCAACAATTTTATGTGAAGAAATCCAAGTGTGCATTCGGGGCATCATCGTTGGAATATCTTGGTCACATAATCTCAGAGCTTGGCGTGGAGGTTGATTCAAAGAAAGTGGTAGCCGTTCGTGATTGGCCAGTACCGAAGACGCAACGACAGGTGCGTGGGTTCCTTGGATTAGCCGGGTATTATCAGCGTTTCATAAAGGGATACGCAACTCTGGCTGCTCCGTTGACTAATTTGTTGCGCAAGGATAGGTTTCAGTGAGGCGAACCTAAAACAAAAGCTTTTGAACAACTCAAACTCCAATTATCTACTACTCCGATGTTAAGTTTGCCTGACTTTGCTTAAACTTTTGTTGTTGAGACGGATGCCACCGAGGAAGGCATAGGCGCGGTATTATTACAAAATGCTCGACCCATCTGTTACTTTAGTCGGCGGTTGGGACCACGCATGCGAGCTTCGACAACATACCAGAAAGAGTTGTTTGCCATTGTGGAAGCGGTTTTTAAATGGCGGCACTACTTGCTGGGGTGACGATTTGTCATCCGGACCGATCACAAGAGTATTAAAGAGCTTATGAAACAAGTAATTTTAACTCCAATTCCACAAAAATACGTGCGTAATTTGTTAGGGTTCGACTTTAGTATTGAATATAAAACCGGGGTACAAAATCAGGCGGCTGATGGTTGTCTTGTATGTATGAAAATGATGACATCTTGGTAGCCTCATTCATGATGATGAGTCAACCAGTGACCGAGCCAATGGACGCACTAAAGGCAGAAAATAGAGATTTGGAAGAATTATGCGCTCTACATCAGCAACTTGACCAAGGGGTAGCCGCGGTTGGTTTTAGGCAACAGGAAGGATTGATAATTTTTCAAGACCGATATTTTATTGGGGTAGAGTCAAAATTGAAATCCTTGTTATTATGTGAGTACCACGACACACCCAGTTCGGGGCATGGCGGGGTCAAGAAAATGATGGTTGGTTTATCGGCTATGTTTTATTGGAAGGGTATGCGTAAGTCGGTGGAAGAATATATTAAGAGTTGTCGTGTGTTTCAGCATACCAAGTATTCAACCCAAGTGGTTGGGGGTTACTTACAACCTTTAGCTACGCCCACTGCGGTTTGGGAGGACGTATCTATGGACTTCGTCACGGGCATGCCATTATCGAAAGGGTTTACTGTTATTATTGTCGTGGTGGATAGATTCTCTAAATGTGCGCACTTTGCTCCTTTGCTGACTAGTTTCAATGCCCACAAGGTGGCGAAGGTCTTTGTAGACACCATTATCAAACTTCATGGAATACCAAAATCTATCGTGTCTGACCGTGATCTTATTTTTGTTAACAAATTTTGGACGCAACTTTTCAAACTTAGTGGGACATAACTCAACCATAGTACCGCTTATCACCCTCAGACGGATGGACAAACGGAAGTGGTAAATCACGGGCTGGAGCAGTACTTGCGTGTAACACCCCCAAAATTTGGTACAACGGAAGAGTAATCAAGCTTTCGGGGTGCTATGGGGGTTGGTACACAACACAAGCATAAGAAAACGGAAATACATTATCCGTTTATATAAAACATTTCAAACCCAATATTTAATGTTTACATTTTTACAAAAGTGCTGAAGTAAGCCCAACAGTCAAACATAAAGTAGGTACTCATTTTAGTTATCAGAGCCGTGCCACTTGCCAAGCCTCCAAGTTAAGCAATTCAACAATAGTTGCATCAATTGCCTGAGAATACATGCTAAAAGGTCAGCTTACGCTGGTGAGTTTATAGGTTTAAGCAAAAGTATAACAGCGGACCAAGATAAGTTATTTGCTACACTGGACTAAGATAGATATAAATTACAAATTCCACGTATATCAGTAAAACACAACCAATCCAGTATCAATATGATATGTCACGATAGGCCTCTCTTATATCGACAGACATAGTAGGGACCTAGGATATATTTGACCTTAGCCAGGCAACACATTATCGCAAATGGTATCCGGGTTATTTGCTACCCTGGTCTAAAACAAATATCTGTTGCATATATCTAACCTTAGTCTGTCAACACGTTATATCAAATCATAAAATAGTAGTTAGGTCCATTCAAAACAGTTTTGCATTTTTTCTTACCCCAATGTTTCAATAAACAGTTCACGTGTAAAAGTGGGACTATGAAACTCACATACATATCAAATAATCTCATAATGCCTTCTGTAACACCCCAACCCGAGAAGGGTCTAAGTGTAACATTATGGTGTCAATCAGAACATATAAATGCAAGCGGAAGACTTATTATTAAAAATACTAAGTCAAGAATTACAAAGACTTCCAAAACATAATCCCAACAATAGTCTAAAATGAAATACATATCCAAAGCATAATGTCTAAAACCATAAATCCAACAACGGGGAAACTAAATCAAGGGTAGGTCCTCTAGCTCCTACTCTCATCACTCATGCCCAACATCCCGCTTATAACCTGCCGCAGAGAAAAGAAAATGCGGCTGAGCTAACGCTCAGTGAACAGATAGAAACAAATGAAAGGTAATAAGCATAAACCAAAAGGATAAGCGAATGAATCCAAGAGAACCTGCTGAACAAGATGTCATATAGAATATGGAACATATGAAAAGGAATCAAAGCATAAACAAATGAATATAGAATGAATATCAATCATAAACATATGAAAATGCCCAAAAAACATATAGCAAATTATACATAGGAGTCATGATCTCCGATGTACCTAATGTGAAATGGGGTGCATTGCACACACTCAAGTCCATTCACCAATATATATCATAACTGAACTAAGTACCTAGGATGCATCCATACGCTCCCTTCAAAACAGATATACATATGCCAGTTCTAGACTAAACATACATACAATATACACGGGCCAGGTGCGCTATATATAGCAATATAAACAAATTGGAACGCTGTGGACAAAAACCCACCTCCACAGATAGATTCAATACGATTGGTGCATCAATGGCACGACCATGGACCCCCCATGACTGGTTACAAATATGGGCAACATAATAGGCAAAGAATATAGCATGAAACGAATAATCAAACAAATAACTAAACAAATACGGATCAAAGCATAACAAATATCAGGAAACAATGAGTCATGAGAAATCCTTAAGGATAGAGTACAACCAGATTATGTAATTATGAAAATCATTTAAATGTTGTTTTCATGAAAGTATTCTTTTAAAAGCCGTTTTCATAAGAGTCATTAAACCTTCATATAAAAAGTGGTGTTACCTCGTATTCATAGAAATCATTTTAAAAATAGTATTTCTCAAAACCATCATTAAAATATATATTCAAAAAGGTTTTTAATACAAGTCATAATATCTAATGGATTACAAAATATCAAAGGATTCAAATGCGAATATTGAAGTCACGAACGAATCAAACCATATCATAACGAAACGAGTCATGAGAAAAACCCTTACTGATAAAGGGTAGAATATTTGTACCTTAGGAAATGAGAGCAAATGGAAAGAACACAAGGGGAAATGGATCACTCCTTCTTCACTGAATCTACACGAATTATAATCATCTATTACTTATACGTACATTAAAGTCGTAACGGATTTTAAATACTTATTTGCTCATTCATTAATGTGTTTTAGGGTTTCACATGTGAAATAGTAAGTATTCATAACATAGGTTTAGGAGCAAAACATGTAAGGTTAAACCAAACCCTTAGCTTATTTTATATTTCAGATTTTATCACGTTTAGGTCCCTTTGTTTATGAATTTAAAACTATACTTATATACTTACTTAGGTACTCAAATAATTATCATAGATACTTATACATGTTAGGTAATTAATGTAAGTTTTCTAGATTTTATTTCAAAGGGAAAGTACCATTTTAAAAATCGTTTTCCCAAACCTACCCAGGAGGTGCACTGCATGTATATCCCGAAAGTTTGTATTTACTTAACCCATTTTAACCCTTCATAAAAATCCACAAAAATTCCAGGAAGTCATATACATTTTAAAAATTCTCCCTGTCAAATTAGAGCTCTTAATTCCTTGTGGTTTGAAAACTAAAAATCAAAAACACCAACCGATTTTCAGACATCCTGTTGTTCCCTTAACACGCTTAGAGTTAACTAAAGAGTTAATCTATTAGTGTTTATGACTGATACAATGTTATTGATTAATTACAATTTATAAGTTAAAACGTAAATATAAAAACACAATGTTTTTCAACGTTTAAATTCTTATTAGAAATCAATCAAAGAATCTATTACCCAAGTGTTTTGCGGAACAAATATTTGGGATTGAACAGAAAAGGTATGGTGTCTCCTATCTAAACTTAAGCTATGCTTAAGTGGTTAGAATTTCGACCCACTGAGCTATCTCAGGGATTTGTTACTCTTTGTAGGAGAAAAGGGGTATTGTGAAAGTCTAAGCTTTAATTGCACAAAATACCTAACCCGCTTTTCTCCATCTGTTTGCTATTTATAGGCAAACATGTTAGAGTACTGAAAGACTAAATATTCATAAACAATAGGAAGGCGTGCCTGACAACTACAACAGTAGTTGTCATTTCCAAGAACCAATAGGATTGCGCCAAAAAGTCTTCGAGTGTCAGTCCTGACACTTCTTGACTTTTAGCCGCTTTAGGGATGGTTTTTTTCTGACCCCGATAAGACTTGTTCTTATCTCTTCAAAACCTTCCCGCTTAATCCCGCCTTTTATTCAGGCTTTAGGTTCTTCAGTCATTCGCCTTCAGTCTTCAGTCTTTAGTTATTGTTGTTGAGGAGACTGGGGTTCAGTGAGTTCTTGTCCAACACTCACTGAACCCATTACCTTCTTCTTTGGCTCAAGTAACACTTCAGGGAATACCGCCTCACTGTATGGTGAATCTTTCTTCTTTAGATTCGTCTTGAGCATCTTGAAGGTAACTCACTGAGTGACTGTTCACTCAGTGACTTGATTGTGTTTTCGGTTGATTAACACTTAGCGTAATTTGTATTCAAATCCTGTTTAAGGATCCTTGGGTACTGAAGGACCCAACACATCCAAAGTACAGTTTTGACACTTAATCTTGTTAGAATCGAAAGACCATCCTCCCGACCTCCAATGGCTATAGAAATTAATATACAGAGAGTACACATCCTAAACTAAGTTTAGACTCGATAGTCACACAAAAATACGTTGCCATCATCAGTTTAGACCCTGTTCAATTTGACTCAAATCTGGACAGCATGCAACTATATGTTAACGAGACCAAACCCTTCCTAAAATGACCAAACGTTTAACCAAACCAACCCTATGAATTCTTAACCATTTAATTCAGATTATAACATGTTTTTCAGGACATAATACGACACACATGACATCACACACAACCACGCATAAGACACAATATTAACGAGACAACTATGTGTTATAACGAGACCAAACAACCCCAATTCTATTCCTTTTAGATCTGATTGTACACATATGTTTCACATGTTTTATTTAGCCATTAACACATGTTTACAGCCCCTCATGTCGACACACATATCATACCCACGCACACTCAGATTAACGACACAAATAAATGCACATAAAATCACAAATAAGCCCTAATCCTCTCGGTAGGTTTCATATTAGGTTTCCAGATTTTTAAGGCTCATTAAACGTGCATTAAGTGGCTTAATTAGGGCTGTAAGATCATATTAGGGTCGAATAATGATGGGTCGAAACAAGACAGAAAACATAGGTCGATTTCACAAAGTTTTAGCAAAGTTAGGTTATGATTTCATGTGCGTTATTCGTGTGTGATTATAGATTAACGAACAACACAAATCAAACAGATCATACGAGTAGATTATCATGTTAACGATTAGGTTTTTGATGTTATTGATTCGTATAAATCAAGAGTGACAAAAAGGAATTCGTATGGTGTACCTTTGCTGATTAACGAGACAAAGAGAAAGGAACAAGAACTCAACTCCAACGTATACCCAAACTGAAAGAACCCTAGCACCCGCGAACGAACAAAAATAACCCACGATCGTACCACCACAGCCACATACAACAACCCTTGTTGGATCTTTGAGAGAAAAGAATGACAGGAACTATGTGTGTTTATTGTTTGATATCGTATGAAAAGAAAAGAGGGAGAAAAGAGGCCGAATTATAGCAAAAAAGAAAGGGGGAAGCGTATATTTTAATTAGGAATAAAATAAAAATAAATGTGATTGATTTGGTGTGATTGATGACGTGATTTATGGGCTAGAAAGGGGGAAAAATCGGATTGATATGAGTTAGGATATGATTATGTTGTAACAAATTTATATTATGTTTATATCTTAAGTTTATAATTTTATATAATGTATTAGTTACTTAGTTACATATAACATATAGTCTTAGGTTTTAATTAATAAAAATCTTAGGTTAAAAATTCAAATTAAATGCAAAATGTGAAAACTAAATTTTAGGGTTTTACAATCTTCCCCTCTAAAAAGAAAATTTCGCCCTCGAAATTGAAATGGAAGACTAACAGAAACATGCGAAATCATGAAGCAAAATGAAAATGATTGACTTACTCGAAATGATTATTCTAAAAGATTTTAATGAACGGAATTGTTTTGTTTCTCATGACTCGATCCTCACAAACTAATATAGCCTCCGGCTCATCGACAATGACAATTCATAACGAATCTGATCCAACGGGTACGAAACACATATGTAGCAGATGATAGCTGCAATTTCTCAAAGAGATACATGAACTAAAACATGAGACAAATATGGAGGTAATACTAAACAGTAGGAACTTCATCAATTCTATTCTAAGATTCTGAACGAATCGAGGAGATGTACAAACGATCAACGAAACACATATTTAATTATCGAACGTACTAAATGCCTAACGAGGACGGAAAAATATTCGTAGTGATAAGAATGAACCTAAGGACTCATGAATTGCTGAATAACTTTCCATCATATGCTAGAACGTCTAACACTTCTGTACGGAGACACTCCAAGAACAAATAATTTCCGGTCTAAAATTTTAAAGCTTCTCTTCCAAAATGGTAATTGTTCTATTAGTCACTAAAATTAACTCCGGACCTTTCATAAGCAACTTTCCGACCCTATTCCACCAAAAAGGTGCTCTACACTTCCTTTCATACATATGTTTGAAAGGAATCCCTTGTCATTAGTATGCCATCAATTATTGTAAGCAACTCAACTAGACATAATTGTTTACCCCAATATCCACCCATTCAAATTACATGATCTCAATATATCCTCTAAAGTAAGAATAGTCTATTATTTATGTACATTATTCTGGGAGTGAAAAGAAATCCTAAGCTTGAGTCTGATTCCTTAAGCCTTCTGTAGTTCTTCTTGGAACTGTGAGGTAAGACGCGAATCTCTGACACGATCACTGCAGTTGCGCCATGTACTCGAATAATCTTCTACCGAAGGATTTCTGTCAACTTACTAATTAAATACCCATTCTACGGGGCAAAAGTGAGCTGACTTAATCAAACGATCCTCCACAACTCAAATTGTATCATTCTCCTTAAGGGTGCAAGGAGATCTCGTTACAAGGTCCATGAAAAGTCTAATGCTACTTCCAAGTCGGAAAGTTCAAAAGTTAAAGAAATTCCCTTGCATGTGGAAGTTCAATCTCCAGGACAAACCGAAATTCCAAAATTCTTCCTAAGTGCATCTGCCACTAATTTTGCCTTGTAAGATATGTCTTCCAATCTCAAGAGTAAACACCACTGCCACTGACTCCTAGTCATGCATTGAATAATTCGCCTTATACGGTTCTAGTTGTCTTGATGCATAAGTAATAATCTTCCCATACTGCATAAGGGCATAACCAAGTCTCTTCTTGAAACCTCCCAAAATTGGTACCCATATGTAAGTATGGAAGTAGAAGCTAATTTCTGTTTTAGTTTTCTCAAAACTCAGTTCTCGTCCCAACTAAACTTGTCTCCTCTTCTTATAAGCTTCGTCAACGGTAACGCCAGTCGTGAATCTCTTCCACAATTCTTCTGCAAGACTCAAAAGGTTCTAACTTCTGCAACTGTCATCGGACTTGGCCATTTGGTGATAGTTTCAACCTTCGCAGGATCCATAGTAATACCATTCGCTAAGAACGTCTCTTGTCTCAACGAATATCACACTTCCAAATTTATAAAGTTTCTTCAGATGCAAAGTTTCCAACATAATAAGAAAATGACCCTCATGTTTCTCCTTTGTCTCTGAATGTACCAAGATGTTATACTATGACAAATTTGTCCAAATACTCACGAAAGACACGATTCATCAAGTCCATAAAACAGTCGAAGCATTAGCCAATACAATAGGCGTCATTAACTCATAGTGACCATAACGAGTACGAAAGGTAGTTTCTAGGAACATCTTGCTCTTCACACGCAACTGATGATATCCTGACCTTAAATTAGTCTTAGAGAAAACTTCACATCCTAAAGTTGATCAGATAAGTCGTCGGTTCGAGGTAATGGATAACGGTTTCTAACTGTAATACGGTCTTACTTCCAGTAATCAATATACCACCTCATACTACCATCCTTCTTCATCGCGAATAAAACTGGAGTACCCCACGGAGATACGCTTAGACGAATAAAACCACTTCCTAGTTCTTGTTGCTGCTCCTTCAGTTCTCTCAATTTAACTGGTGCTATTCGATACGGAGTTTCAGAATCAGGCAAAACGTCACTCTATTCAGATAGAATTCTGAATCATTCCACTTATTGTTCTCAGGCACTTCTCAAAGACATCCTATAATCCCAATAAGTTCAGGTTATATGATGTAACTATTATCACGTTAGCTAGGCGTCATAATACTTGCATCATATAAACATGCCTTTATTGATATCATATTCTACCTCGAGTCGTGACTAAACAATCTCTCAGTACCAGGTCAATTCAACTTCACACTCCAGCAGAAATCTTGGTAGTTCGTTCAGGGATTACATCGAGAAAACTCAGATTGCAAAATGACTCTCAAGGTGAGATCCATTCCACGATGTACAAAAATAGGTGCTAGGAAACCTTCACAACCGCGAAATTAACGTACGAGTTTCCAGTGTAGTAACGATAACAATGGGTTAACCAATCGAGAATCATATTAAAAAGAATTCAGGATGTTCGGATCGTCAAAGGTGTACAGTATGACAGTAGTTAGCATCATGATGCTCAGTCAACTAATCCACACCAGAATAACATCGAAATTAACATTCGAGAGAAAGACAGATCAGCAGAGTGAATCTTACCATTCAAAAGTGAGGGCAACATTCCCATACTCGTAGTTAATCACCACAAGATTTCTCATAGGAATAGGAATGGGTAAGGTAAATCTAATAGTGTAGGGAGACTTAAATATGCTTAGCAAAAGCAAGAGAAATCACAGAATGTGTCAAACACATCATGGTTACAAGAATTCTCAGAATGATCAAAGAGGCATCTAAATGATTAACAAACGAATCAGAGGTTAAGGTCGGAATCAGAAAGTATAGTGTCAGGCATTACCACAGAATTCTCAACGCATTCTAAACTTACTTGGTCACTAATCTTAGGTTGTGTAATAAGATAAGTTTCTAATCTCCGGAAAGAGTGATCTTAAAAGGGCTTAACTAAAAGTAGGGGCATGAATCAGTGTGATGCGGAAGCAATATATCTAACAAATGTCTTATCACATAGTCTACCTAATCCTCACCGATCATAACTTAAGTTTCTATAGAAGGGAAACCTAAGGCAAATTCTCAATGGTTGTTTCACTAGCTCCTATAGTGCAAACCTATGGGCCTAATTTTTCATAGGTCATAACTTAAAGTACTACAGGTCAAATCCTAAGCTCTGATACCATAATTGTAACACTCCAACCCGAGAAGGGTCTAAGTGTAACATTATGGTGTCAATCAGAACTTATAAACGCAAGCGGAAGACTTCTTATTAAAAATACTAAGTCAAGAGTTACAAAGACTTCCAAAACATAATCCCAACAATAGTCTAAAATGAAATACATATCCAAAGCATAATGTCTAAAATCATAAATCCAACAACGGGGAAACTAAATCAATGGTAGGTCCTCTAGCTCCTACTCTCATCACTCATGCCCAACATCCCGCTTATAACCTGCCGCAGAGAAAAGAAAATGCGGCTGAGCTAACGCTTAGTGAACAGATATAAACAAATGAAAGGTAATAAGCATAAACCAAAAGGATAAGCGAATGAATCCAAGAGAACCTACTGAACAAGATGTCATATAGAATATGGAACATATGAAAAGGAATCAAAGCATAGACAAATGAATATAGAATGAATATCAATCATAAACATAGGAAAATGCCCAACAAACATATAGCAAATTATACATAGGAGTCATGATCTCCGATGTACCTAATGTGAAATGGGGTGCATTGCACACACTCAAGTCCATTCACCAATATATATCATAACTGAACTAAGTACCTAGGATGCATCCATACGCTCCCTTCAAAACAGATATACATATGCCAGTTTTAGACTAAACATACATACAATATACATGGACCAGGTGTGCTATATATATCAATATAAACAAATGGGAACGATGTGGACAAAAACCCACCTCCACAGATAGCGTCAATACCATTGGTGCATCAATGGCACGTCCGTGGACCCCCCATGACTGGTTACAAATATGGGCAACATAATAGGCAAAGAATATACAATATAATAATAATGTACAATTATAAATTGTCCAACTAAGGTGATAGCTATATGAAATGAATATAGCATGAAACGAATAATCAAACAAATAACTAAAAAATACGGATCAAAGCATAACAAATATCAGGAAACAATGAGTCATGAGAAATCCTTAAGGATAGAGTACAACCAGATTATGTAATTATGAAAATCATTTAAATGTTGTTTTCATGAAAGTATTCTTTTGAAAGCTGTTTTCATAAGAGTCATTAAACCTTTATATAAAAAGTGGTTTTACCTCGTATTCATAGAAATCATTTTAAAAATAGTGTTTCTCAAAACCATCATTAAAATATATATTCAAAAAGGTTTTTCATACAAGTCATAATATCTAATGGATTACAAAATATCAAAGGATTCAGATGTGAATATTGAAGTCACGAACGAATCAAACCATATCATAACGAAACGAGTCATGAGAAAAACCCTTACTGATAAAGGGTAGAATATCTGTACCTTAGGAAATGAGAGCAAATGGAAAGAACACATGGGGAAATGGATCACTCCTTCTTCACTGAATCTACACGAATTATAATCATCTATTACTTATACATTCATTAAAGTCGTAACGGATTTTAAATACTTATTTGCTCATTCATTAATGTGTTTTAGGGTTTCACATGTGAAATAGTAAGTATTCATAACATAGGTTTATGAGCAAAACATGTTAGGTTAAACCAAACCCTTAGCTTATTTTATATTTCAGATTTTACCACGTTCAGGTCCCTTTGTTTATGAATTTAAAACCATATTCATATACTTACTGAGGAGCTCAAATAATTATCATAGATACTCATACATGTTAGGTAATTACTGTAATTTTTCTAGATTTTATTTCAAATAGCAAGTAGCATTTTAAAAATCGTTTTCCCAAACCTACCCAGGAGGTGCACTGCATGTATATCCCGAAAGTTTGTATTTACTTAACCCATTTTAACCTTTCATAAAAATCCAAAAAAATTCCAGGAAGTCATGTACTTTTAAAAAATTCTCCCTGTCAAATTAGAGCTCTTAATTCTTTGTGGTTTGAAAACTAAAAATCAAAAACACCAACTGATTTTCAGACATCCAGAGTACAGTTTTGACACTTAATCTTGTTAGAATCGAAAGACCATCCTCCCGACCTCCAATGGCTATAGAACTTAATATCCAGAGAGTAAACATCCTAAACTAAGTTTTAGATTCGAGAGTCACACAAAAATACGTTGCCATCATCAGTTTAGACCCCGTTCAATTTGACTCAAATCTAGACAGCAGTCAACTATATGTTAAATACCAAACCCTTCCCAAAATGACCAAACGTTTAACCAAACCAACCTTATGACTTCTTAACCATTTAATTCAGATTAGTAAATACGTTTAGTAAATACGGAATTGTAGATATTATTGTTCGTTAGACATCATTTCCATATTGTTCGTCCGTTACGACTCAAATACATTAAATTCATTTCGAGTCTAATGTACTGTAGTCGTTTCGTGTCCCAATAGTCTAATAATGTCCAAAGTCCGATAATATTCCAAATCCAACGGTAGTCCAAGTTTCAACATTATATTTCAAGTCCCGGTGTTGCAAAAATCCCAATGTATACCGACTACCAATCAATAATCAAACAAATAAATAATCCTAACAAATAATTCCCATAACAACAATAATAACGTACTGATGCGTGGTTTTGCGACCTTACAACAGGTTTTACCTCTCGAGGGATCTCAAGAGGCTTGCAATCCCCACCAGGCAGTGTACCTGACCGATGTAGTATAGTGTAGTGGCAAGTACCGGGGGATTGATCGTTCTCTAGGGGAATAGTGTCGTTAGGATTGAACAACTACTCTAATAGGTCTGAGGGTGAGAGAAGATTCTTTTTGTATTTTTATATTTTTTATGAAAGCAAGTAAAATCTCGGGTTTGAAGGAGTGGGCGGAATTAGTTGCTAGTCAACTAACCCAAATAACTACAATTGCAAATAAAATAAAATAACTGAAAATGAAAAGGTTGTGGAACTTATATGGAGAGAAATGTGTTTACTTAGATTTCCTTACTCCCTAACTATCTTTTACCGGTTGATTAGTGTGTATTAATTACGTGGATGACGGGTGTATTCCTTAATACCAATCGTGGGGTGGCATACGTACTTCCCCAACTCTATAAGCTCCTACTTCACTCCTATGTCGAGCCGGCTAAGAAGCTCCTAACATGGGATCACTAGAATTCGCTCATGCATTAAATACAACCATAAAAACCTTAGTACGCATTGGTTCATGTTTCTTAAGACGTTCAAGCAAGTTACCGTATAGGAGGTTAGCCAGTTTTCTTAAGCCTAACATCGATAAACAATCATCCAATACAATTGATAACACACCAACAACCAATAATCAATAGTTAGGTTTCATTAGATCTAAGCAAACACAAGATAAATCTAGCCTAACATGTTAATTAAAAGACAAGAACAAGATATAATCAAACAACACATAGACATATTGAATGATTAATTGATTACTTATCTTCAATTAAACATGGAGATCCAAGGGTATAAAACCCTTAAAAATGGCGAAAAATTCGTCTTAGGGTTTCTCCTCACAAAGTTGCACACTAATGACTAAAAATTGCAAAACTATATATAGAATTTAGGGGCTGACGGCGTCACGTTGTAGGAGGTGACGCCGTCACCTCGCCACGGCTAGGGTTCCCGGATGGTCTTCCTAACGTCGTCCCTCTTTAATCCTCCAAAATCCACTCTGGCGCGTCAAGGGTTGACGCCGTCACAATTGTGCTTGACGTCGTCTCTCTTTAACTTAGACCGTGACGGCCTTGATTACCTTAAAGGGTGACGCCGTCAGACTTCCATTGTAAAACTTTCTGGCGTGTCACGTGTATTTGTCATATTCACCTCTTTTGCCAAGCCGTGACGCCGTCAGGAGCAATCCTTGACGCCGTCACGTGTACTTTTCCAGCAGCTTTGGAGACTTTGTCGTTTTCTTCACTTTTATGCTCCAAAAACGTCCAAAATGCTTCCTTTTCCAGATTTCTTCTCCAAAGTACCTAAAATGACAAAAGGAACGATTTAGGGCAATATTTGATCAAATAAATACGATTTAGGGCTTAAATGACCCCCTAAAAGCGGTACACTTTTCGCTTCATCAAATACCCTTACACTTGAGATTTGCTTGTCCTCAAGCAAATGCACTTTTATTCTAATCAAAATACAAGTTAGGGGTCATTTAACGCTAATATAAAAGTAATTACAACAAATAGTCGTTCCACTTTAATCATAATAAGCACGGAGATTACAAACAAGCACCTCACAAGTAGTGTTTAGATACTCACATCTCTGAGGTGTCATAAAATTATATCTCATAAATGAAAATGGATAATATCTCACACTACCTGTCATAGCAAATAGATTACCATAGGCTTGGGAAAGGGTCAAAAACCTCCTCCACTAGGCGTAAGCACCTAAGATAAACTATCAAAGAGGGCTTTTAAACGGGTTATAACGTTAGGTGTAGGGATATGATAAACACGGTTTTGTAGGATAAGGGATATTTTACTGGTGGCGAGTTAAAGATCTTGATTAATTACATGTACAATATGGCGTTGCTAAGCCAAGACTAGACTCGACTTAAGCTAAAAACAAAATAACAAAAACATAAAATAAACATAAAATGAAACGGGATGGTAGTCCGTATGTTTTTTTCTACTTTTCTTTTTCTCATTTTTTTTGTATTTTTCTTGATTTTTTCGATTTTTTTTTTTTTTTTTTTTCCATACACTCTTGCCCTATCATCCAAAATAATACATCGTAGGGGCGTCACATTCCCCTTACACTTGAACTTTTACATAACTTTACAAATAACTATTCTAATGACTCGAATTAAGATAATCAACACACTTGGAGTACTTTTAAAATATTTAGCACATATGGGGGTAATAATGTTGTTCTTCCCCATTACTCCATTACACTAGTACTTTACCCATGAGTCCCAATCGTCCCAAAACAATATGTACAAGGATATGACTCGACTTAGCAACCATGTAATCAATTAGATAATTAACTTGGGGTTTAAACAAATGTTGTAACAATAATGCACTAAAAATGAGTGCATACAAGGGAAGGTAGGCTAAGGCGATTTGGGTGTACATTTAAGTGGGGTGTAAACAAATTCTTACTTTTAGTAAAATGCTTAAAGTTAGAAACGAAAAGATAGGCTCTGAGGGGTGTACTAGGGGTATCGTGAACTAAAAATGAGTACAACGCAAAGGGTGTGGGAGAATTACTTGACCAATGTAGCCAATGTAATTATAACAAAAACACAGGTGTAAAACAATGAGTTAATCCTAATGCCTCTTATCATGTAGTAAATCTAACTACACGAATGTAGTCTCACTTGTGGCCTCGGAATGGTCCTAACGCAAGTTCTAGAATCTAAGTGCTACCGGTACACACATCATAGCATAAATGCTTTTCCTACCAATTCTAGGGGCGAACCTCACATATTTGGGGGTGGAAAATTTTTTAGTGGTACGGTTTTTGTGCTAGTCATATAACTCCTATCCATGAGACGCTCATTAAGATCAAAGTTTCACTCCTATATGTTGTAAAAAATTTTAAATTTGGCACTAAAATTGCCTTAACAGGTATTTCTCTCAGTTTTATTACACATCTACCATTAAACAAACAAAAATCAAGCGTAATAGCATTCTCTAAGGTATCGTATTTTACCCCCCCTTACACTTAAGATGAACATTGTCCCCAATGTTCAAATAACAAGATGTAAAAGTAAATAAGGTAAAAGAATGAAATCAAATACTCCCCTGATTCGCTCGGTGGATAAAGAGGTAACATGGTTAGATCTTCTTCCAAGAGAAAGTAGAAGCTCTAAGACTAATGCATCGCCAAAAGCTAGATTCCACATACATTTCCTTGTCCAAAATAACCTGTTAAACCTGAGAAAACAAACACGAAAACCTGCATAACATCGGCAGGATAAATCTATATAAGGATATAATGCTTGTGGAATGATTATTTTGCAGATTCCTGGAGTTTATAAGTTAGAGATTTAATAAAAACTTTTTATGATTCCGGTAGAAAAACAAAACTTTCAAAAATTTCAGAAAATTAAAACCTGACGCCGTCAGGTTGTAATGCCTGACGCCGTCAGAAATGATCTGACAGAATTCTCATGTTAAGTTTCCGGAAAATTTCTGGAAAAACCTATACCTTACTTCCTGGAATTCCTGTAAAACATCATTATGACTCGATACAAGCATTTGACTCAAACAATTACTAATATGTATGTTAATTTAATATTGTTATGATTCATGTTCATTTGTTCTAATAAACCGATTTGGATTTCCCTTACACTTATCTTTTGCAAAATACCTTTATATGTAGTTAAGACGAAGTTAAAAACAAGATAAAGCATTTTCACAATTTAGTTTTGAACATGAATCAATAATAATAATAATAATAATAATAAAATACATACGGAAGCAAATAAAATCAAACAAACAAATAAATAAACACACAAAGCAAATAAAGCTTGGGTTGCCTCCCAAGAAGCGCTTTTCTTTATTAACGAGTCTTGTAGCTAGACTCAAGGTCCTTCTACCCTATGTAAGTGAGTTCGTCATCGAGGACGTCTTTAGGGTTAAGCTTGGATTGAAGTTTCCTATTGGTCCGCTTAGTACAATATATCTTTTCAAACTTCTCTCCATCCGGGTCATACAATGTCATCTTAATATGCCATGACCCATCTCCATCTTTGGGTGGTTTGTCCCAATCCCACTTATGATCATCGTCCTCACAAGTCCACTTATTCATCCCTAGGTTAATTGGCAAAACTCCTAGGAAATCAATCATCTTCCTAAAAACTAGAGGGTCTTCAAATGGATCCAATTCGGTGTCCCTAGCCAAGAGTTGCTCTACCGTATGTGTTCGGTTCACAAAGTCCTCTTCTAGGTAAAATGGGCGTTGGGGTCCTATGAAGTCTTTATCGATCCAAGGTCCATATCTAGATGGTCTCTTATTTAATTCTAACCAATGGGGTGTTGGTTCATCACTAGTATCATAAGCATGTTTCTTCACATCATAGACTGACCAAGTATCACCTTCTCCTACCGCTATCTTAGATTCCTTACAATCAATCATAGCACTAGTGGTCGCCAAAAATCCTCTACCTATCAACAAGGGGCATGTAGGGTCGCTAACCATATCAAGGACGTGATGCGCGTGATGTGTCGTTGCGGTTTAGCAGTTTTAATGCCTACTCAAGTTTTAAATTTATATTTAGCCGACTTATCAATAACACACACACTTAACGAGCAGTGTACCCGGTCAGTATGAATATAATGGTAAGTAGAGTGTCGATCACTAAGAGTGGAACGTATTATCTAGTTATTCTAATTAGTATTTTAATATCCTAACGCAAGGGGGTTTCAGCCTGAGAGACTGGCACGGTTTGTTTGCAATTAAATAATAAAATAAACCAATAGGCACGAATCAGCAAGTAGCACACACGTACACAGATAAATACTCGAGACAATAAGAGGGCTGTCCTTATGATTAAGTAGATTGTCACTTGTTTTATTGATAGCTTTATATGAAGTGTATGTAATTAACCCTTTCTCGTTGGTCCTATTCTTATCGGCGAGTAAACCGTTAATGATTACTTATGTCTAAAAGTTATTCCTAAGTGATCAATTTAGTAATAACCGTGGGAGCCACATTATGTCCCGCAGTCAAATGCCCGCAAGCCACTAATAAACACAGAGGTTATCAATGCACTAATAAGTAGTAACCAAAGACATCAACATATAAACTTTAATTGATGGGAAAGCAAGTATTAAAGGGAGTGCAATCTTTCGTTGTCACATTACACAAGCCACCAATCCTGATGAATTAAAGTTTGCTAACACAATAAAACAAAACTACTTAATGAATTAAACACATGCAGCACCTTCTTACAGCTCTTGTATCTTTGATTTGGGTGTGTCTTGTGCTGCCTCCTTGACTGAATTCGTCCTAGGTTTCTCCTGTTCGGTCTTCGAATCTAATATAATGCACACGAAATTCGTCTGGCCTTGGGGTATTTATAGTTTCTGTCTGAGGGAAGATGCGGCGCATCTAGGTAGTAGATGCGGCGCATGTACTTAACTTCGCGTGGGGTCCAAGATTATAATATTCAGGAATATTCGTACACCGCCAGAAGATGCGGCGTAACTTCATGATTAGATGCGGCGCATGTCCTCTTGTATCTTGGATCGTATCTGGTGATATCTTAATAGAGATGCGGCGCATGTCATGAGTGAGATGCGGCGCATCTGGAGCAGATTAGTCTTGATCTTCTTCATTTCAGTAGACTCTTAACTTCTTGCATGTTTTGCTCCATAATCAGTCCAAAATTGCTAAGTTTCACCAAATGCTTGTTTTTACCTGAGAATTACAAAAGTAAACGATTAAGTATCAATCCTCATACATAATAGAATAAAACAAGTCAAATTAATAGGATAAATGATAGTAATAAAATGTACTTATTTGAGTTCATCAAATATCCCCCCACTTGAACTTTACTTGTCCCCAAGTAAACCTTAGAATTTCTTTTATGAAAATGTATCCTAAAAGATGTTAGGATTTATTTTTATATTTAAGCATGTATTCGTTTATTTCATAATCACACAACTAAACACTTAACGAATTAGAAGTAAAATAAAACAAGTCGATAAAAGCAAATCTAATCGTTTAACTGTCCAGTCGTGACAAATATTCTATCATAAGCTTGGCAAGTATACACATCTCCACCACTAAAGCTAAGGAATAACAAGTCTAAAGCGGTAAAAAGGGTTTTTAGGCTTAAGGGTTAATTATTCTCTTTTCACTATCGATCTCAAATTCCAGAAAAGGCGACAAAATCACAAATACATGATCGAATCCACGAACACGATACTTGCAATTGCTCAAATCCTTAACTCGAATAGGCTAAAGATAGGTCCAAACTTCACCAATAATAATATATCAAAAAGGGCGACAAAATCATAAATACATAGCCGAATCCACGACTACGATACTTAAGATTGCTCAAATCCCTAATCTCAATAAATCAAATGTTTGGTTGGATAAAGAATAATGAAGGGCATGGATAACATTTGGGATATAAATTGGTGTAAAAATAAAAATAAACAAAACAAATAAATTAAAATCCTAAGTGTGGTTAATCACTATCCCAACCATCCCATGAATAAGACTCATATCATCGAATAACTCACGCTTTAACACTTGAAACACACGCTTTAGGTAGACACGAATTATACTCAACAAGATCTTAATCAAAGAATAAACCTTAATTGGCGTTCCCATAACTGCCAATTCCCATTCAATCCATAGATATAGTACAACAAATAGTGGCCATATGAACCACTTACATAACTTTACATAAGTTGGTTAAAACTAACTTCCAACTTTTCTTTCTTTCTTTTTCTTTTCTTATTTTTTCGAATTTTTTTTTTTTTTTTTTTTTTTTTTTTTTTTTTTTTTTTTTTTCAAACATAAACATAGATGTGTAAAATTTCACCACATCACTATAATGATAATTCTGGATAATTTTTCCATACTTTTCATACTTCAGAAATAACGGTAATAGTGAAAGTAGTAAACACACGAAAAATAAACTCAAAAATATACAATATTTACTTTCACTCCAATTGCATTGTGCAATTTCCCGACCTAACCATAGATAATGAATTACGCACGCGAACACAGGTAATGTAAGGAAACACACTTTGCCTATAGCAATTAACCAACCACGGATTCTAATCTACAGGGTAGGCTAAGGTGTAAGGGTGTAACGAAACATTTTAAACATAGGTGTAAGAAACGAAAGGAATGGCTCTGAGTGTTTTTCTAGGGGTATCTTACTCTAAAAATGAGAGTAACAAAAGGGTTTATACGGGGGTTAACTAACCAGTGTAGTTAGTTAATAACACATAACATATAAAGGCTATTTGGGTGTAATCCTAGAAATTTACCAATTTAGACAAGTCATTCCAATTATATAAAATAATACTCATTATGGTGGTCTCGAATAGTATACAAGCCAAGTTCTAAAGTTTACAAGTCACCGGCACACTCATAGATTTGTGAATTTTGGAAAATCACAATTTTTGAAAATAACGTCATGTGTGCAGCTATGCAACTTAGATCTTAAACAAAAACATGCTAAATTTTTTTTAAGTTTGATATATTAAGCACATTTTAAGCATAATTTTTGAAAAAGTTTAGGACAAGTAAATGTTAAGTGTTCTAATTCTCCAATCCCCCCACTTAAGTTAAACAACGTCCTCGTTGTTTGTATAAAAGGTTAAAAACTGGAAAATAAAAGAATTAGAACAGGAAAACTCCCCTGAGATTTGCTCGGTATGATCCTCCAATAGATAAGAGCAAAAATCAACTTCTTGTGGATTAGAACGTTTAAGCTTCATACTTGATGTATCCACAGGAAATCCAGGAAACTATAATACCACCAACACTTTAAAACACACCTAAGATAAGAAAGGTTCAAACTTGCATAATACATTAGTAGTTAGATAAAAATAAAACTTAAAAATTAAAACTGAAAATCATCAGGTCAGTCGATGCGCCGTATCTTATGGAAGAAGATACGCCGTATCGAGCCTGGAATTAATACGGATCAGAATAAAGATGCGCCGCATCCTTAACCAGGGATGCGCCGCATTAAAATAAACTGATAAATAGTTTTAAAGTCGAAAATAAAAATGCAGAAAAATAAAATAAGATATGACCATTGCAGGAGATGCGTCGCATCTCAGAATTGAGATGCGCCGTATCCTCATGCGGGCCTGACTGACTCGACACAGAAAACAGAAAAAGATAAATCCGGGTTGTCTCCCGGTAAGCACTTGTCTTTATTCCAGAGTCTTCAAGTTAGACTCACGTTCAGCTCAGCAATAAGTCCTTGTCACGGTCCATCCTTCTTCCTTCATCCGAAAGATTTTCCCGTATATCTCTGCGACGTTTTCTTCCGTTCGACTTAATCTAGTATAACTCTTTGTCTTCACCGCAGTATATTCTTCATCAGGACCCAAAGAATATTTGATGATTTTAAATTTTTCAGAAATAATCATGGGTGGCTTATTGTAAGGAATCCCAAGTAGTTGACACTTTCTTTTGGTGAACTCTTCCTCGTCTTTATCAACAAACTTAAAATAAGGATCCTTAATCAAATAATCATCTAGTTCTTCAATCAACGACTCATTATTATAATCGTCTTGAATCGCCTCCCATTCTCTTTCCAAATCATATTGTAATCGACGACTAAGCTTTGTGAAATCATCAAACTGTTTATGCACCCATTCCCAGAAAGTAGTATCCGATGTCCCCTTAAGTCCTTTCAAGCGTTCAATTCTCCCTTTTTCTTGTAAAGCCTCCGCTTTTTGTGGGCAGTCTTCAACATTATCGTACCATTCATAATCTTCAAAGGTTACATCGTTTCCAACCCGTTTCATCCCAATTATACTTCCCCCATTACAGGTTCCGTCACTCTTATAATCACAGGTCGGCCAAACACTACTCCCGTCCTTGAAAACGAAGGGTGTACAAGTGTGATTAATGTGCGCAAATTCCCATGGTTTATCCCAAACCCATGGTACTTGGTCATTCCATTCATAGTACCAGGTGTTTTTGAAATCGTCATAAGTCTTAAATCCTGGTAGATCTCCAGTAAGCACATCATCGTCGACTTGAAGAAGGTAGTTAAATTCCTTGAACTGCTTGCACAAGGGTGTCTCATAATCGAACACATCAATGTCAATCCTGAAAAGTTCTTCAATGCCCTCATTGATTGTTGAATCATGAAGTGACGACCCATAATCGCTTTCTACTTCTTCGTCTTCTCCTCTCATCCAATATACCCATAATGCATCCTTAGTAGCACGATCCATGCTCTTATGGTTATTAAACTTACTAGCCAACCATTCTGAAAAATCAACATCGTTAGGATCGTGGTTAACGTCAAAGCAAACCTTTCCAATCATATTCTTTTTTATCTCCATGAACTCGTTAAATTGCTTCTTAAAACTCCGAGTCAACCATGAAGTCATAATCTCCTTGACTTCATTTGCAGGGGCAAATTCCGGACTACCATATTTGAGTTCTAGCCAATCATTGAGGGAGAGGTCTATCAATCTTACCAATCTCCCATGAAATAGTAACTCCGCCAAAGCATAATTCATGTCATTATCCTGATAGTTCTCATTCAATCCCCAGTACTGTTCGGAATAAGGCATGCAAGAGATTTGGGCATTGCCTCCACCACAGCTTTCGTTGCTTGAATCCATGTATGCAAGATAGAATTTCCCATCATCTTCTTCGATAGTAGTCCAGTTCAATCCTTCGGCTTCAATGATAGGCCATAAGAGCGACAATTCTTCTCCAGTGTACCTCACAAATACATCATAAGAGAATACCTCTTTGTCAATGTTGCATAAACGCATGAATTCCTTAAAAGCAGCTTCAAGAGGAGTCTCCCAAGAGAATAAATCTGCATCGATCATGAGTACATTGAATGAATCTGAAAACAAGCATTCCTTAGCAAGATATCCGTTAACTGACATGTCTTCCATAGCAAAATCTGTCATCCAAGGTAAAATCATCAGTAGGATTTGTTCGCTAGAAGAGAAATTAATGAATATAGAAATGGATATATGAATACAAATAGCTGATATCTGCAGACGATGCGCCGTATCCAAAAAGTTGGATACGCCGTATCTTATAATCGTTAAAATTTAATCAGACTTTATTCAGAAAATAGATACGCCGCTTAGAATTTATGAATGCGCCGTATCGAATTAATTAATCAAAAATCAACTTATCTAATTAAAATTAAATGCGTCGTATTAACGAAAGTTAATGCGCCGTATTTTCGTTACGTTTAAAAATAAATATCGATTTTTGATTCAGAAAGATGCGCCGTATCGATATAGATCGATGCGTCGTATCTGTTTAATAATTCGCAAACTGTTTTTAATTAAAATAATAGATACGCCGTATCTACGAAAGCAGATGCGTCGTATGGCGTTAACGTTTAGAAATTTTTTTTTTTATCAAAAACAGATACGCCGTATCTGCAAAAGCAGATGCGTCGTATTACTTTATCGCTTTTTGAAAAAAAAATTTCGTATTAAAAACAGATACGCCGTATCTTGGGGAAAAGATGCGTCGTATCGAATTAATTAAACGCGTTGTATTTTTAAAAATTAAACGCAATACGCCGTATCTGAGAAATCAGATGCGCCGTATCGTTTGATTTAGCACAGTACAACGATAGCAGAACAGAAAAATACGAAAAATAAAAACAAAAAATAAAAACACACAAACAAAATAAACACACAAAAATAAAAGAAAACAATTAACACACAATACAACAAATATGCAAAATAACACAATGATGCAATTAATCTAATAAAAAGAAAAACCTAATTAAAATACTAATCAAATTTAACAGATAATAACAATTCACTCCCCGGCAGCGGCGCCAAAAACTTGATGCGCGTGATGTGTCGTTGCGGTTTAGCAGTTTTAATGCCTACTCAAGTTTTAAATTTATATTTAGCCGACTTATCAATAACACACACACTTAACGAGCAGTGTACCCGGTCAGTATGAATATAATGGTAAGTAGAGTGTCGATCACTAAGAGTGGAACGTATTATCTCGTTATTCTAATTAGTATTTTAATATCCTAACGCAAGGGGGTTTCAGCCTGAGAGACTGGCACGGTTTGTTTGCAATTAAATAATAAAATAAACCAATAGGCACGAATCAGCAAGTAGCACACACGTACACAGATAAATACTCGAGACAATAAGAGGGCTGTCCTTATGATTAAGTAGATTGTCACTTGTTTTATTGATAGCTTTATATGAAGTGTATGTAATTAACCCTTTCTCGTTGGTCCTATTCTTATCGGCGAGTAAACCGTTAATGATTACTTATGTCTAAAAGTTATTCCTAAGTGATCAATTTAGTAATAACCGTGGGAGCCACATTATGTCCCGCAGTCAAATGCCCACAAGCCACTAATAAACACAGAGGTTATCAATGCACTAATAAGTAGTAACCAAAGACATCAACATATAAACTTTAATTGATGGGAAAGCAAGTATTAAAGGGAGTGCAATCTTTCGTTGTCACATTACACAAGCCACCAATCCTGATGAATTAAAGTTTGCTAACACAATAAAACAAAACTACTTAATGAATTAAACACATGCAGCACCTTCTTACAGCTCTTGTATCTTTGATTTGGGTGTGTCTTGTGCTGCCTCCTTGACTGAATTCGTCCTAGGTTTCTCCTGTTCGGTCTTCGAATCTAATATAATGCACACGAAATTCATCTGGCCTTGGGGTATTTATAGTTTCTGTCTGAGGGAAGATGCGGCGCATCTAGGTAGTAGATGCGGCGCATGTACTTAACTTCGCGTGGGGTCCAAGATTATAATATTCAGGAATATTCGTACACCGCCAGAAGATGCGGCGTAACTCCATGATTAGATGCGGCGCATGTCCTCTTGTATCTTGGATCGTATCTGGTGATATCTTAATAGAGATGCGGCGCATGTCATGAGTGAGATGCGGCGCATCTGGAACAGATTAGTCTTGATCTTCTTCATTTCAGTAGACTCTTAACTTCTTGCATGTTTTGCTCCATAATCAGTCCAAAATTGCTAAGTTTCACCAAATGCTTGTTTTTACCTGAGAATTACAAAAGTAAACGATTAAGTATCAATCCTCATACATAATAGAATAAAACAAGTCAAATTAATAGGATAAATGATAGTAATAAAATGTACTTATTTGAGTTCATCACTAACCATATCAAGGACGTGGAAATCGGCTAAAATGGTTAGTTTTCCTATGTGTACTAACACGTCATTGACTACTCCAACGGGGTAAGCAACACTCCCATCCGCTAAGCCTATTATCACCTCGGTTTCTTCAAGTTTTCCTAGTTTTAGAGAGGTGTAGAGAGGTAACGGAAGTAGGTTAAGGCTTGATCCAAGATCGGCTAATGTGTCATAAGCCTCCGAATTACCGATCTTGCAAGGTAGAACAAATAAGCCAGGATCATCTAACTTTTTAGGTAGCTTGTTTTGAACAAAGGCGGTCCCTTTTTCGCCTAACTTGAGCTTCTTCTCATCCAACATATCAATAACCGGAATTTCAAGGTGGAGCTCCTTGAATTCTTCGTCAAGGTTTTGAGTGGGAGGTGTTTCAACTATGTTGTTGACCAATTTAGTGTTGGATATCATAACTTCTTGGTCATTTTGAACGACTTGGGTTTGTTGGAAACACGTGCTCATGGAATTGACCGAATAATATTGTGGACAAGAACTAGGAGATGAAACCGATGAAATGGCGTTGACGTTTAGTTTCGGGTTCTTGACTGTGTTGCTAGGGAGTGCTCCCATTTCTCGGTCATTGAGGGCTTTCAACAAAGTGTCAATCTTATTGGTCATCTCGCTTTGTTTTTGTTTGAAATCGGCTTCAAACTTGGCCAAACGAGCTTCTTGAGATGCCATAAATTGGGACATCAATCCTTCAAAGTTATTGGTACTACCATTGCTGGAAGGATTGTTGTTGAAAGTACGGTTCGAGTTGGAACCGCTTGATTGGAAACGATTAGGTGGGTTGGAAGAATTGGTTTGTTGTGCGTTTTGGTTTTGTTTCCACCTAAGGTTTGGGTGATTTTTCCATGAGGGGTTGTATGAATCACCGTAGGGGTTTGGCTCGGGTTTGAAAGTGTACCACTTGTCTCCCGCTCCGTCGGTACGCAAGGACGCGTAGTCCGCAAAAGCTTGTTCGGAGAGTTCCACGCAATCACGAGTGTCGTGGGGACCACTACATAATTCACATGAAAAAGTGATTTTGTTCACTTGGCTTGAAGGTTTAGGAGCCTCGTAGTATTTCATAAGAAACTTGACTTGGTCTTCAAGTTCTATGATCCTACGGTCGAAAGTGCTTGAATTGTTCGAAGGCAAAGATATTGCCTTGACCGTTTTATTCAAATCACGGGGATCATTCCAACTTTCGTTGTCATAAAGAGCAAGATCTTCCAGGAGAGCCCATGATTGTTCCGCACTTAGATCACGTAGCTTACCACCGGCCGATTGGTCAACGATTTGCCTCGTGGAGAGATTGATATGGTCATAGAAGATTTGGACTTGGAGCCAAAGTTCTATGCCATGGTGAGGGACTTTTTGGAGTAAGTCCTTGAATCGAGTCCATGCCTCGTAGAGGGTTTCGCCTTGACGTTGTTGGAACATCAAGATATCATTCCTTAGCTTGGTAGTTCTTCCTGGTGGGAAAAACTGAGCGAGGAAACGAGTGGTGAGATCATCCCAAGAGGTGATGGATCCTGCGGGTAGACGCTCTAGCCATTGACTAGCATGGTCCCGCAGAGAGAATTGAAAGAGATGTAGTCGGGTCGTCTCTCGAGTGGCAACATCAAGGTCTATGGAATCAACGATTTTGAGAAAGTCCTTGAGATGTTGATTAGGATCTTCGGAACGAAGTCCATGGAATGCGCATCCGCTTTGCACCAACCGGATGGTGTCGGATCGCAAGGGAGTGACATTGGCTCCTTGAGTGAGCTCAATGGTGTTTCGATAGCCATGGTGGCTAGGACGGGAGTAGTCTCCTAAGGTACGGGCTCTAGGAGGTGGGTGTTGTTGTGGTGGTGGGTTGTTGGGATCAAGGATATTACCACCTTCCATGATGTCGGATGGTAATGGTTACGAACAAAGAAACGAAGAAAAAAGATAGACTAAAGAAAACTTAGAAAAATAAAAATAAAAATCTCACTAGAAAGGAATCTAGTGAGTAGACCTAATAAAATAAAAATTCAACCTAAACAATAACTATTCCCCGGCAGCGGCGCCAAAAACTTGATGCGTAGTTTTGCGACCTTACAACAGGTTTTACCTCTCTAGGGATCTCAAGAGGCTTGCAATCCCCACCAGGCAGTATACCTGACCGATGTAGTATAGTGTAGTGGCAAGTACCGGGGGATTGATCGTTCTCTAGGGGAATAGTGTCGTTAGGATTGAACAACTACTCTAATAGGTCTGAGGGTGAGAGAAGATTCTTTTTGTATTTTTATATTTTTTATGAAAGCAAGTAAAATCTCGGGTTTGAAGGAGTGGGCGGAATTAGTTGCTAGTCAACTAACCCAAATAACTACAATTGCAAATAAAATAAAATAAGTGAAAATGAAAAGGTTGTGGAACTTATATGGAGAGAAATGTGTTTACTTAGATTTCCTTACTCCCTAACTATCTTTTACCGGTTGATTAGTGTGTATTAATTGCGTGGATGACGGGTGTATTCCTTAATACCAATCGTGGGGTGGCGTACGTACTTCCCCAACTCTATAAGCTCCTACTTCACTCCTATGTCGAGCCGGCTAAGAAGCTCCTAACATGGGATCACTAGAATTCGCTCATGCATTAAATACAACCATAAAAACCTTAGTACGCATTGGTTCATGTTTCTTAAGACGTTCAAGCAAGTTACCGTATAGGAGGTTAGCCAGTTTTCTTAAGCCTAACATCGATAAACAATCATCCAATACAATTGATAACACACCAACAACCAATAATCAATAGTTAGGTTTCATTAGATCTAAGCAAACACAAGATAAATCTAGCCTAACATGTTAATTAAAAGACAAGAACAAGATATAATCAAACAACACATAGACATATTGAATGATTAATTGATTACTTATCTTCAATTAAACATGGGAGATCCAAGGGTATAAAACCCTTAAAAATGGCGAAAAATTCGTCTTAGGGTTTCTCCTCACAAAGTTGCACACTAATGACTAAAAATTGCAAAACTATATATAGAATTTAGGGGCTGACGGCGTCACGTTGTAGGAGGTGACGCCGTCACCTCGCCGCGGCTAGGGTTCCCGGATGGTCTTCCTGACGTCGTCCCTCTTTAATCCTCCAAAATCCACTCTGGCGCGTCAAGGGTTGACGCCGTCACAATTGTGCTTGACGCCGTCTCTCTTTAACTTAGACCGTGACGGCCTTGATCACCTTAAAGGGTGACGCCGTCAGACTTCCATTGTAAAACTTTCTGGCGCATCACATGTATTTGTCATATTCACCTCTTTTGCCAAGCCGTGACGCCGTCAGGAGCAATCCTGGACGCCGTCACGTGTACTTTTCCAGCAGCTTTGGAGACTTTGTCGTTTTCTTCACTTTTATGCTCCAAAAAAGTCCAAAATGCTTCCTTTTCCAGATTTCTTCTCCAAAGTACCTAAAATGACAAAAGGAACGATTTAGGGCAATATTTGATCAAATAAATACGATTTAGGGCTTAAATGACCCCCTAAAAGCGGTACACTTTTCGCTTCATCACGTACTATGAAAAATGTGCCTCGAAACGTTCCGTAACCTCGTGTTTTTCTGTTATCTCCCAAATTAAATATTCAATACTTTGTATTCCCTTTACGTTTATGTATATTAAATAGCAAAATTAATTGTCATTTATTTACTCCTTTTTATCCATTCTTTTTATTTTTGTTTTATAACACGTCACGAGAGTTAGTAACGTATCGAGCTACATTTCCAATCAATCTCGTAGCTATAAACCGGGTCAAATAGTCAACAAATCCCAAATATCAACAAAGTTCAATAATAGCCAATTTTGGGCACGTCGAGGTCACACCGAGATCACAGGGTCTCGGCTAACACTCGTTAGCCATAACATGACGTTTTCCATCCAAGTCTAATATCCGCAAATAACCAATTCATCACAATCCAACTCTCGGCCAAATCTAAACCTATGGCTCGAGTAACAAGATCTCATTCAGCCAAAATATTCGCAACAATACCATAACCATTCGGACCAATATAATAACCTCACTGAGACCTCTTGGTCTCGGTTGTGCATCCAAGTTGTGAGTAACAAACCAAACGGACTAAAACCTTACCTCGCCGAGACCATAAGGTCTCGGCTGTGATTACACGCCGCAAACAAGACCACAACAAAATCCAAATAGCCAAAACAACTATCATCGAGACCTTATGGTCTCGGCTAGGACTCTCGCAACCCACATAACCATACGGACCTCGGTCCGGTGCCAACAATCAACCAAACAGATCCAAACTAAGTAACTAACTAAATAACTAAACACAACCAACCACATAGCTCAATAAGCTCGGAATAAGCTCGTCGAGAGCTTATTTCTTTTCGTACATGAAACAAACAAAACCAAACACAATTTATGTGACCAGGTGAAGATACCAAACATGTTTATTATTAGTTTTTAGTTATTAACAACAGTTATCCCATTTGTTTTACACCCAAACCCGATCGAAAAACAAGGAAACAACTCGTTTGACACGAGTTTGACTCACACCGAGTCACACACAAGTGTGAAACGGTGTGTCTCACCTTCAAACCTCCGGATCTACACGTGACAAGCAAAAACAACTCGAATGGTGGCGGCGCGTGAGTGTCGGGGTGGGTTTCGAAGCGCGTGCACCACAGAATAGTGGTGTACGTGATGTGGTGATGACGGTGGTGTAGTTATTCGGTGGTGGTGGAGGGCGGTGAATGGTGGTGGTGAAGTTTTGTGGGCGGCGGCTGCAACTCAAAGAGAGAAAGTTAGTGTTTAGGGTTTTGGTGATAGTGAAAGTGAGGGAGTGTGGGGGTTTTTATTAACCCAAGGGACCAATTTTGCCAAACGCAAACTAGAGGGGGCGCGGTTAAATATTAGTCCAAAGGTGAATATTGCAGTTTTCGTTATCTTTTACAAGCACGACTCTCGGGGCTCGTTTAACGTAGCAAAAATGCTCGTGTGACGTTCCAAGTTGCGCCATTGTTTTTAAATTTATTTCTCCGTTAAAAATGACTATAAATATGTCTATATTCGTTTAACGCGTCAAAAATCAATACTTCTCGTATTATTAGGCTAGACCGTGCCGACTTACGTTGTGCTTAAACTCAAGTTCTACAGGGCAAGTTCACATATCACATAAAATATTCCAAGATCAAATCTCGCTAAAATCTAAACTGGTTCTAGGTTCTTGTTATCATGTTTTAACCGAAATTGTAGTGTTCAATTAGGTCTCAAATTAATGGGTTGTCACAGCCTCCTAGCCTCAGAAGAAACCCGTCCCGGGTTTCGGTTTAAGTTATCCGTTATGGTTGAAAAGAGATGAGGATTAAGCTTCTCATGTTTACCAAACGTGTCACACCTTTCCATGGTGATATCTTAAGCATCACCTTGCCTTTACTCGAAATTCATGAGTTTCACGGTGTTCATTATTACAACTCTTCTGATGATCGGGAGCAATTCTCCTTTCACTTGTGATCTAAATAATCTTTCCAGCGGTTTCATGGATGAGTTCAGTGTCAGTAGGTTGGCTGTTTCCCATTACGGTCCGATAGGTAGAGAGTTAGCACTTTCGACCATAAAGTGCCTCAAACGGTACAGTCCTGATGCTGGCGGGATTCCCATTATCTTAGGAAAGTTTGCGCAAAGGCGGATGCCTCTCCCAGCCTTCTTCCAAAGTTAATAACAATGGCTAGAAGCTTATCTTCCAACGTATGAATGTTCACTCACTCTGACCATCTGTTTGGGGATGATATGTAGTACTCATATCATGACTCGTTCCCATAGTCATTTGTAGTGATTCCTAAAAAATTCGGCGTGAGACGACTGTCTCAATCGGATGTGATAGAGATCGGCACTCTATGTCGGGGAGGTAATTTCTCCCAAGTATAGACGGTCAAGCTTGTCCATACTATCGCTTTCACTGATAACGGGGTAATGAATAGGTTCGGTAAGACGATCACAATTACCCAGATGGTATTACAACCACTATCTGTTCTGGGTAATCTAGTGACAAGTCCATGGTGGTTCTCTTCCACTTCTAAATGGGAAGTTCGAGTTGTTCCAATACATCTGACGGTCTCCAGTGTTCGGCTCACATTTTTCGACATGCTAAGCATTTACCGACATATATTGCAATGTCAGCCTCCATGCTCGGTCATCAATATCATTTCTTCTGATCTTGAAACGTCTTATCAGATTCGGGATAACTGGAGTATCTCGATTTATGCTACCCATGCATAATCCGAACTCGAATACTCCATGGGGAGGCACCCAGCTTTTATCCCTAAAAGATAAGGTTCCATCGGAATGTTTTACGTAGCCGTTTCCATTTTCCAACATACCGTAGGGTTCTCATAGTTGTCGATTCTTTCCTGACAGTTTCAGCTTGTGCCTCAAGCATTTGGGTCGGTAAGGGCAAACCGATAGTCATCCCTAAGGCTCTGACTGTTAATGGTTGCGCTCTTTCTGATCGACTAAGAGCGTCAACAACAACGTTTTCTTTACCCGGATAATAGCAAATTTTGCAGTCATAATCACCATGCAGTTCTATCTAGCGACTCTGCCTCAATGTCCCGTCCTTCTGGTTTAGGACATGTCGTAACCCTTATGATTGGTGTATACTATACACTTCGTGCGCTACAGTTATTGTCCCCAGATTCTGAGTGCAAGTACAACTGCACCCAATGCTAACTCATAGTGGTGTAGCTTTTATCGTATGTCTCAAATTGATGAGAGGCGTAAGCTACTTCCTTCTCCATTCACATCAAAACATCTCACAAACCTTATACGAAACATCGCAATTTGCAACAATATCTACACTTCCTTCTGGTACAGCTAGGATAGGCGTACTACACCGTTCCTACTTCAAAAGTTACAATGCTTTCTCTGTTTTCTCCTTAGTTACCCTTCACATCCTTTGAGTCAATTTGGTTAAAGGCTTTGCTATCTTGGAAAACCTTTGATAAATCTCCGGTAATATCCAGCAAGTCATAATAATTGACGTACCTCGGTCGGAGGTGTAGGGGTAGCCCAATCCTTAATGGTTCAATCTTGGCGAGATCCATGTGAACACAATTCACGTGACCAAGAAATCAAACGGTCAAAATTCAAACTTCGTACTCAAAGAAGTTGGTCTAACGTTGTTCCTTCTTAAGTAGACTTAAAGTTAATCCAAGGTGTTCTTCGTGTTTCTCCTTACTTTTCCAAGTAGTTTAGGTTATCATCGTTGGATACTATCACAACTCGACCAATTAGGGTTCACACACGCGTTTCATGAGGTTCATGAAGGCGGTCGAGGTGTCGGCTAACCAACAGGCCTAACTAGGGATTTATAATAGTCACAACGGGTGTAAATGCAGCCCTCGGGATTTTCTCTTCCCGAACCATCTTTGACGGTGGTGTTCGGATCACGGATCGATCCCCAACTAGTGGCTCAAAACTTGGAGCTGGTCAAAAGATTGTTGGTTTTCTATAGAGGGCATCGGTTCTTCACAGTTTTCGGCTCATCATCACATACTAAGTCTAAGCAGTCTGAGTCTTATTAAGTGGAGGGCTATGAGAAGCCTCTGTTAACTCCTTTATCAAACTGAGCGGGCATACATCGATTCCTCTTAATAGTCAACTAGACCCAATGGTATCCTAGTCTTTAATGCAGGGGTTAGTATCCGGTAGAACAATGTAGATTGCTACTAGCAATCGATTTTTCGAATCGGTGATGTTCCTAGCATCCAACGCCGAAGATTCAACCTTGCGTAAGGGCCTGAATACAGTCGTCGCAGTGGTTTGCACAAATGCTACAAGTAGTATATGTCTCAGCCACACATGAGATTATGTGTCATCAGGTAGATGTCCAACTCAAGGGTTTGTCAAATCGACAACGGGGGTCCTTGGATATTCGGGGGAGGTTTAGAGCAACCATTCCTAGCATGACATGATTCCTACCTGAATTATACATAGGTGGCCAGTCTTTGTATAATTAAGGTCCAATGATGTAATGCCAAGTTTAGTTACAAGTGGTAGATGGTAAACCGTTTGTGGGTTTACGGGATAATATGGTGATAGTAACGTAGATAGCTAGTTTATGATAGGGGTACAGACAATCGAGAGGTAACGTCAAGTAATTCGTTAGGTAGCGGCGAAAATGAAAAATACAGCGCATAGGTCTCGTTACATAGGAAGTCATTCCTTGTCGTCACGTTTTATTCTGGGTTTTCTCCTACTTCTTGGTTCTTTCGGTTGTTTTCTATTTCTTTAGTTCCTTAGTTTTCCACGTGTCCATGGTTCTCAACGCTCATTCCTGTAGTGTCCCTTCATTCCACATCTAAAATAAGTGACATTAGCCTTCCGATCTGACCCAGGGTTGTCTGAACCACTGCACGGGTCTCAGATCTTCAGTCTCTGGCTACGTGTCCAACCTACAACACTTACGACACGTCTCAGCACACCAACCAGAGTGGTGAAGCTTACAATGGTCGCACTTAGGTTGATTCCTTGTGTATCCCTACTATTCTCTAGACATAACATCATAAACCTTAGTGACCTCTTATCGTTTGTTCGGGTGGTTACTGTTTCCTTGAGTGATCCTCCCACTTCTGCTCGTTGTCAAGCACCTTCTCAGTTGCGTCACGATTCACTAAATCCATCAAACGGCGAGTTAACTCAATGGTATCGCGCGGAGTAGTTGATTACGAAGTAATCACGACATTCTTGGTAGATAAGGGCAATCCATTATTATAGTGCTCTATCTTGAGTGCTTCGGTACGAACCATCTCAGCACATGATAGTAACAGTTTATGGAAATGACGGGTCTGGGTTGGCATGTCGGTGCCTTTCACCTTACGATTCCATAATTCAATTTCCATCTTTCTCGCCTCACCATAGGGTCGGTAGTTCCTAAGCATCATTGCCTTAGACTCTTCTCAAGGCATTGAATAAGCCACATCAATACTGGCACGTCGGAGGTAAATGTTTCCCCCAAGTCAAAACTTCATCCCACAGAGTGAACAAGGCATGCTTCGCCTTGGGTTTCCTTCTTACAATTATCAATTCGGGATACGGTTTCAGTCTTTTCTAATCAATGCCTCAGGGCACAACCCTCTTCAGTCCCGCCAATCCATTTGTCATACGGTTTCGGAACTCCTTATACGTTCCCATATGGGCATCGTTTTCGGGTATTGAAGTTCCAACTGGGGTGTGTGAGTGATTCGATTCAACTAGTGTCTCGGCCTACTCATTGGGCCACTAACTGATCAATCAGAGCTTGATTTACCATAGCATGATTTGGTGGGACCTGGTTGTTTGCTGTCTAGATTTGGTGTGGCTGGAGGCCAATCACAACGATCGATGTTAATAGCAGCAGTAGATCGTGTCCGCATGGTTCTGGCTTGGTTTTGTTTCGGAGTTATTAATCTGACCATCAGACTTCTATGAGTGATAAGGTCTCGGATATCAGATATCATCGCGCAGGAATTTCGATCATTATTGTTAGAATACTGGAATGAACATCAATCACAATAACAGGAATACTATTCCCAACAATGATAAGGGTTCCAACTCCACATAATAACCAAGCATTCGGATTCATCAAATTGTCAGGAATCCGGTACAAGATCCCTAAAAGTTCAACAACGGCAGATAACAAGTGACTAAAGTCTCTAATTGTGAACTTATCGGCTTAAAGCACACAGCAAACAATTCAATAACTACTCACATCCTCGACGTAACGGTTCTCACGGTAACTTCTAGGTCTATCATACCCCGTGTTCCTTCGAAATACAACTGGTGAGGTGGAACGCACTAAGGATGTGTCCAAAGTATAAGCGTTTCGAGGCGGGTTTCCAACCGGCATTAGAATGGGTGTTTCGGAAGAATAGGACGAATGTCCAATCCTGGCATTAATTGGTGGAGCTAAATGGGAGTTTGTGAACATCACGAAAACGTTTAGAAATGTTACCATAAACAGTGTAAGTGAGTGAGGACTCGATAGGGAGGAGACATGGTCTGTGACAACGGTAGTAAATAGTTACCACAATCAAAAACATCACAACAATTGGTAAGTCGTAAGGGTAGGTCATACGCTAATAAATTCCTCCAACACACTTACCGGGCCCTTATTGTATTCGTCAACCTAATAAGTCCGATAACTGTGTCGGTCGGGTCTATTAACGTTGGACCGACACGTAACCCCAACGTAACATAAAATCTTTCAAAATAGGAATAACAGATACCGCATCATCCCAAGCATATTCCCAAATCAAATACCACGTAATTCCAAATATATTATTTGAACAATTACCGCATGATTCTAGACATGTTCCCAGATCAAATACTGCATAAGTCTAAGCATATTCTCAAGTCAAAGGTTGCATAATTCTCAACCTAGTTACCCAAATATTCCAATCTCGCATCAAACAGTTCATCAGTTTATCATGTCAATACTAGAGGCTTCGGCTTGGCAGGCAGGCACGCGTCGGTCGTAGGATCAATTTTGAAAAAAATTGGTTATAGTCTAGGTTTTTGATAAGTACCCAGTTCTCCAAAACCTTAAGCTCTGATACCAATCTGTAACACCCCCAAAATTTGGTATAGCGGAAGACTAATCAAGCGTTCGGGGTGCTACGGGGATTGGTACACAACACAAGCATAAGAAAACGGAAATACATTACCCGTTCATATAAAACATTTCAAACCCAATATTTAATGTTTATATTTTTACAAAAGTGCGGAAGTAAGCCCAACTATTAAACATAAGGTAGGTCCTCATTTTAGTTATCAGAGTTGAAATTGATCCATGAGACGTGCCACTTACCAAGCCTCCAAGTTAAGCAATTCAACAATAGTTACATCAGTTGCCTGAGAATACATGCTAAAAGGTCAACTTACGCTGGTGAGTTCATAGGTTTAAGCAAAAGTATAATAGTGGACCAAGATAAGTTATTTGCTACACTGGACTAAGATATAAATCACAAATTCCACATATATCAGCAAAACACAACCAATCCAGTATCAATATGATAGGTCACGATAGCCCTCTCTCATATCGGCAAACACAGTAGGGCCCTAGGATATATTTGACCTTAGCCAGGCAACATGTTATAGCAAATGGTATTCGGGTTATTTGCTACCCTGGTCTAAGACAAATATCTGTTGCATATATCTAACCTTAGCCAGTCAACACGTTATAGCAAATCATAAAACAGTAGTTAGGTCAATTCAAAACAGTTTTGCATGTTTTCTCACCCCAATGTTTCAATAAACAGTTCACGTGTAAAAGTGGGACTATGAAACTCACATACATATCAAATAATCTCATAACGCCTTCAAATAATTAAATCAAATATTTCAGCCAAACGGTCAAATCTTAAGTAAATAGTTCGCGTATCCAAATAAACAGTCATTGAGTTTAGTTAAAAACAAGCATGATGCTCCCCCAATATAGTTATAATACAGGTAAAAGTAGAGGCCATGAACTCACCTCAGTCCAGCAATGAAATATCACAACAATATCAGTGGGTAGAACACCACAATAAATCAAACAGTAGCCCATCACAACAGCTCAAGGGTAGTATATCACAACGGCAACTATGACAACACGGCATAACGGACTCGACACAACCTAATAATATAAAACTTGTCTTAACATATATCCCAAAAAGCGTAAAAGTTTCCAAGAGTTAGCTATTACCATTCCCAAAATAATCCAATTCCGTTTCCAAAATAATCTTGTTTAATCCCTTTCATAAGTGTTTGGTATCATCGTTCGTGTAGTGGTGAAAAGACGCTGACTCAAGTGTACACACGCCAAAACAAGTGACAACAACAAGATCATCATGAAAAGCATGACAAGAATCAGGGATTGACGACTGAAATGACTCACAAGTATCACACATAACAAACACGCCAAATAGTTGAAAAGATTGGTAGTCGTCGGTTATAATCCCATTAAGTTTTATTATAAAACTTACATGTTTTATATATTTATGAAAAAATTCGTCGTGACTTATTCATTCGTAGAACGCTCCAAGTCGAGTAACTTTATTAGTTTCCAAATACGTTTAGTAAATACGGAATTATAAATATTATTGTTCGTTAGACATCATTTCCATATTATTCATCCGTTACGACTCAAATACATTAAATTCATTTTGAGTCTAATGTACTGTAGTCGTTTCGTGTCCTAATAGTCTAATAATGTCCAAAGTCCGATAATATCCCAAATCCAACGGTAGTCAAAGTTTCAATATATATATTTCTAGTCCCGGTGTTGCAAAAATCCCTATGTATACCGACTACCAATCAATAATAAAACAAATAAATCATCCTAACAAATAATTCCCATAACAACAATTATAAGGTACTACGAAAAATGTGCCTCGAAACGTTCCGTAACCTCGTGTTTTTCTGTTACCTCCCAGATTAGATATTCAATACTTTGTATTCCCTTTTCGTTTATATATATCAAATAGCAAAATTAATTGTCATTTATTTACTCCTTTTTATCCATTCTTTTTATTTTTGTTTTATAACACGTCACGAGAGTTAGTAACGTATCGAGCCACATTTCCAATCAATCTCGTGGCTATAAACCGGGTCAAATAGTCAACAAATCCCAAATATCAACAAAGTTCAATAATAGCCAATTTTGGGCACGTCGAGGTCACACCGAGATCACAGGGTCTCGGCTAACACTCGTTAGCCATAACATGATGTTTTCCATCCAAGTCTAATATCCGCAAATAACCAATTCATCACAATCCAACTCTCGGCCAAATCTAAACCTACGGCTCGAGTAACAAGATCTCATTCACCCAAAATATTCGCAACAATACCATAACCATTCGGACCAATATAATAACCTCACCGAGACCTCTTGGTCTCGGTTGTGCATCCAAGTTGTGAGTAACAAACCAAACGGACTAAAACCTTACCTCGCCGAGACCATAAGGTCTCACCTTTGATTACACGCCGCAAACAAGACCACAACGAAATCCAAATAGCCAAAACAACTATCACCGAGACCTTATGGTCTCGGCTAGGACTCTCGCAACCCACATAACCATACGGACCTCGGTCCGGTGCCAACAATCAACCAAACAGATCCAAACTAAGTAACTAACTAAATAACTAAACACAACCAACCACATAGCTCAATAAGCTCGGAATAAGCTCGTTGAGTGTTTATTTCTTTTCGTACACGAAACAAACAAAACCAAACACAATTTCTGTGACCAGGTGAAGATACCAAACATGTTTATTATTAGTTTTTAGTTATTAACAACTGTTATCCCATTTGTTTTACACCCAAACCCGATCGAAAAACAAGGAAACAACTCATTTGACACGAGTTTGACTCACACCGAGTCACACACAAGTGTGAAACGGTGTGTCTCACCTTCAAACCTCCGGATCTACATGTGACAAGCAAAAACAACTCGAATGGTGGCGGTGCGTGAGTGTCGGGGTGGGTTTCGAAGCGCGTGCACCACAGAATAGTGGTGTACGTGATGTGGGTGATGACGGTGGTGTAGTTATTCGGTGGTGGTGGAGGGCGGTGAATGGTGGTGGTGAAGTTTTGTGGGCGGCGGCTGCAACTCAAAAAGAGAGAGAGAGAAAGTTAGTGTTTAGGGTTTTGGTGAGAGTGAAAGTGAGGGAGTGTGGGGGTTTTTATTAACCCAAGGGACCAATTTTGCCAAACGCAAACTAGTGGGGGCGCGGTTAAATATTAGTCCAAAGGTGAATATTGCAGTTTTCGTTATCTTTTACAAGCGTAACTCCCAGGGCTCGTTTAACGTAGCAAAAATGCTCGTGTGACGTTCCAAGTTGCGCCATTATTTTTAAATTTATTTCTCCGTTAAAAATGACTATAAATACGTCTATATTCGTTTAACGCGTCAAAAATCAATACTTCTCGTATTATTAGGCTAGACCGTGCCGACTCACGTTGTGCTTAAACTCAAGTTCTACAGGGCAAGTTCACATATCACATAAAATATTCCAAGATTAAATCTCGCAAAAATCTAAACTGGTTCTAGGTTCTTGTTATCATGTTTTAACCAAAATTGTAGTGTTCAATTAGGTCTCAAATTATTGGATTGTCACATTGCGGGCCATGGTAGCGGATCATCCTACTCACTGGGTTCGTTTTTTACCGTGGGCCGAGTATTGTTACGATACAACTTATCATAGCAGCATAAAAATGACGCCTTATCAAGCTTTGTATGCTAAGGTTCCATTAGCTATCATTCCATACCCACCAGGATCTTCAAGAGTTGCGGCTGTGGATGATGTGTTGCGTGAACGAGATGCATTGTTGCGGCAACTAAGGCAAAATCTATTAGCCGCCAAGAATCGTATGGTGGAAAAGGCTAATCGCAAGCGTAGGGAGGTTGGGTTCACCGTGGGGGATAAAGTGCTAGTCAAACTTCAGCCTTACCGCCAACTTACCTTGGCTAGACGATTATCCAACAAGTTGGCTAAGCATTACTATGGCCCATATGAGATTTTAGAGCGTGTTGGAAACGTGGCTTATCGACTAGCCTTACCGGCTGATAGCAAGATCCATCTAGTATTCCATGTTTCCCTTCTCAAGCCATTCATTGGAGATGATACCTCAAAAGTGACGGACCTTCCTGAAGAGGTTGAGAACGGCCGGCCAATGGACCAACCTATAGCTATTTGTGGGTCACGAGTTATATTGCATAAGGGGCAGGCTGTGCAGCAGGTTTTGGTACAGTGGGTTGGGCGTTCTCCTGAGGAGGCAACATAAGAGTGGTTGTCTGAGTTTCAGAGTGCTTATCCAGCTTATGACCTTGGGGAAAAGGTCATTTTTTACGAAAGGGGGAATCATACGCCAGGGGCTGTTGTTGAACCGAAGCGAACTACAAGGGTGTCGATAGCACCAGTGTGGCACAAAGACTTTATGTTACGCTAGGATAACTATCTTTATGTTTATGTTTATTAGGACATGTCACTAAGTCATTATAGGAAACGTCTTTATGTTAGGAAATTGTATTTGTTTTGGAATTGATATTGTATTTGGCTTGTGATACAAGTTAGGGTTAATTGGGTATTAATACCGTATCAGTCATGAATGAAACTCATAGTTTTTGGTCAGATTTACTTCTCTTCTCTTTTTTACTTTTCTTAAGGAGCTAGCACCCGCTAAAATTGGTGCTTATCTTGAGTCGTATCAGGGGTACCAATAACATAACCCATACTACACCAGTATATTATGACTTATTAAGAGACAACTTGACTTGTTAAGATGTACCAAAAAAACCAATTAGTCTTGGAGATGACATTTGTTAATAATAATTAAATGATAAAGTTGAACCATTTAACTATTATTACAAAGAAAAAAAAAATGATGAAATATGAGTTATGGTTGTTGGACCAACTGATTCTAACCTTCACATCATATTTAACTCAAGTTTTGGTCGTAATGAATCCTAATTTTCAAAATCGGCAAAGTTGTATTCAATGCGGTTGGTTTAGTTGCAATGCTTAAAGATTAAGAATCAACGATTCTTAATCCATAGCACAGCTTCATTAATTGCAAGGGCATTCTCATATCTTAACTTAGTGGTTTAGCTACCGTTGTAAATAAGTTAGGTAAATGATTAAAGTTACACGGAATCAAACATATAGTCGGGTTTTTGCTTATATGTTTCAAGCCAAGTTGTTACAAAGATTTTTTTGGAGTTTTTCATATACGTTTAGATATAGAGTAATGATTAAAATGTCAAAAGAGTGCATGCTTTTGTGCCTAAGCTTGTGCGTCGGTGTTTTACTGTTTTGTGAAACAGTGAGTCCGTTAACTGCAACTAATAGTATGTTGTCATTCACCCTAATTATAGACGAGCCTGTCTAATACTCCCTCCGTCCCATATTAAGTTAGATCTATCTCAACGAAGCTTCACTTTTACGCGTTTGATTTAAGTTCTAATCTAGTCGAACTCGAGTTAGTCAAGGACTATAGGTTCTTTGCCAACCCTACTTATAGACCAGCCGATAAGATATTTACGCATATTTTGGTGTCACTAAATAACAAATGTCGACTCATTTTGTAGTTTAAGCATATACTTTCAAATGATTCTTGAACCGTTGCCATTGATTTAAAATTACCTTTTCGGATAAGATCAAAAGCTGTAAAATTCCCTTTTCGGATAAGATCAAAAGCTGTAAACTGTGTATTAATGGTTGTACAATTGTTAGGAAGGTGTTGTTTAATTGTTTAAAGAATACTCATGGGGGACCAATTTCCAGGTGTAAAAGGCGTTTTATTAGACCAAGAGTAGTGAGGCGTTGAAGCCTTTCAGCTGCTCATTTAACAAGCGTTAGACCGCCCCCTTGCTGCATTGAATGGCGTTGAAAATAAAAAAAACCAACGAGCGTTGATTGAACAACGCTCGTTGAAAGTATTTTTGGTCAAATATAGACGTTGAAGGTAGCTTTAACGGATATATTAGAATTAAATAATTATTTAATTATTTTTATTTTACCTATAAATTGTTTAAATTTACCTATAAATATACCAAGTTAACTCATTTTTTTTACACATTCTTTATCATTCTACACTAGAAAATCAAAATGAATCCTAATCATTTTAACTTTACTAACTATTTCCCGAGTTGAAAACTTTTAAAGGAATCCCCAAAATAGAAACCGGTAGGCGATGGCCATCAAAGGCGTGCGAAAAAATCCAAAACATCTTCGTCAGGCGTCGACGAGAGCCAATCGTCGGACGCACATGTCAACTTTGATTTAAACAAAGAAGATGATGTTGATGTTTTCGAAGACATGGCCCGACCAATGGGTAGGAATAAGGCTAGAGACAAACGACCAATGAATAGTATGAAAGATGAATTCAAGGGTGTGAGAACTCGAATTGATGATATATATGAATTAAGCCGACAACGTTTAGAGGAAAAAAACGAAGAATTAGCGGTGAAGATTGAAGCATGAAACAAGATGATCAAGTTGGAGGAGGATCGTCAACTAACAGAAGATATTGAGTACTTGTCAAAACCGATACCAACCGAACCCGGCTTGATACGAGACTTGATGTTGCTGAAAATAGCGAAAATTAAAAAAAAAAATGGAATAACCGAACCCGTTAATCTTTAAGTTTTTAAGCTAGGTTTTTAAGTTTTTTATTTTAATTGTTGTTTTATTTAAGTTTGTAATTGTTGTTTCATTTTAATTTAACTCTTTAATTGTTGTTTTATTTTAATGTATGAAATTGTTATTTTAAATAAAAAAAATTAAATAAATAAATAAATAAATAAAATAAAATAAAAAATAAAATAAAGTATGAAATTGGTACCATTCAACGCCCCACTATTACTCCCAATTTTTACAATAAAGCCTATATGACACACATGCCACTTGTTAAGAAATGCCCCAACTCACAAAAAAAAAAGAAAGCAATACCACTACTCTTGATCTTAGTAGTATATAAAGCCAATATGTTCATTGGGATGGAACATGAACTAATGAAATTTCAAAACTTGGTAAACTCTTTTGTTCTGAACCATCATACTCTTTCCATCTCAAAATTTATTGTCAGGAGATAAAAATTGCGTAGTTTAATAGAAATGAGGCTACTTCAATTTTTAACCATTCAAATAGAATATTTCCCCACTAAATTCTCTAATTTTTAGTTAAAAGGAAAAATGGACAATTATTTTGAAACATCTCGAAAATAAAATATGGACTACTATAATTTTATAATTTTAAGACGGAAAGAGTATTATTTTTGAAAGTCAATAACTAATGCAAATACATGAACACACAAGCTATATTATTTTGTCCAATAATTATTGACTGCTAAACAAAAAGAAAAACACATTTATTAATGATTTGATGTTTGAAAAAGAAAAAAAGAAAGAGTATTATCATCTAACAACTAATTAATATTTTCGTTCAGCCACATAAATAATAATCCTGGTTATGAGTTTAAAAGAAACTTATTAACTTTGAACTTCTTTATAAAACATAAACCTTTAAAATAAGTTGGTTATGTTTCACCCCTATTGCTTATAGCAAAAATTATACGAAGTGTTGTAAATGAATTAAACGTTTAGGGAATATTTCATTAACCATGCGGTATAATGTACGTCTATATGCGTTTATTTATTAAATGAATGAACATGAACAATATTTTATGTCTGTTTAGTTAAATAAACGAATATAAACATAAGTCTAGTTTGTTCATTAACATCCGCGAATATCTGATTATACGTTCTTTAATGTTTGTTTATGTTCGTTTATTTGTTTACGGTTATATATCGTATACTTTTATTATATACTTTAAAACCCGGTATACTTAAATAAACGAACACACATAAAACATGATGTTTTGTATAGTTTTTTGTTTGTTCGTTTAATCTCTCAATGAAGGAACATAACCGAACACGAACAATCTTATTTCTTAATGAACGAAGATGAACAAGAAATTTCGTTCGTTTAAGTGGTCATATATGTTTTTTTGTCCGGTAAATTTAACGAACGAGTATGAACAAAGCTTTGTTTTTCTTTCATTCGTTTCATTCACAAATTAAAAGAACTTTTAAAAACAATATCTTTCATAAACTTAAAAGTAACAAATAAACTTCAAATAACTAATTAGATGATAAATAAGCCCAAGCCCTTTTGTGGGATTAGGGTTTATAGGGTTACTTCTATATATTGTGGTATCAGAGCGGGTCTAATCTTCAAACCTAGGTGGCTAAGTTGAGCCGTCTCTTCTATGTCACCCTGTCAAACCCTAGCCGCCACCATTTATCCATTTCCTATGCATTGCTTTTATTTTTGTTTCGTTGCTTTTGCTATTGTTGCATGGTGAAAATTAATCTCGGCTTGCTGTCGGATGTCTTCATCAATTATTTGCTTTTGCTACTGATTTGACTTTGTTGCTGCCTGAAGGATTGCTTCCGCTTGCTATCGGAATTCTTCATCAATAAATTATGTTTTTATTGCGTTAATGGTTAACTATCTTTAGTTTTGTTTTTATGTTTAGCTTCATATTTTAATTATTAAATTCTTTCCTCCAATTCGAGCTTTAGCAATTTCGTCGCTCGAATTGCGAGGGAGTATTAGATGATAAATAAGCTCAAACCCGTTTGTGGGTTTAGGGCTTATAGGGTTACCTCTATATATTGTGCCTCAATGAAGAGTATAACTTACGGGGTTTCATTATTTATTATAATAAACATAGGTTGTTTTTAAATAAGCAATTACATATACACACAATAAAACTTTATATTTGCATATTTGCTCGAAACATGCTTAAAAATCATTGTTCATGTATTAATAAGTTGTATTTTGTAAAAGTATACAAAGATTGAAGTTTTAATATGCAATTCACCCTATTTTTAACTGCATCTCCGATTTCATTACAACTATTTTCATCTAACATCACTTACAATTAATTTTTTTTTTGATAAAAGTAGCTTTAAAGGCCGCGTTTAAAGCATTCAAACACATATTATTTGTTTGTACTTTTAATAATAAGTGCAAATCCGCTAAGTTTAATAACTATCAACCGACTCTATGTAGAACAAATTATGCATCTTCAAACATAAAAATTATAACTACTCTATTCGTTCTAAAATAATTATGCACAGATAAAAAAACACACAGTTTAAAAAAGTCATCATCATCACAATAACAATTTTACCTTTAATTAATTACTTTAAAATTTCTTTAATGTTTGTAATAATAACCTAAAATGAGGGTAATATGATAAACTCGAACTTAATTTTTTATTTATTTTTAGAAGTGAATAATTAATTTGAAACAATTTAAAATAGAAATGTAAATAATAAATATAAGAAGGTGGAATATATTTAGCAAAAAATTTAAGAAAAAGAAAAAATAAAAATTATCCCAAAACAACAAATCACAAGTTACCCGTATAGGCTCGTTAATTTGTCCCCAGCACTGTTCCCTTCTGACACCAATCCTACCCTTTGCCACGTCACACTTTCCGTACCGTCCCAAAACAACCCATTTAACCCATTTCATTGATTTAAGTAACAACCCTCCCCCTCCTTTATTCAATAATAATCATTTCACAAAACCATGGAATCATCATCATCATCATCATTTAATCTAATAATAGATTTATTCAACAAGCCATCTCTAATAGAAACATTCGTCGACATATTATTCTTCACTGTTCCAATATGGCTAGCGGTTATGATCGGGGTTGTCATTGGATGGGCGTGGACCCCACGTTGGACTAGTTTACTTTTTATAGGGTTTAGGTCCAAGCTCAGGGGGTTTGCCTGGACTGCTCCCCCTGGGTTTGGTGCTAGGAGGCTGTGGTTGGCGTTTACGGCTTTGTCGGCTTTTTCGGTTGGGAGACGGATGTGGAGTAATTTTAGGGAGAAGGAGCGGAAGGAGGAGGGGGATCGGTTGGACGGAGAGTCCGTTTCGGCTGATGTTAAGTTAGTGTTGTTAATTTTTGTTATTGTTAATGTTTGTTTTTTTGTTTATGAGTAAGGCGTTAGGAATTGTGTCACTTGCCGTAGGTTTTAATGGCTCTCGGGTTTACCTTAGGGCGTGTTGTTGTGATATTAGTAAATGTGATTAGTTTTACCGATTGTGAATTTGTGATGCGTGTTGGTTCGAATGTTTGAACATAGCTAGTCTATATGGTTATAGTTTGCTGCAGGTGTATCTGGGAGGGGCGGAGACAGGAGGGGGGCAGGGTGGGCATGTGTCCCGCTAGTGAAAAAAAATGTAGTGTACATTTTTTAAAATATCTGGCTATTTTTGTAATATGATTATGCACCCCTAAGGAACTGATTTGTAATGTAGTTTCTAAAATTATCAAAATTTGCCCCCTTGATCATAACTTTCTGGCTCCGCCCCGCCCCTGGTATCTGGATCATGTTGTTGTAGGAAGATAAACGAGACATTCTTTGAATCTTTTATGTTGATCATGAGCTAACTTTTAGGTGTCACTAGTTAGTTTTTCTTGCCCGGTTAACCTAAGTATCTGATACAATATGGAGATTATTTTGCGTTAATTTTGGAAGAAATAATATTGTAAATGAAGCTGTTGGAGGTTAGCGCATGAGATAATATCATAAAGAGCAATAGCATGAGAACATGATCCACTACCTTATGTTTTGGTTATGTTTCCTTTGGGAATATATTGAATATGTTGTGCTTGCGTCATAAAAACTTAAAATTTACATTGATTGGGGAAGACAGTTTTGTTATCTGTGATTTCACTCAGACATAAATGTGGATTCTTTAGTTGGTAAGATAAGAATAGTAGGAGATGCAGGATTCTAAGTATATTAGGTTACTAAATTGTTAGGATAGTTAATACCATTAAGAAACCATGTCGTTTAATTTATCTAGTAGCGTGTTAGTGGTAGTTTGTTTAGGATTTGTTTCCTCATTCTGGCAGGTAGACCTTTAGAGTATTCCAGTTAATATGGAGTGATTTTGCAGTTGTTTTTTATGACACGCTTCCCGTCACTTTTCCCTTCCCGTCAGATTCTCATCTTTCATTTCTCCTTACTCTTGGATCACATTAATTAACCTTCTGAATCCTGTCAATCATGATAAAGTCTCAGTGATACTATCGGCAGCGCTTAGTTCCTCGTTCCCCTATTACTAAAAGAATCTTCCAAAAAAGGGAAACTTGGAACTCACAAGTCTAAGGAATCTGGACGTATAATGTGTGATTTTCTTACATGTGGAATACTTTTAAGACATGGTTAAGCTCTGTAAAATGAAGTTGAAGGTCTTAAGGCAGGTCACTTTTTCTATTTAGTTGAAACAGGCCAAACATTCTTTTTAATTATTATCCAGAGCTCACTTTCACCTTGTCCCCCATCATATAATTGTGTATTCTAAGATCTGTGGGCTTCTAACTTAAAACAAAGCTGGTGGCTAATGGATTTTTGTCCAAATTACATATACTCGCACCTTTGGTGGATCAAAAGTCCCAAAACGCCCCTCATTTGTCAGTATTTTGTTAATACTTGGGCACGGCGATGATTTGTTCGACATGGACCATGCATGTGGCGATATATACTAGAACAGATAGATTAATTTGCTCTGATACCATATATAACCACAGGTGTCCTAATGGTATTAAACTATTAACTATCCTAACAATTTATCAAAGTTATTGTATGTGTAATCTTGTCAATGTTCTGTTACAATGTGGATTAGCACATTTTGATACTTCTGTCATGTTTTCCTCTTTCTGAAATGCCCTATGATCCACTTCTTATACTTATATCCTTAGGACAGAATTTAATCAATTTATATAGGTACATTAGTTTGTCGAAATTACTTAATTCCAGCAAACCTATTAATTTTCTCCATTCACAGGTGCAGCATTGTAAACTCAGAAGGAGACCATGATGTTATCACAGAGAAGGATCTAGAACATTTGTTGCATCTTCTTGATGGTAAGGATTTAGTTTGGCAAAGTATGATGGAACGTTCCACTTCCAACATGGCTTGTCAAGCTTGGCGCTATGAGCCAGAGGTAAATGCTGATATTGAATTATTGATATCTCTAAACTTGTACTTGGTATATATGTGTGTATGGGAACTGATCAACGCAATGGAGAGTAATTATATCCCGTAGACATCCACATCAGCACTCTCCTATCATGTTCAAAAAGCTTTTTTTTTTTTTTGTCGTACAACATGTCACAAGCTGTTCCAGTGTTGCTATAGATTTTAGTGTTCAACTTTAATGGAGTTTTTGAGGATATGCCTTTTAGACACATGAAAGTTGGACGTAAAATCACGAAACTGCTACAATCTCGATTTTTGGAGTTGTAACAAAATGTACTTTTATTTAGAGTGATCGAGTCTGAAGGTATTTGTTACCGTAAATTTTGTTGCTCTCCTATTTTAACTTGTGGTCTCTAAATTGATATCATTAAAGTAAAATTAATCAAACTATTAGTAACATAACCTAATCAAAGTAGTTATTTTTAATCTAGTGGATGCTAAAATTTCTTCATTATAGACAAAATTGCACACGGTTAAGAAAAAGGCACTTTTTGTTTATTATTTATCTTCATCTCCAAACCAATGTAACCACCACCAAATGGCCTAGTGGTAAGGTCATTTGCTTTCAAACAAGAGGTCAACGGTTCAAACCTCGCTAGGTATGTACATTTGGGGGTGGCTAGGGAAGGGTCAGAAACGGTCCCGGGATTAACCCGGTGAGGCCGCATACATCTGAGTCAAAAAGGCTCGCCCTCCCTTGGTAACCTGAACAAGGAAAACCACACCCGTTTATCCGTTTATTATCTCTATGCAACCAATATTAGACTCAAGTATAGTTTGGTTACTTCACTATTATAGTTATCTGCTTGAACATTAAGCTTGGTGCGCCAAGTGCATTTTCTCCATTGCTGCTACTATCCACCCAAAGGCTTCGTTAAGAGCATTACTTTAACATCATTTTAGCAAGGAAAAAAATGGATAATTCATTCAGTGTTTCTTTTGGCTGGGAAGTAGGATTGATGGACAAAAGAATGGTTGGATCATTAGCCAGATAGATAACATCTAGAGGATAGTGGCCAAAACTTAATTTTTGTGTAGCGCATGGGTCAAAACAAGCTTGTACATCTGACCGAAGTGTGCTAGTAAAATAGCTGGGTTAAATGAGTGTACTATGAATATGGTTCAAAAGGAAGATGTTTGTAGCTGCATATATTGTGATTTAGAGCTTGTTTAATTCTTTATTCACGTAATTTTCTTCTCTTGAATTATATCAGACTGGCCCTGTTGTGTACCGTAGCAGAACTGTGTTTGAAGATGCGACACCTGAGCTGGTTAGAGATTTCTTCTGGGATGATGAATTTCGACCTAAGTGGGACCCGATGCTGACTTACGTCAAGATATTGGAAGAGTGCCCTGATACTGGGACTATGATTGTCAATTGGATAAAAAAGGTTTTGTAATTTACAGCTTAACAAGTTGGTAGCAATTCGTGCATAGAGACACTGACTTTTCATTGTTCTAACGGATTTCCTTTATGCTATATGCATGCAGTTTCCATTTTTCTGCAGTGATAGAGAATATATCATCGGTCGTAGGATATGGGAAGCTGGGAAGACTTACTACTGTGTTACAAAGGTAAGGGTAGATTATATGTAGAGGTGGCAATTTGTGCCCAAAATGAAAAAAATGGGCTAATTTTGACTACTTTGTAAAAGATTTGGGCACATTTAGCCCCCTCCTTTTTTTGAAATGGGCACATTTAGCCCATTGAAAAGTTAAATGGGCACAACGGGCACATATTTTCTCTCAATTAGAGAACATTATAATCGTTTTTGAAGAAAAACTTATATATATAGTATATTTAATTTTTTAAATATAAATGGGGTATTACGTTTAAGGAATTTATTTCGTCATTTTCGGTCTTCTATAAAGCGATTTGTATAACATGTGCCCGTTTAGCCCGTGCCCGTTTAAGCCCGTGCCCGCCCGTTTTGCCACCTCTAAATTTATATGATTATAGTATATGGGAAGCTGGGAAGACTTACTACTGTGTTACAAAGGTAAGGGTAGATTATACGATTATAGTATTTAGGGACGGAGCCAATGGGGGGGCTGGAGGGTGCTCGGCCACCCCCAACTGGCCCAACTAGTCATCTTGTAGCGTGGACAGGCAGGACAGCGGCGAAGTTACCTAGGCTTTTTGAGATTTTTTTCAGAATCTGACCCCCCTTAAATTCTATTGTCTGAAACTTAAAATCAGTTTAAGAAAGCTTTTGGATCAGATGTTAAGAATGTTTCTGAAGCATAGTAGGTTGTGAAACGTCAAAATGAGGAAGATGGTGAAATTGGGGAAGATGAAGGTGTACTATATTAATATAAAAAAGGGTAAAGTATAACTTATACGCTTTAGTCACGTGGGTTGGGTTGGGTTGGGTAGTTAGAATAGCATGAGTGAATTTTAGTTTATTTTGACTTATTTAAACAGTTTAGACATTAAAATTTGTACTTTGTTACACAATGTAGTTATAGAATGTTATAGGTTCATTTTTGTTAAAAGTCTCACTAAATAAGTTAAGATGTCTTTTGTATTGTATTAAAAATTCCTTATTAAGTAATCATACTTGTATGTTACTATATCGAAATAGTTATCATTGAGTCGGTATGTCTAACGATTCAAGCGTCAATCTAGCTTTTAAAAAAGGAATTATATGTTACTAACCGAAAAAAATTGAGCCCCCCTCAATATAAATTCCTGGCTCCGTCTCTGTTACAAAGGTAAGGGTAGATTATATGATTATAGTATTTAGGTATATGTAGTGTAGTAATTTGCCAGAGAATATTATGATTGTTGTAAGATTGTGAGTTTAACTAGTTATGTACCTTTAAAGGAATCTTCGAATCGTATGTTATGTAATTGACTAAACCTAAGAACATATTAAACCAGACAAATTTTCATACAACATGTTGTCTCTCTCAAAGATCCTTGGTTGAACTCTAGAATCTGTGTCAAGTCAAGCTTGGTTAATCGATGAACTTCTTATCGAGGATTCCTAATACTGTACTACTGTAGTAAGATAGTTGCTAGTTCCCTAATATGATTACCATATAAAGTGGTATGAGGTGGCGGTGGTGGTTGTGGTGGGTGGCGGTAAATACAGATTAGACTCTAGAATCTGTATGTAGTCAAATATGGTCTCTTTGTTGACCCATGCATTTGTTAATTTAGACAATGCTCTATTAGCTGTAATATGAAGCTGAATTGGTGCAGGGAGTGCCGTATCCAGCTCTGCCGCGGCGCGACAAACCGAGGCGTGTGGACCAGTACTTTTCAAGCTGGGTTATCAGGCCTGGTAAGTATTAACCCATTACTCTATTAGTTTTACTACTCTATCTTAATGCCTACCAATTACTCAGTTACATGGCTGGTGTGTGAATACTTATTTTATTAAGGGAAAGCTATTAATAACACTAGAAGTAAGATAATAATTAAAAATACAATAAAAGAGGGATTAAAACTATGCAAAAGAAAATAAATCCAAATTCAAGTATATCCTATTATCCTTTGAAAATCATAGCACAAAAATAGAGAGCAAAGTAAACTACCTGATATTTTTGCTAAATGTTACTACGTGAGAATTGCACCCATGTCAATTTTCAGATTAATCTGTGTAATGCTCCCTTTGTTGCAATAGTAAAAGGCATATCCCAGATATTCTCTGCTTGAATGAGCATATAGTTGGAATAGAGTCTGTTGACAATTTATCAGAGACTCACATCAAACAAATACTAAAGTAGATACTTTTATTTGTCGGGAAATCCATTGGCTTTTAATCTAGGTTTTGATGTTTTCATGAAATGGGAGATCCTAGGTTTGAATCTTCACATTTCTTGTACCCCCCTTTTGCTATTTAAATCTAAAAGAGAAATATAACTAAAAATCTATTTAAAGATTAGCAAGGTTGGCCCTTTATGAATAACAGTCATGGAATAATTGGCTTAAAATCATTATTCTTGGTTCCCATTTTGTGCGCAAAAGTACACAAACGCCGATTTTGTACAAAAAGAGTCAAATCAGATACTGTTGTTTAAATATTATTTCCACAATGTGCCCATGATCATAAAGTTTTTGCGAAGTATACTTCTCTATTAAGTCAAGTACAAGGTTTACAAAGTAAATCACCTAAAGGCCATATGTTTGAGACTTGAGTTGAACGTGTAGAACAGGACGGGGTGGCTGGGTAATGGGTCAACACGGGTTTGGATGGAAGCGGGTAGTTTCTTAGAGCGCTTGAATTAACAGTTATTTTCTAGTTAAAATGACTGCGTTAGGAAGTTTTATTTATTGTATTTTTACCCATTAACCCGTTAGACAAACAGTATGACCCAGCCCAACCTTTTTAACATTATCACTCCGATTTTCTACTTCATAGTTTTCAACTATTTATGCATCCTGAGTTGTGAGTGAAGTGTAATGCTTATTGGTATATTTAATTTGAATGCAGTGCAATCCCGAAAAGGAGATGGACTACTTACCTCATGCGAAGTAATACTCTTACACTATGAGGACATGGGAATCCCTAAAGATGTTGCTAAGTTAGGAGTCCGTCACGGAATGTGGGGAACCTTGAAAAAGCTGCACGGTGGCTTCAGAGCTTATCAGACTGCACGAAAACAAGACCCAACACTGTCCAGATGTGCACTTATGGCAACAATCGCCACAAAGATCTCTTTTGATGGGGGTAGTGAGTCGGTGCCTGGCGACAAAAATACAGGAGAAGTTAACACTAGAGATGGCAGAGTGGGTGGAGGAGTCGACTGGAGATGGTTGGCGGTTGGTGGGGCAGTGGCGGTGGTTTGTGGGCTCCGTACCGGAACCATAAGCAAAGCATTGTTGATTGGTGCAGCCCAAAGACTTGGTCGAAGAAGATGAGATATTTGAGTGTGAGCCATTTATCTCATTTCATGAAGCCCTCTCGCTGAGGAAGGATAATAGAGGTGTATCACGAGTATAATACTTCTATATTTTCGAAGTCGGATTACGGTTTGAAATTTTTTGTATACATATGATCAAATGGCTTGTATCCTTATAAGATGAATACATGTTATCCAATTGATATTGATATTATTATATATATTTATAGTACCATCTTATTTTAATCAAAGATAATTCTGGACAAAAGAATGTGAATATATACAAATTGATAGAACAAAATGTTGAGCATTCATAATTTATGTCACCCTGAGAATAATTTAACTGAAATGATTATAAAAGGTATAACTATATGTTTGCTACAAATTATTTTGTATAAATAGTTGCTGCTCGAAAAGTTTAACAAAATGTGCAAAACGGAAAGAGGGGTTTAATCGGTAGATATGTATTTCGATTTCGTTTGACCTGAAACAATATCAGCTAGATTGAAAATTCTGAATCCAAGCCTATATTGAACAGCTTGCGGTTTCAACAATAAAAATCTTTCAATTTGAAATCCAAAAGATTCAACTAAAAATAATTACGAAGAAAATGTTATCAATGCTGGTTTTAGTTCGACTAGGTAATAATTTTTCATGATTCCTGTAGCAATATGTTTTAGTACAAATACTACACAATCATTTACCTCTTATACATATAGACTAAAACATGAATTTCTGCAAAATATTAATTCTTTAAATTTGATCTAGAAATATATGAAAAATATAGGTCAGTCGGCTGCATTTGTATAAGAAGATATGAACTCATATACTTAACGTCTTATCATTTACACTCACAGAGCAAGGTGCAGGGGCACCAATAACTGTTATTGGGTTGTCACTTTAGCACATCAATAACAACACAATAACTAAAACACCATCTCCAGCTATAACTATTATATGTGCATGTGAGTCCCATAAAATATCACAAAAAATACCCCACTCATTCACACACACGAAATAACATCAATGGCGCTCGTAAATTGCCAGTGGACAAATAACACCATCCATGATGCAGTACGGCATCCCATTGTGGTGCCACTAAGAAAAAATTAAAAAAATAATAAAATCCAATAGGGTGTTTTTAGTGATGTGCACCGTGCACTCTCACTTGCACACAAACTTAAATACAACAACACACATCATTATCTCTTTAGTAATTATACTTATGATAGACCCTAGAGACGATATCTTAGTAATTTACTTACTATAACAGCAAGTAATCTAAAGAAAGAAAAACACAAAAAAGTTGGTGACTTGTACAAGTTATTCTTTTGGTCCTAAAAACATGATAATTGCACCATGATCTAAAGGATCTAAAGAATTAATACTAATCTCAACATATATAAACAACATTCACATAGGTATATTAAGTAGCAAAATTTCTTTTCTTTGACCTATGTGGGATGAAACTACATATGTAGTAATTCACTAGCCATATTCATATGTATATTAACTTATTCGAACCATAGATAACATTTTCAGACACCATTTGAACACAAACCCTTTGATAAAACATAAGTTTCTAAAAAGATATTAACTCCTTAAACTTGATCTAAAAATGTTAAAAACATACCTTAGTCAATTGCTTTGTATAAAAAGTATAAAATCATATAATTAACACCTTATCAATGACACTCTTTTTATACAACAACACACATCATTATCTCTTTGATAATTATACTAATGATAGACCTTAAATACACATCATTATCTCTTTGATAATTATACTTAGAGCATCACTAGTGATTAGACTTGTTAGGTTTGATACAACTCCACACCAAGTCACCAACATCACATATTTCCTACATAAAACCTCACATTGCATCTGTTGTGGGTCAAGGAGATAAAATGAGTTTGCAACAATTTATCTTCTTGATTGGGGTATCTAAGGGCCTTGTAACTTGTGGCTGTTGAAAGGATGGATGGATAACCAACTTATTCACATTAGGGGTGCCTGGAGTGGCAACTAATCATGGGTGAGTTGCTCTGTCCATTTCAGACTAGTAAATAGTCACATAATGTAGGTTTTCAGAAAACATGGTGGAGTGCCAACCTGGTGATGCCTATTCTGTGTTATTCATGGTGCTGGAGTTATGAAAACAGGAATGGGAAATGTAGCTAAGGTGGGATGTATCCTTGGGCAACTCAGTGCAATTTGAATGATGCCTGAATAAAGAAATGTAGTTCTATGCACTTGAGACCCAATGGAACGGGAGTTTTGATCTTTTGTTTGGTGATGCCCTGAATAAGAGCCTCTAGGTTCAGTTGTAAGGGCTGCAATTGAGACTAGATAGGGTGTTTGTTCAGTGAAAATGTAGTCAAACAAAGATATTTCTCCATGGTTGCCTAGATGTTAGCATGTAGTTGCTAAGTCTAGAAGAATGGTGATTTTTGAATCAGCTAAAGTCCATGAATATTTTGTACTGCATGTTACTGAAATCTTGTATTAGCCATATGAGCATGTTCATATAAGGCTGTTGTTGAATTCCATGTAATTTGCTGATTCTAAAGTTAATAAAATTCACCATTTCAGGAAAAAAAAAAAAAAAAAAAAACTCACATTGCATCGAATTTTAAAGGTATCATACAAATACAGGGACGAGGGAAAAGTGAAAAAAACCCATATGTAATTTTTTAATTGATTTTTGCTTTAAAAAGAAAAAAAAGGTCCACCATATAGTTTCACAATGGTCTCACCCGAATAGAACCCTTAGTACTCTTTCTGTCTCAAATTTATTGTCTACATTTGTTTCTTGGTTTGTCCTAAAACTAAATTGTCTACTTCGAAAAGTAGATAAAAAATTTAGATCAAGCTTACCATATTATCTTCATTTGAGTTTATTATTACAACTTTTAAAGAAGTTATAAATTAATTAGTTAAAGATAACGTTGTTATTTTACAAAAAATAAGAAAAAGCTGTGTTGAAGAAATTTTTCTTAAACTGTATGTTTATGGTAAGTTTTACAATAAGGTAGGACACTAGCTTCCAGCTCATCCGTTGAATTCCATGAAACTATGCAACCTCCGTGAATTGTAGATGGCATTACGATAGACCCTAAACACAATAATATTACGAGTAGCTAGTAAGTTACTTATAAAACAACAACATAAACTACTACGAGTATTAAAAAAAAGGCAAAAAAGTTGGTGGACTTGTTTACAAATTATTCCTTTGATCTCAAACTACGTAATAATTGTAATATCATGTACCAAACGATCATGAGAATAATGTAACACTAAAACTAACTTAAATAAACAGTATTCACATACGTATATTAAGTAGCAAAGTTTCTATTGTTTGACCTATGTGAGATGAAACTACATGTTTTTATTATTCACAAGCCATATTCATAGATATATTAACTTGTCCAATACATACAAGAAAGAAAATTACAGTTGACTTATCTCGATTAAACTTTTAGTAGTCTTTCTTATATAGCCTCGACCAAGTTCCAACATTTCAAGACGATGAAATTACACTAATTTGTCACCTCATATGAACGCGCAAACATTTGTGTATGCCTCTATCTAATGTTCTAACGTTTTGTAGATGACTAGATTGATATCTGCGCATAGCAACGGCGATAAATATAGTTATATTATAAATATAGTGAATGAATTGCTAACCCAACTCTCCCTATAATTCCTTACATGCTTAGTGAAGTCGTTACACAATACTCCGAATGTCTATGCGTTCGTTGTATGTATAGGTTTGGGTTTTCCGTAGCTTTCCCGCAACGCCATATTAACATCATCATTCTCACATGTAAAAAGGTTCTCACACTCTTTTACACATGTACAAAGACCCTCACACTTTCCTAATCGTCAAAGAGATCCTCCATAAGTATAAAATTTTGACGAATCAAGTTTGTATCAATTCAAATTAAGGTTAAAATTGTAAAAAATAAAATAAAATCAAAATATAATAAACCAACTAAAAATTCATGAAAGTATATCAAAATTGATATTGAATTAAAGAGCAAAAAAAATTTAAAAATATTGTGCAATTTGATCATAAAAAAATAAATAGTTTATGAGATATTTCAATTTGAAAATAAAAGTGAAATTTTAATTGAGGAGGGACGCATGTTACTCTAGGATGTCATGCCCTACCATTTGTAGAAAATGAGATGGACGGTCAATATCGCACCTCCTTATTTTAATTTTTATTGGGACCCATATCTTAAATAATTTATATAATAGTACTAGTTTTAGATCACTGTCCACGAACGGGGTTTGGATTTAATTTAGTTTAGAATCATTTTGTCATACTATACATTAATTACAGCTTTTAAAAAATTACTTGTCATTAATAAATATTACATCTGAGTACTTATCAGTATTCGTAAAAACAAAAAAATGATATTGTTGTTACTTGATCATCAGAGCCGCTTTTTAAACACGTGAATTTTAGTAACTTTGACATCCACCTATATATATAATAGAGTAAATTACAAAGATGGTCCCTGTGGTATGCGTTGACTTTCACTCTTGATCTTTTAACTTTTTTTTGCACTTACAACCACCAACTCTGAAACCCTTAACACTAATAGTCCATTGACCAAACGACGTCAAGTTTGACTGTTAAACACCCCTCATGTGACTTGCACATGAGGGTAAAAATATCATTTTAGTCACTCTCTTTCTTTATCACCTTCTCCCACCACTACCCTTCTTCTTTCTTTTTCATCTTCACCCACAAACACCCCACCTCCCACCACCATTATTTCCGGTCATCAATATTTCTGGCTACCTCCATCAAATTCCGACCACCTCAATATGATTTTTTTGTGACAGCATTAGAACCGAAATACCATCTTCACATCTTGCTCAATATATACTTGTTCCCATTTACCAGTCGTAAAAACCTTGTTTGCTATCAAATAAGAAGCAATCTGATAGAAGCTACCAAGGGCAGAACCACATACCTTAAGGAAACAATCATGTTGCAAAAAACCATATGCAATGTTTGGCCAAAAAAATTAACGCATTTGTCAAAAATGATAGAAGCTACCAAGCTACCACTCGTCGAAGAATTCGACGCAGCTTGTAAAGCTCTCTTCTGCTTAAGTGCCTTCATCCGTTCAATTCTCGCCCTTTTCATCATAGCAAGTTCAACAAGCTCTTTAATAAGCTTCTGATCAGCAACATCCAACGAAAAGCCTCTCGGAGGCCTAGGCGGTTTAGGCGCCTTTTTCACACTAGAACCCTTTTTATATCAATCACCACTTTAACAACATTCTCATTACACCCACCATCATTGACAGTACTCAGCTTTACAAACTCACTCAAATTTGCAAAATCTTTTTGCTCAGGGCTTGCGTCTAAATTACCACCAACCTCGAGATCAATGACTAACTCTTCGTCCATAGGACGACAACCATGATGAACCATTATAGCAAACTGTCACACCGCAAAAATGGCGCAGCGGATGGCATTTACAGGGTATGACCTCATTGTCAAGAACACAAGGCGTCACAATTGAGAAATGCTAAATGTAATACATTGATCTGATAAAATAGTCACAAACTCCCACAACGGGTTAAGTACAAAATACCAAACAACATGAGTCTCAAAGTTACACAACATCACTAAGCAATATCCAAATGCAGCTTCACGAGTTATAACCCGGAAAGGTCTTGTCTTAAGTCTTGCTAAGTCAGGTCACTACTCAACCTTCTATGGTACCTTCATTCTGAACACCTGAAAATGGATACTCGAAAACGTCAACATAAAGTTGGTGAGATCGTAGGTTTAAAAGAAAAACCGCTGAGCTGTGATAGCATAGTGTAGGACAAAAGTGAGCATGATAACCAACTATAAGCAAAAGTCAAAACAAAATAGTGTCGCGCCAACTGAACCTGTCACGCTGGTTGCACACATAAACATACACTGTGGGGAGCTACCCCGATAGATCTATCAATACGTAGGCTCTCAACAGAGAGTTAACAGTTGCGCAGTCATGGTCGCACAAAACAAACATGTCACAGCATATAATCGCATCAACACACATAATGTCCAAAAACATGAAAATCACAGCATGAAAACAGTTAAAGTAGCTTTTGAGTACCATTTTCCCCCAAGGAAAAACATAATGAAAAAGGGGCTACGAGTACTCACCTTAGCAAAAGCAAATTCCGATTGATAAATTGGCAAACGGTAAATTAAGCCCGATAACTCTAATCGCGACCTAAATAATACATATGTCTTAGGTTCAAAAACAAGGCCATGCACGCAAGTTCATTCTTTACCTTATCACTTGTACATGTTGTTGTAATATTTGTTGTCAAAAGATAGTTGCGTCCGTTTGATCCTTTATTTAGAAAATTACCACTTTTAGAAAATGTAACTTGTTTATCTTGCGAGCAAATTTAGTCGTCATGTTAACGGCTATCTCAACAATCTCTAACGCGCCTATTAAATATATATAACGTTCTACCATTTTCGTTTACGTCATTTTAGCCAAAATGTACTCCAAAAGGTCCAAAATTCAATCCAAATAATCCTAACAGCTTTCTAATAGCAAAAATAGAAGCTGTCAACGTATATGTCGACGTAAATCTTTAATAGGCCATAAATTTTGCGTCGTAGCTTCGTTTCTTAAGTTCTACCTATCCCCGCGAAGGTATTTAAGTATAATATAGGCTTTTCAAGGTCTCGGCTAGTCTAGACATCATTTAATCTCAGTTTTCATCTCTTAAAATTCTTAACAGATTCAACTATTTTGTGAAAATGTAGTTTTCGTCGTCTAAATTGAAAATAACATATCTTTTTCGTTATAAGCCCGTTTTAACTCATTCAAGCGGCTATGTTTTCGTTATTAAGTCTGTTTTCTATATTTATAGCCTAAAATTGTTACTAAGTTACTGAGTTTGCTGTATAAATCAAAATGGGGCTGAATCACTTTTAATAATGCCAAACTATTTTTCCAAACTTTCTAGCTATTATATCCTCTTAACAACCACTTCAAATTTAGTCCTAGTTCATCCATCAACTTCTCAACATAACCATTGTGATCTAACTATAATCTTAACAATATTCAAAGGTCCATGTAAATAATTATCAAGAATGTTTAAATATACAAGTTTACTAACATTCATGTATTTATAATGTTTTCATCACTTTCTTGTGAAGATTTTTACTAACTAGTTTTCTTGAAATCAAAACTTGTTCAAAACATAATCTTTTGTTAAAGGATCATGGTGAATGTAAAACTTTATCAACATGTACTAAGTGATAACTAAGTATATATACTTGACTAGCATTTAGACATGAAGAAAACATGAAGTTTTAGAAATGTAAGATTTACTTACAAAAGAGATTAGTAAGATATTAGTGCAAGACACTTGATTAACCCCAAGATTATTGTTCCAAACCCTTGCTAGAATACCCTAAGTATGCTTGAACTTAGCCACAATCAAGAACTCTCCTTCCTTGCTCCTAGAGTGTGTCGACTTGTGTATGAAATTGGGAGGTGATTTTATATATTTTTTTTGAACTAACTAGTGTAAGAATAAGAGTACTTGTGATATATATATATATATATATATATATATATATATATATATATATATATATATATATATATATATATATATATATATATATATATATATATATATATACCAAAGGCTTTTCAAAGTAATAATGGTTAGTCAAAAATGTCATGGCTTGGGTATGGGGGAGTATGGTCGATTGGACTAGGAGGGGACAAGATTTTCTTAGTCAAGACTTAAAGTCTTAAACTCACCATGCTTTGAAATATTCGAGGCATGGTGTTTAATAAATGCCATGTGATATTTGTCTAGTGATATTTTTAAACCAACAGGGGGGGGGGGGGGGCGGGAACCTAAATAAAATGGGGTTTAGATGTGTAGTTTTGGTACAAAAGTTTATATGTTGTATGTATTGGGTATTAAAAATAGGTATTGGTTGTTGATTCGGTGATTAACGAAAGTTGTACGTAATAAAACGTAAGATATAAAGAAATTACTTTAGGCGTCAGGAAATATTTTTGGAACTTTGGTAATAATTTTGGAAGTATAAAAATACTTTAGAAACAATCGTTGGGAGAATTGGGTATATCGGGTGTTAAATCTTAAATAGCGAATAGCTTTTGTTGAATTGACAACCGTAAGTATTTAAAGAATAGGAAATTATTTTATGGTTTAAAATTATGAACCGGAGTAGGAGCATGGTACTGGATGATTGTGGACTAAATATAGCCTAAGTTCCAGTGATAAAATATTTATTCTAAGTTTCACGTTGGTTCAGGTAAAAAGTATATGTAAGATGGTCCTTAATTAAATGTCAAGAAAATAAATTCGAGTTTGATGAATAGTATTGACCTGTAAATTTGCTGGTTGTTACAGTCTACCCCCGTTAACAGAATTTTGTCCTCAAAATTCAGTTGACTAAGGGTCTGAGCTTGATCGGACAATATTCACCCTTTGATTTGGTTGCACACAGGTAGGTAAGGGTGTGGGTGTCAATCCAAATAGTACCGGGTGCTACTCCCCAATTGGTACTATCAATACTTCCTAACATCTAGAAATCACACAATAAGGCAAGCTTTCCCGTCCTTGAGTAAAGCCGTCAAAAACCTTAGGCATTTTTTCGGTAGTTTAAGTTGAGCCTCAACTGAAATCTAGCTTAACCCCACAACTCATCAAACAAGAACTGTCATGAGATTAAGCTAAACCATAAGTTTAAGACCAGTAACAACTTATTTTCAGCTTAATCTCACAACTCATCAAACAAGAACTGTCATGAGATTAAGCTAAGCAACAAGTTGGACCTAACCTTAAACTACGTAACAACTTGAATCTAACTTAACTTCACAACTCATCAAACAAGAACTGTCTTGAAATTAAGTTAAATATCAAGTTGTAAGAAAAGAACTCAACATTTTTGAAGGATTGACTCAATTTTTGGATCGCTTTCAAATAAACAACTAGTAGATATCCAAAGAGAAGATTCAACTAAGAGGGATGTGCATTCCTATTTCCTCCAAAATCAATAGTACGTGCCCTAAGTATATCTCCTAATGTCGGATAATATGTTCACCCTGACCATCGGTCTAGGACTGGTAGGCCGCACTCTACTCCAATTGTGTTCCTAATGTGTCCTATAGTGTCTACCAAAATCGCGATGAGGATTGTCTGTCACGATTCGATATAATAGGTAAGGCGCTCCTCATGTATGTCGCTTTGATTGGATTTCTTATCTTTGAATACTACGGAGGCATCGATCAAACCAAAGAACTTATCCTGAAAACTCGAATTGCCTGCATATCGTTCTTAACATGGTTTTAGGGTTGCCAGTCTTGTTCACTCTTAACTAATGATATTCGGGTTCAGAATCTTTCTTCGAGAAGTATCGCGTATCATGAAATTTGTGTCGCTCCGGGAGTTAAGTTTATGCGCATCTCAATTCTTCAAGGAGGGGTAAAACCTGTTAGGTCTTTACGAAGTACTCCAGAGAAGTCTTAAGCACGCGAGGTATCTTTAGGTTTCTGTTTGTCCTACTAGGCGCACTGAAATAGGCGGTGTTATAGTAACTATCGAGTGATTAGGCTTCATGAAATGCCTCGTCCCTTCTTGAGCAAAATCATTTGAAAATTTTAAGCTAAGTAGCAACTTTAAACTTAATCTCACATCTCATCAAACAAGAACTGACATGAAATTAAGTTAAAAGTTGTTAAAAAGCTTACCTTTTTTTTTGAAGAGAAATAATTTTTTTAGTTAAAGTTTGGGGTTGCTCAAAAATGAACGGGTGGCATTTCAGCACTCCAAGATCTTACTACCAGGTGGTGAAGGTTTGAACCATCTTATCGGTTTCTACCTTTTTGGTCATACACTATATCAACCTCATAACTAAGGGCTAGGACACTAGGCTTCGCCTTTAACAGAGGCATGAACTAAGTGGAAACAAATCTATAATCGACGTCGGAATCAAACAGTATGATAGTCTAATATCCGTTTAAGGAGAACATACCCGTCACGAGGTTCGGGTTCTGGCGTCCTTCTTCAGCGTTCATCACGAATACCCGCCCACGAGCTGGGTTGCCATTGTTTCCATTAGTTAATGAGGCCTGATTCTGGTTATTCTACACTTGTCCCTGTGCCCTATTCAGCTTAGGACACGTGTTTTGGAAATGATCCAGGCTCCCGCACTCATAACATGTCCTTGGGTAAATGACATTAATCGGAGTCGCCTGCATGGCTACTGCTCGACAATCCCTTGCAATGTGACCAGTCTGATTGCAGTTGGAACACACTAGGCAGGGTTTAGTCTCTAGGTGGTGGTAGTTACATTTGGCACACTTAGGGTGAGGACCTTCATATCCCTTACGGCCCGAGCTCGTTGCCACAAATCCTTTTCCCCATTTCGCCTTCTTATTTTCACCATTTGCATCTCCTTGCTTACTCGGCTCACTCACGGTCTTCCTCTTATCACCACTCTTGGACCATGTCCCATTCCTAACCATTTCATCCGTTAAGGTTGCAGATTTCAGTATCGCGCTTTGAAGGGTAGGGGGCTCAGTCGCCTTCACCATCCCGCGAATCTCAGGGACCAAACCATAGATGTACCTCTCAATTTTCTTGGATTCAGGAGTGACCATGTGAGGTACCAGTCTAGCAAGCTCATGGAATCGATCCGTATAAGTCGTATGATCAGCTCCTACCATGGTATGGTGGTAGAACTCATGTTCCAGTTTCTGCATCTCATTGTCTGGACAATACTCTTCTTTTAACAACGCCTTAAATTCATCCCAACTCATCCCTATGGCAGCTTCTCTGCCCCCAGCTTGAATTTGCGTATTCCACCATGTCAATGCTTTTCCAATCAGTGAACATGCATCATACTTCACCTTCTGTTGGCTCGCACATTCACTTATGTCAATCACTGACTCCATCTTCTCGACCCATCGAGTATAGGCTATCGCACCTCCATTGCCATCAAAGTCCAACGGTTTGCACGCGGTAAATTCCTTGTAAGTACATCCCTTATTACCGTTGTTATGGTTCCCATCATTGATGTGATCATTTCCACCGTCGTTGTTCGCTTGATCATTCCCACTCACGTTGTTCCCTTGGTTGCTGATATGGTCGCCAACTTGGGTGATGATAGTGGGTAACAATTCCCGTAGTTGTTGGGCGATAATAGTAGCAACATCAGGAGTCTCATTGTTGGTATCGTCGCTTCCCGTACCGCGACCTCTTGCCCTACCTCCTCGTCCACTAGTCCTTCCACCCCTCGGTAGTGGAACACCTCGGTTAACTCGAGTCAACCTTCTTAGATGCATGATTCTACAAACTAGGACATTGGTAAACGTTAGGTAGGAGATAGGTAAGATAGGTCGGTATACGTGTCGTGTAACACCCCGTGCCCGCTTATACCAAAAACTTAAACTTTTACGCGGAAACGACTCACCTTTACGAACATCTGGTTACTCTTTTGACCACTGACAAAAATCTATAAACTTTTAGCCCTTGAGACTATTTTTAAATGAAAGTAGACTCAAATAGCTTCAAAACGATAGGTCATACGACCCATTTCGACTTACGGATTAAAAGATATGATTTTTCGAAAACTGCCCAACTAACCGTGACGCCGTCAGAAAAATGGTGACGCCGTCAGACCTTGACGGGCCAGAGGATTTTTGGACGATTAAAAGGGGACGCCGTCAAGAAGGCCATCAAGAACAAATCTGCAGTTTTCACCACTTAAAAACCCATTTTGACCCATTTCATGACATCAAACTACTTATACCACTTCCGTTTTACACCAAACTTGACCAACTTCATTTATTTAACATAACAAGCACGTTCCAACAATACTTGACCCGATTACAACCCAAAATGGGTACAAACACACTTAAATCCAAACGCCCCTTAAACATTTACTAAAAACACTTGAAACACACTTGACACATCGTTAGACCACCAAACCATTACACGACTTTGACACACATTATAGGACTCATAAAAGAGACTCTCGGGGTACAACATTGACTCGAGCTCGGTATTCTACCTAGCTCCTATGCTTATTATCTCCCAAATCCGCTTCCAAATCCCTATGCTATAATCCAAGCCAAGTTATCCTCATCGCCATTAACCTACAAAACGTTGACAACTAAAAGAATAAGCTTACGCTTAGTAAGTAAAACGATAATCACATAACATCATACTTCAAATCAAACACATAAGCATCACATATCTCCAAACACTTACTTAGCTACTCCACTCTCTAATTCTTGCATAATCACCTAACATCAACTTACCATCACAACCAAATTCACCACTTAGATCCTATTCATCCTAGCACATAAGCACATATCCAATCTCTTATCACTAACCACAAAACATACATAACACATACATGTTAGACATCCATATAATACATGCCATCATCATTTTACTTACCTTGGTCCAAGCTAAACAACATCAAGAACATCATCAACAATACAATCTTCCATCATCATCATCATCCTTCACAACTAATCAAGACCTAATAACATAATAATCAAATACATAAACAAGGGTTAACAAAACCCATTAAACAAAATCATCTTTCTTACCAAATCATCATATGATCACACCTAGATCATATGATGATATCCCACTTTCCTACTCATCTACAACTTCACTAAAACAAGATAATAGATTACTTACTTGCATAAGATCATAACTAAGGAAGGCTATGGACATAAGATCTTCATCTTCTTCATCCTTGATCAATAACTAGTTTTTCCCTCTCTTTTTCCTTCTCTCTAAAAACCGGCCTCTCACTTCTCCCTCAATAATTCATGAAATCTCTAGAATAAGCTAGTTAATACTAGTTAGGTGGATCTTTGGGCTTTTGGCAAGAATGGTCCCTCAAATCTCTTTTATCCTATTTTAGCCACAACTAACTTATAACACATAATTAACACTTGGCAACTTAGGTCCTTCTAGTTTATACATCACATTTCATATTACTACATGAGTCATACTTTGACTACTAGTTTGACCATCGGGTTTGACTTTCCACGTAACTTCGTTGACCAACCAATTACATCCAACCTTAGCATATTTCATCTAGGGTGGGGCCTACTCGTAACCGGGATACGGGTCTAACATGTCGTACTACTATACTTAACTTCCTATCTGACAATCCATGGCTTTGATAAGTCCATGCCGCATCATGTTATTGTAAAAATGTTGGCAAGGCGTTATTAAGATAGCATCATGCTGCATTTACTTACCATCATCACTTCGTGTTATACTATACACATAATCGCACACGTAGTTTCTATAATGCAAACTATACGAGGATTCTTAGGTTATAGTCTAGGTTAAACCACCTAATTCTCTATAACCTGGCTCTGATACCAATCTGTCACACCCCAAAAATGGCGCAGCGGATGGCATTTACGGGGTATGACCTCATTGTCAAGAACACAAGGCGTCACAATTGAGAAATACTAAATGTAATACATTGATCTGATAATAGTCACAAACTCCCACAACGGGTTAAGTACAAAATACCAAACAACATGAGTCTCAAAGTTACAAAACATCACTAAGAAATATCCAAATGCAGCTTCACGAGTTATAACCCGGAAAGGTCTTGTCTTAAGTCTTGCTAAGTTAGGTCACTACTCAACCTTCTAAGGTACCTTCATTCTGAACACCTGAAAATGGATACTCGAAAACGTCAACATAAAGTTGGTGAGCTCGTAGGTTTAAAAGTAAAACTGCTGAGCTGTGATAGCATAGTGTAGGACAAAAGTGAGCATGATAACCAATTATAAGCACAAGTCAAAACAAAATAGTGTCGCGCCAACTGAACCTGTCACGCTGGTTGCACACATAAACATACACTGTGGGGAGCTACCCCGATAGATCTATCAACACGTAGGCTCTCAACAGAGAGTTAACAGTTGCGCAGTCATGGTCGCACAAAACAAACATGTCACAGCATATAATCGCATCAACACACATAATGTCCAAAAATATGAAAACAGTATAATCACAGCATGAAAACAGTTAAAGTAGCTTTTGAGTACCATTTTCCCCCAAGGAAAAACATAATGAAAAAGGGGCTACGAGTACTCACCTTAGCAAAAGCAAATTCCGATTGATAAATTGGCAAACGGAAAATTAAGCCCGATAACTCTAATCGCGACCTAAATAATACATATGTCTTAGGTTCGAAAACAAGGCCATGCACGGCAAGTTCATACTTTACCTTATCACTTGTACATGTTGTTGTAATATTTGTTGTCAAAAGATAGTTGCGTCCGTTTGATCCTTTATTTAGAAAATTATCACTTTTAGAAAATGTAACTTGTTTATCTTGCGAGCAAATTTAGTCGTCATGTTAACGGCTATCTCAACAATCTCTAACGCGCCTATTAAATATATATAACGTTTGACCATTTCCGTTTACGTCATTTTAGCCAAAATGTACTCCAAAAGGTCCAAAATTCAATCCAAATAATCCTAACAGCTTTCTAATAGCAAAAATAGAAGCTGTCAACGTATATGTCGACGCAAATCTTTATTAGGCCCTAACTTTTGCGTCGTAGCTTCGTTTCTTAAGTTTTACCTATCCCCGCGAAGGTATTTAAGTATACTATAGTCTTTTCAGGGTCTCGGCTAGTCTAGACATCATTTAATCTCAGTTTTCATCTCTTAAAATTCTTAACAGATTCAACTATTTCCTGAAAATGAAGTTTTCGTCGTCTAAATTGAAAATAGCGTATCTTTTTCGTTATAAGCCCGTTTTAACTCATTCAAGCGGCTATGTTTTCGTTATTAAGTATATTTTCTATATTTATAGCCTAAAATTGTTACTAAGTTACTGAGTTTGCTGTATAAATCGAAATGGGGCAGAATCACTTTTAATAATGCCAAACTATTTTTCCAAACTTTCTAGCTATTATATCCTCTTAACAACCATTTCAAATTTAGTCCTAGTTCATCCAACAACTTCTCAACATAACCATAGTGATCTAACTATAATCTTAACAATATTCAAAGGTCCATGTAAATAATTATCAAGAATGTTTAAATATACAAGTTTACTAACATAAATGTATTTATAATGTTTTCATCATTTTCTTGTGAAGATTTTTACTAACTAGTTTTCTTGAAATCAAAACTTGTTCAATACATAATCTTTTGCTAAAGGATCATGGTGAATGTAAAACTTTGTCAACATGTACCAAGTGATAACTAAGTATATATACTTGACTAGCATTTAGACATGAAGAAAACATGAAGTTTTAGAAATGTAAGATTTACTTACAAAAGAGATTAGTGAGATATGAGTGCAAGACACTTGATTAACCCCAAGATTATTGTTCCAAACCATTGCTAGAATACCCTAAGTATGCTTGAACTTAGCCACAATCAAGAACTCTCCTTCCTTGCTCCTAGAATGTGTCGACTTGTGTATGAAATTGGTAGGTGATTATATTTTTTTTGAACTAACTAGTGTAAGAATAAGAGTACTTGTAATATATATATACCAAAGGCTTTTCAAAGAAATAATGGTTAGTCAAAAATGTCATGGCTTGGGTATGGGGGGAGTATGGTCGATTGGACTAGGAGGGGACAAGATTTTCTTAGTCAAGACTTAAAGTCTTAAACTCACCATGCTTTGAAATACTGGAGGCATGGTGTTTAATAAATGTCATGTGATATTTGGCTAGTGATATTTTTAAACCAAGAGGAGGGGGGCGTCAACCTAAATAAAATGGGGTTTAGATGTGTAGTTTTGGTACAAAAGTGTATATGTCGTATGTATTGGGTATTAAAAATAGGTATTGGTTGTTGATTCGGTGATTAACGAAAGTTGTACGTAATAAAATGTAAGATATAAAGAAATTACTTTAGGCGTCAGGAAATATTTTTGGAACTTTGGTAATAATTTTGGAAGTATAAAAATACTTTAGAAACAATCGTTGGGAGAATTGGGTGTATCGGGTGTTAAATCTTAAATAGCGAATAGTGTTTGTTGAATTGACAACCATAAGTATTTAAAGAATAGGAAATTGTTTTATGGTTTAAAATTGTGAACCGGAGTAGGAGCAAGGTACTGGAGCATTGTGGACTAAATATAGCCTAAGTTCTAGTGATGAAATATTTATTCTAAGTTTCACGTTGGTTCAAGTAAAAAGTATATGTAAGATGGTCCTCAATTAAATGTCATAAAAATAAATTTGAGTTTGATGAATAGTATTGACCTGTAAATTTGCTGGTTGTTACACAAACAATGCTCTTTAACATCCTAGAAACCCACACTCTGATTTTTATATTTTTATATTTAGATTCTGATAAAAAAATCACAATCCCTCATACACCAATTACCACAATCTTAATCTTTATTACACCTGACACAACAATACCAACCTCTGATCCTCATCAGTTGATTCGAAATAACAACAACAACACTTTAACCTACAACTCTAGATTCAAACCAATATCAATCTCAACTGCCCCGTTCATCAATACCCATCTTTCAATTTAACCCGCCCCTTCTTTCTAAACCCTACCACTATCAACCACACATCATTCCTAAAACCTCACATCTATTAACACAACGAATCATTGGCGACAAGATCTCCGGTGAGCTCATTTCCGGCCGAATCTTGTGGGTTTTGATGTTGATGTTTAGATTGAAAGTTATGTGTATGATGATTCTTGATTTATAACTTGAAGGTTTTGGTTGACTGGTTTCTCTTTAATGAAGTTAAATCGAGGCGTATATGTGTCTTGTGTGATTGTATAAAACTTCACACCTCACACAAACACAAAAAACCACTCAATCTATCCAACCAAAACATTCACCTCTCTGAAAAAATAGAGTAAATTACAAAGATGGTCCCTGTGGTGGCTATCAGTTTGGTGTGTGTGTGTGTGTTTGTTTAAAGTGACAAAGAAGAAAGAGTGGGTGAGTGTGTGTGATTGTCTGTATAGAAAAAGAAGAAAGAAGATGTGAGGGAGTACTTGAATGGACGAAAATACCCTCCAATATTGCACACATGTTATAACTTAACGCGTTGACCTAACGGACGTTTGGTCAAGGGACTATTAGTGTTAAGGGTTTCAGAGTTGGAGGCTGTAAGTGCAAAAAAAAAAAAAAAAGTCAAATGACCAAAAGTGAAAGTCAACGCATACCACAGGGACCATCTTTGTAATTTACTCTATATAATGAAATCAATGTGTTAGACTTGGTAATAAGCGATAAAACTAAAAATATAATTATGAATTTATAAATTGTTGAGAGCTACCACCTTCAACATTTTCGCTTGTTCCATCAACTATATCAAACTTGTTTCGAGTCTGATAGTTAATATATATCATATGAGGATCTGCGAATTATGTATGTTAATTTAGCAATTAAATTCATTTTATACAATAATTATCGTATTTTATAGTAATATCTTATTTTAATCAAATTTTCTGGGACGAATGGATAATTTTGGACAAAAGAATGTGAGTAAATACAAATTGATAGAACAAAATGTTGAGCATTTATAATTTATGTGACCCTGAGAATAATGTAACTGAAATGATTATAAAAGGTATAACTATATGTTTGCTACAAATTATTGTGTATAATCGTGAATAGTTGCTGCTCGAAAAGTTTAACAAAATGTGCAAAACGTAAAGAGGGGTTTAATCGGTAGATATGTATTTTGATTTCATTTGACCTGAAACAATATCAGCTCCATTGAAAATTTTGAACCCAAGCCTATATTGAACCGCTTGCGTTTTCAACAATAAAAATCGTTCAATTTGAAATCCATACGATTCAACTAAAAATAGTTACAAACAAAATGTTATCAATGCTGGTTTTAGCTCGACTAGGTAATAATTTTTTTCATGATTCATGTAGCAATATGTTTTATACAAATACGCCTCAATCATTTACCTCTAATACCTATCGACTAAAACATGAATTTCTAAAAAATATGAATTCTTTAAATTTGATCTAGAAATATATGAAAAACATACCTCAGTCAGCTGCATTTGTATAAAAAGATATGAACTCATATAATTAACGCCTTACCGTTTTGCACACAAGCTTAAGTACACACACATCATTATCTCTTTGATAATTATACTTATGATAGACCCTAGATACTATAACAACAAGTAATCTAAAGAAAGAAAAACACAAAAAAGTTGGTGACTTGTACAAGTTATCGTTTGGTCCTAAAGGACATGATAATTACACCTTGGTCTTAAGGATCATAACAATAATGTAATACTAATCTCAACTTATATAAACAACATTCCCGTTGGTATATTAAGTAGCAAATTTTCTTTTCTTTGACCTATGTGGGATGAAACTACATAAGGAGTAATTCAATAGCCATATTCATATGTATATTAACTTATTCGAACCATACATAACATTTTGGGTATCATTTGAACACAAACCTTCTGATAAAACATGAATTCTAAAAAGATATGAACTCCTTAAATTTGATCTAAAAATGTTGAAAGCATACCTTAGTCAATTGCATTTGTATAAAAAGTATAAACTCATATAATTAACACCTTATCAATTACACTATGTTTATACAACAACACACATCATTATCTCTTTGATAATTATACTTAGAGCATCACCAATGGATTAGACTTGTTAGGTTTCATACATCTCCACGCCAACATCACATATTTCCTACATAAAACTTCACATTGCATCGAACTTTAAAGGTATCATACACACACAGGCAGGAGGGAAAAGGGAATTGTAGATGGCATTACTAGCTTCCTGCAGTTCATCCCTTGAATTCCATGAAACTATGCAACCTCCTTGAATTGTAGATGTCATTACGATAGAACCTAAATACGAGTTGAGATCAATATATAAACAAAATAATCTAAAGATCGATCTAATGAACCAATCTTAGTCACTTATTTTTTCATTAAAAAAAAAAAAAAAAAAAAACTCACTTTCCACCTCTTTTTTAAAAATAAAATATCTTGCAAATGGTAAATCGTCAAGTGGAAAAAAAAAAACACCATCACGACGAGTATTTTTTTATCTTTCAGTAGATGGCCACATTAATATACTTCGACCTTTTTTTTTTTCGTTTTCTTTTTTCAGTTATGTCTGGAAAAATCACATGTGATTTGATCACAAACATGTGATTTCATAAATCACATATATGTGATTTGTGATACAAATCACATGTGACTTTTCCAGACGTAACTGAAAAAAAATCGAAAAAAAGTTCGTCAAAAGTATATCGAAGTGCCCGTCCATAGAGTCGCGATAGTATGATTCGTTTTGCGTAACGATTATCGATTTGGGAGATATTTAATTTAAAAAAAATGGTGAAGTTTATTTTTTTGTTTTGATCAAAAAATGGATAACCATGTCACGCAAGTGGTGCGTTAAGGGTGACGTGGAGGAGAGTTAACGCACGTTAAGCCCATGTTACTATATCGTGCCTCAGCGTTAAGGACAATATATTACGCGTAGTAATTTACTTTTTAGAGTAAATTGCATAAATCGTCTCTAAAGTTTGTCCAAATTGCATGTTTCGTCCCCAATGTTACGAAAGTGCAAGGATCGTCCCTGTGGGGAAAACTTTGGTGAAAGTTTCGTCCTTTTTGAGAAAACTTTTGGTGCAAGTATCGTCCCTGTAGGGACGATACTTGCACCAAAAGTTTCCCCACAGGGACGATCCTTGCACTTTCGTAACATTTGGGACGAAACATGCAATTTGGCCAAACTTTAAGGACGATTTATGCAATTTACTCTACTTTTTAAAACAGCAACATAAACTACTCGACAAAAAAGAAAATCGCAAAGAAGTTGGTGGACTTGTGCAAATTATTCCTTTGATCTCAAACTACGTAGTAATTGTAGTATGGACGTACTACAAGGGATCATGAGAATAACGTAATATTGCTAATATTAACTTGAATAAACAGTATTCACATAGGTATCACTACTACAATTTTACTTTCTGCTACCACATATGTGGTCTCCAAATGGCCAAAATGTGGTCGCAAAGTCACTTAGCGACTACATGTGGTCGCAAGATGATGGACGCAACCATCTCGTCGCTATGTTTTATTGCGACCACAAAAACAATGCATCTAGCGACTACTTGTGGGGCCCAGAAATATTCAACCCAAATTTTAGTCAGCTGGTCAAAACAACGTGGCGACCACGTATGTGGTCGCAATGTATATATTATAAATTGAATAATAAAAATTATCGAGATACATTTTATTTAAATACAAAAAATAATAATACTCATAATTATCTAGCGACTACATATGTGGTCGTTGTTGGGTGTGGTGAGCCCAGAACAGGGTGAAGATAATCAATGACCTAACTAATTACCAGTGAATGGTTACCAGATATCACTTAGAATTGTGTAATCACTTTCTAAAATAAACTATTCGACCCTATTGCCTGGGTATCACGAATATCTACTTGGGATAAGACTAAATGTATGTTATTGAATTAGGCACAAATCAATAACCCTTGCGCATCCAAGTGTTTAGGTTTTCTGTTTCGTATTTCTCATGCATGATTTGATCTTCCTATTTATAGGAAAATACTTATAGCTAGTCAAATAGAATTATGAGGATTAATCGGCCCATTAATAGCCTCATAATTATCCCCATTATAGTTAATAGTGGTTACACGACCAATTAAACGTGGTCATTAAATGCAGTTATGACTGCCACTTGAATAGGTAAAAGCTGTTACAAGTTAACCTCCAGCAGAGTCCAGGTTCACTTATCAGAAACACTCATCAGCATGTTGCTAATGGTTTCAGTCTCTGATCATCTGATGGACACCACTCGCTGATGAGCATTCACTTTCTGATGAGAATTGCTTATTGATGAGATAACTCATTGAAGGACTAAACCTTCTGATGAGTTACTCCCTGATGGGTACATCAGAAACATCAAACCACTTATCAGAGTCAGGGTAGTCAGGAACCCGATGGGTGTACACTCCGTACCTCCAAGCCCATTACCAGGTGTGAACTGATCCCTCAAGTGCACTAAATTTTCCAACAATCCTCCCCAAATTTAGTTCACTTCCTTTGCATGAAAAATTAAAATTAAACAAAACATATGCGTAAACAAAAATATACTGAGGATTGAATTTCCATCTTAGTACATTACACGTTCAAATATTCGAGAATCAGGGTGTTCCAAAGAATTGAACCCTTCAACCCATTTGAATACTTGAAGATAAAATACACATGAGTTTTCAAACACTTAAACGCTCATGATACTTTACAAGCCATGTGTCTATATCCAATTCATAAATTTTGTAAAAGCTAAAAGTCCATAGCTCCCTGAAGTGGCAAAACTTCAACATTCACATAGGTGGTTCCTCTTTATTCATGCTCATGCTTAGCACTTTTTCAAAGAAATTAACCATTAAGAAGTAAAGACTTCATCCTCCTTTTTAGCAGGTTCCGACCACAACCTTGGGATGATTGTAAAACATGTGCTCCAGTCCACTGAATGTTCAGCTTTCCACATTGAACTCAGCTCCCAAGTTTCCTCAGGAGGGAGTTGGGTGTCTTAGCATTCAGTGACTAAGTTGGACCTTAAACCCATCCCTTTAGCAGACTTCATAACCAAGTCTCTAGCCAGACCCTTCGTCAAGTGATCAGCTAAGTTTTGTTGAGATCTTACAAACTCTATTGATACCACCCCATTCATGATAAGCTCACGAATCATGCTATGCCTGACACCTAAGTGTCTAGACTTCCCATTGTACATCTGGCTATAAGCCTTGGCCAATGTAGCAACACTATCACAACGGATAGAAATAGGTGCTATAGGTTTAGGCCATAAAGGAATCTCAAGAAGCAAGTTTTTCAACAATTCAGATTCTTTACCAGCAGCTGCTAAAGCCACAAATTCAGATTCCATTATTGAACTGGTGATGCAAGTTTGCTTCTTAGATGCCTGATGCGTGGTTTTGCAACCTTACAACAGGTTTTACCTCTCGAGGGATCTCAAGAGGCTTACAACCCCACCAGGCAGTGTACCTGACCGATGTAGTATAGTGTAGTGGTAAGTACGGGGGATTAATCGTTCTCCACAGGGAATAGTGTTCGTTAGGTATGAAAAACTACTTTAGTAGGTCTAAGGGTGACGGAAGATTCTTTTTGTATTTTTATAATTTTTTATGAAAGCAAGTAAAATCTCGGGTTTGAAGGAGTGGGCGGAATTAGTTGCTAGTCAACTAACCCAAATTACTACGAATGCAAATAAAATAAAATAACTGAAAATGAAAAGAGTTGTGAAACTTATGTGGAGAGAAATGTGTTTACTTAGATTTCCTTACTCCCTAACTATCTTTTACCGGTTGATTAGTGTGTATTAATTGCGTGGATGACGGGTGTATTCCTTAATACCAATCGTGGGGTGGCGTACGTACTTCCCCAACTCTACAAGCTCCTACTTCACTCCTATGTCGAGCCGGCTAAGAAGCTCCTAACATGGGATCACTAGAAGTCGCTCATGCATTAAATACAACTATAAAAACCTTAGTATGCATTGGTTCAAGTTTCTTAAGACGTTCAAGCAAGTTACCGAATAGGAAGTTAGCCAGTTTTCTTAAGCCTAACATCGATGAACAACCATCCAATACAACTAATAACACACTAATAACCAATAATCAATAGTTAGGTTTCATTAGATCTAAGCAAACACAAGATAAATCTAGCCTAACATGTTAATCAAAAGACAAGAACAAGATATAATCAAACAACACATAGACATATTGATTGATTAAATGAATACTTATCTTCAATTAAACATGGGAGATCCAAGGGTATGAAAACCCTTAAAAATGGCAGAAATTCGTCTTTAGGGTTTCTCCTCACAAAGTTGCACACCAATGACATAAAATTGCAAAACTATATATAGAGTTTAAGGGCTGACGGCGTCACGTTATGGGTCTTGACGCCGTCACCTCGCCGTGTCTAGGGTTCCCGGATGGACTTCTTGACGCCGTCCCTCTTTAGACCTCCAAAATCCGCTCTGGCTTATCAAAGCTTGACGCCGTCAGAATAAGGCTTGACGCCGTCCCTCTTTAAGTTAAACCGTGATGGCCTTGATCACTTCAAAGGGTGACGCCGTCAGACTTTCTATTGTAAAATTCTCTGGCTTATCATGAGTAATTTTCATATCCACCTTTTTTGCCAAGCCATGACGCCGTCAAGGGCAATCCCTGACGCCGTCAAAGGTACTTTCCAGCATAATTTTGAGACTTTGTCGTTTTCTTCACTTTTATGCTCCAAAAACGTCCAAAATGCTTCCTTTTCCAGATTTCTTCTCCAAAGTACCTAAAATGACAAAAGGAACGATTTAGGGCAATATTTGATCAAATAAATACGATTTAGGGCTTAAATGACCCCCTAAAAGCGGTACACTTTTCGCTTCATCAAATACCCTTACACTTGAGATTTGCTTGTCCTCAAGCAAATGCGCTTTATTCTAATCAAAATACAAGTTAGGGGTCATTTAATGCTAATATAAAAGTAATTACAACAAACAGTCGTTCCACTTTAATCATAATAAGCACAGAGATTACATACTAGCACCTCACAAGTAGTGTTTAGATACTCACATCTCTCAGGTGTCATCAAAATAAATCTCATAAATGAAAACGGATAATATCTCTCACTACCTGTCATAGCAAATAGATTACCATAGGCTTGGGAAAGGATCGAAAACCTCCTCCACTAGGCGTAAGCACCTAAGATAAACTATCAAAGAGGGCTTTTAAATGGGTTATAACGTGAGGTGTAGGGATATGATAAACACGGTTTTGTTGGATAAGGGATATTTTACTGGTGGCGAGTTAAAGATCTTGATTAATTACACGTACAATATGGCGTTGCTAAGCCAAGACTAGACTCGACTTAAGCTAAAAACAAAATAACAAAAACATAAGACAAACATAAAATGAAACGGGATGGTAGTCCGTATGTTTTTTCTATTTTTCTTTTTCTCATTTTTTTGTATTTTTCTTGATTTTTTTTTTTTTTTTTTTTTTTTTTTTTTTTTTTTTTTTTTTTTTTCATACACTCTTGCCCTACCATCCAAAATAATACATCATAGGGGCGTTGCATTCACCTTACACTTGAACTTTTACATGACTTTACAAATAACTATTCTAATGACTCGAATTAAGATAATCGAAACACTTGGAGTACTTTTAAAATATTTAGCACATATGGGGGTAATAAATAATGTTCTTCCCCATTACTCCATTACACTAGTACTTTACCCATGAGTTCCAATCGTCCTAAAATAATATGTACAAGGATATGACTCGACTTAGCAACCATGTAATCAATTAGATAATTAACTTGGGTTTAAACAAATGTTGTCACAATAATGCACTAAAAATGAGTGCATACAAGGTAGGCTAAGGCGATTTGGGTGTACATTTAAGTGGGGTGTAACAAATTCTTCCTTTAAGTAAAATGCTTAAAGGTCGAAACGAAAAGATAGGCTCTGAGGGGTGTACTAGGGGTATCGTGTACTAAAAATGAGTACAACGCAAAGGGTGTGGGAGAATTACTTGACCAATGTAGCCAAAGTAATTATAACAAAAACACAGGTGTAAAACAATGGGTTAATCCTAATGCCTCTTATCATGTAGTAAATCTAACTACACGAATGTAGTCTCACTTGTGGCCTCGGAATGGTCCTAACGCAAGTTCTAGAATTTAAGTGCTACCGGTACACACATCATAGCATAAATGCTTTTCCTACCAATTCTAGGGCGAACCTCACATATTTGGGGGTGGAAAATTTTTTAGTGGTACGGTTTTTGTGCTAGTCATATAACTCCTATCCGTGAGACGCTCATTAAGATCAAAGTTTCACTCCTAAATGTTGTAAAAAAATTTAAATTTGGCACTAAAATTGCCCTAACAGGTATTTCTCTCAGTTTTATTACACATCTACTATTAAACAAACAAAAATCAAGCGTAATAGCATTCTCTAAAGTTTCGTATTTTACCCCCCCCCCCTTACACTTAAGATGAACATTGTCCCCAATGTTCAAATAACAAGATGTAAAAGTGAAAAGGTAAAAGAATGAAATCAAATACTCCCCTGATTCGCTCAGTGGATAATGTGGTAACATGGTTAGATCTTCTTCCAAGTGAATGTAGAAGCTCCAAGACTAAAGCCTCGCCAAAAGCTTGATTCCACATACATCTCCTTGTCCAAAATAACCTGATAAACCTGAGAAAATAAACACGAAAACCTGCATAACATCGGCGGGATAAATCTATATATAAGGATATAATGCTTGTGGAATGATAATTTTGCAGATTCCTGGAGATTATAAGTTAGAGATTTAATAAAAACTTTTTATGAAAACAAAACTTTCAAAAGTTTCTGAAAATTAAAATCTGACGCCGTCAGGTTGTAACTCCTGACGCCGTCAGAAATGATCTGACAGAATTCTCATGTTAAGTATCCGGAAAATTTCTGGAAAAACCTATACCCTACTTCCTGGAAATCCTGCAAAATATCATTATGACTCGATACAAGCATTTGACTCAAACAAATACTAATATGTATGTTAATTTATTATTATTACGATTCATGTTCATTTGTTCTAATAAACCGATTTGGATTTCCCTTACACTTAACTTTTGCAAAATACCTTTATATGTAGTTAAGACGAAGTTAAAAACAAGATAAAGCATTTTCACAAATTTAGTTTTGAACATGAATCAATAATAATAAAAATTAAACACACATACGGAAACAAATAAAATCAAGCAAACAAATAAATAAACACACAAAGCAAATAAAGCTTGGGTTGCCTCCCAAGAAGCGCTTTTCTTTATTAACGAGTCTTGTAGCTAGACTCAAAGTCCTTCTACCCTATGTAAGTGAGCTCGTCATCGAGGACGTCTTTAGGGTTAAGCTTGGATTGAAGTTTCCTATTGGTCCGCTTAGTACAATATATCCTTTCAAACTTCTCTCCATCCGGGTCATACAATGTCACCTTAATATGCCATGACCCATCTCCATCTTTGGGTGGTTTGTCCCAATCCCACTTATGATCATCGTCCTCACAATTCCACTTATTCATCCCTAGGTTAATTGGCAAAACTCCTAGGAAATCAATCATCTTCCTAAAAACTAGAGGGTCTTCAAATGGATCCAATTCAGTGTCCCTAGCCAAGAGTTGTTCTACCGCATGTGTTCGGTTCACAAAGTCCTCTTCTAGGTAAAATGGGCGTTGGGGTCCTATGAAGTCTCTATCGATCCAAGGTCCATATCTAGATGGTCTCCTATTTAATTCTAACCAATGGGGTGTTGGTTCATCACTAGTATCATAGGCATGTTTCTTCACATCATAGACTGACCAAGTATCACCTTCTCCTACCGCTATCTTAGATTCCTTACAATCAATCATAGCACTAGCGGTCGCCAAAAATCCTCTACCTATCAACAAGGGGCATGTAGGGTCGCTAACCATATCAAGGACGTGGAAATCGGCTAAAATGGTTAGTTTTCCAATGTGTACTAACACGTCCTTAACTACTCCAACCGGGTAAGCAACACTTCCATCCGCTAAGCCTATTATCACCTCGGTTTCTTCAAGTTTTCCTGGTTTTAGAGAGGTGTAGAGAGGTAACGGAAGTAGGTTAAGGCTTGATCCAAGATCGGCTAATGTGTCATAAGCCTCCGAATTACCGATCTTGCAAGGTAGAACAAATAAGCCCGGATCATCTAACTTCTTAGGTAGCTTGTTTTGAACGAAGGCGGTCCCTTTTTCGCCTAACTTGAGCTTCTTCTCATCCAACACATCAATAACCGGACTTTCAAGGTGGAGCTCCTTGAATTCATCGTCAAGGTTTTGAGTGGGAGGTGTTTCAACTACGACTTGGGTTTGTTTGAAACACGTGCTCATGGAATTGACCGAATAATATTGTGGACAAGAACTAGGGGACGAAACTGACGAGATGGCGTTGACATTTAGTTTCGGGTTCTTGACCGTGTTGCTAGGGAGTGCTCCCATTTCTCGGTCATTGAGGGCTTTCAACAAAGTGTCAATCTTATTGGTCATCTCGCTTTGTTTTTGTTTGAAATCGGCTTCAAACTTGGCCAAACGAGCTTCTTGAGATGCCATAAATTGGGACATCAATCCTTCAAAGTTATTGGTACTACCATAGTTGGAAGGATTGTTGTTGAAAGTACGGTTCGAGTTGGAACCGCTTGATTGGAAACGATTAGGTGGGTTGGAAGAATTGGTTTGTTGTGCGTTTTGGTTTTGTTTCCACCTAAGGTTTGGGTGATTTTTCCATGAGGGGTTGTATGAATCACCGTAGGGGTTTGGCTCGGGTTTGAAAGTGTACCACTTGTCTCCCGCTCTATCGGTACGCGAGGATGCATAGTCCGCAAAAGCTTGTTCGGGGAGTTCCATGCAATCACGAGTGTCGTGGGGACCACTACATAATTCACATGAAGAAGTGATTTTGTTCACTTGGCTTGAAGGTTTAGGAGCCTCGTAGGATTTCATAAGAAACTTGACTTGGTCTTCAAGTTTTATGATCCTACGGTCGGAAGTGCTTGAATTGTTCGAAGGCAAAGATATTGCCTTGACCGTTTTATTCAAATCACGGGGATCACTCCAACTTTCGTTGTCATAAAGAGCAAGATCTTCTAGGAGAGCCCATGATTGTTCCGCACTTAGATCACGTAGCTTACCACCGGCCGATTGGTCAATGGTTTGCCTCGTGGAGAGATTGATATGGTCATAGAAGATTTGGACTTGGAGCCAAAGTTCTATGCCATGGTTAGGGACTTTTTGGAGTAAGTCCTTGAATCGAGTCCATGCCTCGTAGAGGGTTTCGCCTTGACGTTGTTGGAACATCAAGATATCATTCCTTAGCTTGGTAGTTCTTCTCGGTGGGAAAAACTGAGCAAGGAAACGAGTGGTGAGATCATCCCAAGAGGTGATGGATCCTGCGGGTAGACGCTCTAGCCATTGACTAGCTTGGTCCCGCAGAGAGAATTGAAAGAGACGCAGTCGGGTCGTCTCTCGAGTGGCAACATCATGGTCTATGGAATCAACGATTTTGAGAAAGTCCTTGAGATGTTGATTAGGATCTTCAGAACGAAGTCCATGGAATGCGCATCCGCTTTGCACCAACCGGATGGTGTCGGATCGCAAGGGTGTGACATTGGCTCCTTGAGTGAGCTCAATGGTGTTTCGATAGCCATGGTGGCTAGGAAAAGAGTGGTCTCCTAAGGTGCGGGCTCTAGGAGGTGGGTGTTGTTATGGTGGTGGGTTGTTGGGATCAAGGATATTACCACCTTCCATGATGTCGGATGGTAATGGTTACGAACAAATAAACGAAGAAAAAAAGATAGACTAAAGAAAACCTAGAAAAATAAAAATCTCACTAGAAAGGAATCTAGTGAGTAGACCTAATAAAATAAAAATTCAACCTAAACAATAACTATTCCCCGGCAGCGGCGCCAAAAACTTGATGCGTGGTTTTGCAACCTTACAATAGGTTTTACCTCTCGAGGGATCTCAAGAGGCTTACAACCTCACCAGGCAGTGTACCTGACCGATGTAGTATAGTGTAGTGGTAAGTACGGGGGATTGATCGTTCTCCACAGGGAATAGTGTTCGTTAGGTATGAAAAACTACTTTAGTAGGTCTAAGGGTGAGGGAAGATTCTTTTTGTATTTTTATAATTTTTTATGAAAGCAAGTAAAATCTCGGGTTTGAAGGAGTGGGCGGAATTAGTTGCTAGTCAACTAACCCAAATTACTACGAATGCAAATAAAATAAAATAACTGAAAATGAAAAGAGTTGTGAAACTTATGTGGAGAGAAATGTGTTTACTTAGATTTCCTTACTCCCTAACTATCTTTTACCGGTTGATTAGTGTGTATTAATTGCGTGGATGACGGGTGTATTCCTTAATACCAATCGTGGGGTGGCGTACGTACTTCCCCAACTCTACAAGCTCCTACTTCACTCCTATGTCGAGCCGGCTAAGAAGCTCCTAACATGGGATCACTAGAAGTCGCTCATGCATTAAATACAACCATAAAAACCTTAGTACGCATTGGTTCAAGTTTCTTAAGACGTTCAAGCAAGTTACCGAATAGGAAGTTAGCCAGTTTTCTTAAGCCTAACATCGATGAACAACCATCCAATACAACTAATAACACACTAATAACCAATAATCAATAGTTAGGTTTCATTAGATCTAAGCAAACACAAGATAAATCTAGCCTAACATGTTAATCAAAAGACAAGAACAAGATATAATCAAACAACACATAGACATATTGATTGATTAAATGAATACTTATCTTCAATTAAACATGGGAGATCCAAGGGTATGAAAACCCTTAAAAATGGCAGAAATTCGTCTTTAGGGTTTCTCCTCACAAAGTTGCACACCAATGACATAAAATTGCAAAACTATATATAGAGTTTAAGGGCTGACGGCGTCACGTTATGGGTCTTGACGCCGTCACCTCGCCGTGTCTAGGGTTCCCGGATGGCCTTCTTGACGCCGTCCCTCTTTAGACCTCCAAAATCCGCTCTGGCTTATCAAAGCTTGACGCCGTCAGAATAAGGCTTGACGCCGTCCCTCTTTAAGTTAAACCGTGATGGCCTTGATCACTTAAAAGGGTGACGCCGTCAGACTTTCTATTGTAAAATTCTCTGGCTTATCATGAGTAATTTTCATATCCACCTTTTTTGCCAAGCCATGACGCCGTCAAGGGCAATCCCTGACGCCGTCAAAGGTACTTTCCAGCATAATTTTGAGACTTTGTCGTTTTCTTCACTTTTATGCTCCAAAAACGTCCAAAATGCTTCCTTTTCCAGATTTCTTCTACAAAGTACCTAAAATGACAAAAGGAACGATTTAGGGCAATATTTGATCAAATAAATACGATTTAGGGCTTAAATGACCCCCTAAAAGCGGTACACTTTTCGCTTCATCAATGCCCAAGAAATTGCACCTCCACCAAGTAAGAATACCCATCCACTGGTCGACGAATTGTCTTCAATGTTACTGATCCAACTTGCATTAGTGTATCCTTCTAACACTGAAGGATAACCAGTATATGAGAGACTATAATCCATAGTTCTCTTCAAATACTTCAGTACCCTCTGAATTGCTTGCCAGTGCTGAGCACTAGGATTACTAGTATACCTGCTCAGTTTTCCCACTGCAAAAGCAATACCAGGTCTTGTACAAGTCATGGCATACATTAGGCAGCCAATCACCCTAGAATACTCAAGTTGAGATACAGCTTTGCCAGTATTAGGCATCAGCTTCTCAGTTGTATCCATAGGAGTACTCACAGGAGTACAATCAAAGTAATTAAATTTCTTTAGTACCTTCTCAATATAATGAGACTTAGAAATTGATATACCATTACTTTCATTTTTTATCCTTATACCAAGGATAACATCAACCTCCCCCATGTCCTTCATGGAGAACCTTGATGACAAGATTTCCTTTGTCAGGTCTACCTGATTTTGGTCAGTGCCAAAGATCAGCATGTCATCAACATATAGACAAATGATGACTCCTTTAACAGATTCATCAAATTTGCTATATACACATTTGTCAGACTGGTTAAGTAAATAACCACTAGACAAAACCACTTCATCAAATTTTTGATGCCATTGCTTAGGTGCCTGTTTCAGTCCATAGAGAGACTTAATCAGTTTACACACCTTGTTTTCTTTGCCAGGCATGATGAAGCCCTGAGGTTGGTTCATGTAAACCTCCTCATCCAATTCCCCATTCAAGAAAGCTGTCTTCACATCCATCTGATGAATAATCAGATTGTGAATAGATGTCGAAGCAATCAGCAATCTTATGGTAAGTCTAGCCTTGAACTTTTCAATAGTTCCATCTACCTTCATTTTCCTTTTGAAAATCCATTTGCAACCCAAAGGTTTGCAACCAGGTGGTAGATCAGCCAACACCCAAGTGTTGTTGCCCATGATGGAATCCATCTCATCATTTATTGCTTCTTTCCATAAAGCAACATCTTGGGACTTCATTGCTTCATCAAATGTTTTAGGATCATCCTCAACATTAAAGTAATAGGAGTGATGGTCAGAGACCTCATCCCTTGTACCTTCAACTAAAAATAATTGAAACTCAGGTCCAAATGATTTTGGAGTCCTGATCCTTTTGCTCTTTCTGAGCTCACGTTCAGGTTGTTGAACCACAACCTCATCAGGGACCTTATCAGAGACCTCTGATACACCAATGTCATCAGTTCCATTTGAAATCCTCTGACTTAGTCTAGGGACTGATGAGAATCTATTCTTATCAAAGATAACATCCCTTGATTCAATTATTGAGTCAATTGAAACAGACTCATTAGGTTCAATAATATAGAACCTATATGCCTTGGAATGCTCATCATATCCAACAAAGATGCATTCAATGCCTCTTTCACCCAAAGTTTTCTACTTTGGATCTGGGAGTCTTACAACAGCCCTACAACCCCAAACCCTGAGAAAGTTCTGGTTGGGTTTTCTTTTAGTCCAGAGTTCATACGGGGTAACCTTGTTCCTTTTATTGGGAACCTTATTTAATAAATAGCAAGCTGTTAACATAGCTTCACCCCAGAACCCTTGACTCAGCCCTGGATAGGGCAACATGGAATTAATCATCTCCTTCAGTACCCTATTTTTCCTTTTAGAGATACCATTTTGCTGTGGAGTATAGGGAGCAGTCGTTTCATGGATTATACCAACAGACTGAAAATACAGAGCATCCATGTACTCACCTCCTCTATCAGTCCTTAATCTTTTGATCAGGGACCCAAGTTGCAATTTAACTTCAGTTTTAAATACCTTGAATTTATCTAATGCTTCATCCTTAGTATGTAACAGATAGACATAACAAAACCTAGAAGCGTCATCAATAAATGTCACCAAGTACTTCTTATTCCCCAAATAGGGAGTGGCATGCAAGTCACACAGGTCACTGTGTATAAGCTCCAAGAGCTCAGTCTTACGTTTTGCACCCTGAAAAGGTTTCTTAGTTATTTTGGTCAACATGCAAGTCTTACACTTTTCAGTGTCCATGTCAAATGCTGGGATTAACCCATCCTTAGACATATCTTGCATCCTTTTATAGTGTACATGGCCAAGTCTAGCATACCAAAGGGTATAGTCGTTCACTTTAGAGGTTTACATAAAGGCTGAATTAACAATATCATTAACAATATTAAGCCTGAACATTTGATTACACAAATAGCCAAAACCAATAAACACACCATGTTTAGACAATATAAATTTATTAGATTCAATAACTTGTTTATATAAATGATTATTCAAAACACTACTAGAAACCAAGTTCTTCCTTATATCAGGAACATGAATAACATTAAACAAAGTTACAATCTTTCCAGAACTAAAACTAAGATCTACATAACCAAGACCATGCACCAGGGCTGTCGACTCATTTCCCATGTGAAGAATAGAACCATCATTCAGTGACTTGTAAGTCTTGAACCAACGTCTATCTTGGCACACATGAACAGTTGCACCAGAGTCAACCAACCACGCATCATCATTCTGCACATAGTTAGATTCAGATACATATGTAACATAATAAATCTGAAAGGATTTATAAAACATATTCTGACCTTTCAGTGAGTTGGTAGAACCACCACTCCCTGATCCACTAGTGCCTGATCCGTTGGATTTACCACCAATCTTAACACCTTTACAATCCCTTTTAATGTAACCAGTTTTGCCACATTTCCGACAAGTAGGTGTCGCCTTCTTGTTAGGGTCAGCCCTTGTGTTATCATGATGTTTACGTCTGCCCTTTTTGTCATTGTACCTGGTGGAATTGTTATGTTCCAACATATTGACAACAGACGCACCAGTAGCATTGCTACTCTTTGGCTTGTCACTGTCCTGCGCCCTGAGGGATTCCTCAGTACGCAGATGACTGCCCAACTGAACAAGAGTCAGTTCTTCCTTCTTATGTTTCAATGTATGCTTGAAATCTTTCCAAGAAAGAGGTAGTTTTTCAATGATACAAGAGACTGAAATAGCCTCATACATGTTCATTTTATGTTGTGTAAACCTTCCAAGTATACCAAGAAGTTCATTGTATTGTTCCATAACTGGTCTTGAATCAGTCATTTTGTAATTTGTGAAATTACTTACAAGAAACTTCTTACTTGATGCATCCTCAGCCATATATTTGGCATCCAAGGAATCCCATAGTTCTTTGGAAGATTCAACATTCTGATAAATATCAAAGAGAGAATCAGACATACCATTGAGGATTAAACCTCTGCAAATGTAATCATCATTCTAGCATTTTCTCCTTTTCCTCATCTATTCCACAGTAGCATCATCACCATCATCAGGAATAGGAGTGCTCAGAACATACACCACACTCATGCTAGAAAGCAAGAAGTGCATCTTCTTCTGCTATCTCCTGAAGTCCACCCCTTCAAACTTGTCAAGCTTGCCAAAGTTTGAAGCCATGTGTTTCATAGCAGCAACAGCCATTGATTATCACAAAATAGTTTACTTTGATTGTTGGGTGTGGTGAGCCCATAACAGAGTGAAGATAATCAATGACTTAACTCACCCAATGATGCACCACTCGGGAGATGCTCAGGCTAGGGTGAGCCTATAACAGGTGAAGGTCCCAGCCAACCGGATATTATGGGGGTGTAGATGCTCAGGCTAGGTCTGCGGCTATGCCTAACTCACCCAATGATGCACCACTCGGGAGAGGTAACACACTCCGAAGTGCTGAGGGTAGTATTAAACTTATTCATGAATTGACGGTAACTTGTGCAAAATTGTCAAGGGATGTTCTTGATCTCAAGCAGGATCACAAGTAGCTTCAAACTTCTCAAGGTACTGAAATAACAAGGTTTGTGGAAAACTAGAAGGGGGGATTGAATAGTTTTACGTCTTTTTAATTTTATTATGAAAACTTTGTTTCTTTTTAAAACCTTAGATTTGAGTTTATATGAAAAATGATACTTGAACAATATTATTAATTATATGTGTATCCTTTTAGATTTGTTATAAAAGTTTTCTTTTTATGAATGGAGTTTTAAATTGATCTTTATGTGAAATCAACTTCTAATTAATACTAATAGTTATATATGCCTATATGTATGAAAGTAATGACGATATAAAGAAATAAGTAAGAGATGGAAAGATCAAACCGAGACACGAGGGATTTATAGTGGTTCGGCTACAAGGACACCTTCCTTGCCCTACTCCACTCCTCGAGCACACCTTGCTCGAGAGTTTTCTTCACTACTTCAACAAGCTCCCTTATGGCGGAGAAAACCTTACACAACTTTCGCTTACACCGGTTTAACGAAACAAAGCTAAATGTCGAGTTCTAATCGTAGCTAGAACCAATCTCACAACTTCACAACACAACTTCTTCACAACTTATTCACGACTTCTTCATGACTTCAACACAACGGCTTCATGACTTCTACACAACGACTTCACGAATTTTACACGACGACATCACAACTTCTAAGCTACGGCTTCACGACCACGACTTCACACCTTCTAAGCTACGGCTTCATGACCAAGACTTCACACCTTCTAAGCTACGGCTTCACGACCAAGACTTCACAACTTCTAAGCTACGGCTTCACGACCAAGACTTCACAACTTCTAAGCTACGGCATCATAACTTCAACATGACGACTTCACAACTTCTAAGCTACGGCTTCATGACTTCACCATGACGACTTCACAACTTCTAAGCTACGGCTTCATGACTTCAACATGACGACTTCACAACTTCTAAGCTACGGCTTCATGACTTCAACATGACGACTTCACAATTTCTAAGCTATGGCTTCACGACTTCTACACTATGATTTCACAACTTCTACATGACTTCTTTACACCACAACTACTTATACACCTTCTTCACTACTTACACACTATACATATCTAGTCACTTATGTTTACACCTTATACACACACTTTACACAAATGAATGAATGATTTACAATTATGATACACCAACAACTTGGATGGAAGAGATACACCAAGTTGTAATACTTCTTGTCTTGAAGGATAGAAGTATTCTTCTCTTGCACTTGAGAGGTTGAAGCTTTGGATCACTTGAAACAAAAGCTTATAATTACATGATCAAAGGGTTTTTGAAAATATGAAATGAGATCTAAACCAGAAAGTTTTTAGTGCAAAAGGTGAGTAAAAATCCAGGGGAAGGCTGGTATTTATAGGCAGAAAAACTGGACAGCTGGAAGCTAGTGGAGCGTGGCCGGCCCCCTTAAATAGGGGGCGGTCCCCTTAATTTTAAGGGGCCGCCTAGCATAATTAAGGGGGCCGCCCTCCCTAGCCGTTGCCCAGTTTTGTCTTTTTGTGGGGAAGGTTTTTCTGCAACATTTTTACTGATTTTGGTTAAAAATTTGAATTCATAAATTTATAATGAATTAAACCTTTTTATTTATTACCAAAAATGTTTTTCTAAAAGATATAAAATGTTTTTGACATTTTATAAAAAATCTAGTTATTAAGAAAATGTTCCTTTGATCATATAATGCATTAAGCATTAGTTCATTCATACCTTAAGTGATTTTAGTTGTAGAAGTGAATATTTACAACTAAGTACTTGTTTATTTTATAAGTTTATGTTTTAATGAGTTTACATTTTGTGATCATCAAAACATAGAGATATGAATAAATATTGATAATGTTTTTAGGCATTATTTATGTCAACAATCTCCCCCTTTTTGATGATTACAAAACTAAAACTCATTAAATCAAAAAAGTTATTTTTGGACAAGTATTTAGTGAGTTTATATTCACTTCTCCCCCTTTTTGTAGCTTAAAAAAGGTTGAGCCGACAAGTTTTAGAGACAAAATTTGTCGGAATGAGAACTCCCCCTTGATGTGTGCTCCCCCTCGTTTGAGGGCACCAATGAATCGATATATGGAATACTTGCAAGAAAAATATTAGAAGCACAAGCATATATATAGCAAAAATAAGCATGCATATAAAGACATTCATTAAAAATGTTGTGTATCAATACACAACCATCCAAGATTATATTCAATCCTACATTAGCTAGTAAGTAATGCAATCTACATAATCATTCTAGGAGTACATGATCTTCCATGGGGCTTGCACACAAAATGGTTTGAAAAATTATTTTTGATTAAGCATTGCATATGCTTAATTTGGTGAGAATGAAGGTTGTGGTGGTGTAGTGGGTGAAAATGGTGGAGGTTGTGGTGGAGGTTGGTTGTTAAGCATGTGTTCAAGGGATGAAAACATGTAGTGTATCTCATCTCTAAGACCAAAGATGATGGTTCGGTTGTGGATGCAACAAAGGCAATTGTCTCCATGGGCTTCAAGTAAAGCCCAAGGGATGGGAAAGCATGGTGGTGGTATTGTTGATGATGAGAAATGAGCATCAAGAGGTGTTATTGGTGATATGGAAATGACAAGTTGGGTGAATGGAGGTTCTTGAGTAGGAGGTGGAGTTGATGCTCTTGATGGTGGTGATGATAGGTGTGAGTTGATGTAGTTATTGATGGATGAAGTGGAAGGTATGGATGAAGATGATGTGCCATGAGTGGAGGGTGTTTTTGATGGTGCATTTGGTGCACTTGGGGATGAACATTGAGGTGGTGGTGATGGAGTTTTGGTGTCTTAGAGATGATTTTGGTGATAGCATGGTGAATGAAAATGGGTGTTTGATGGAGGTGATGGTTGATTTAGGTAAGGTTTGGAGGTTTTGTGGTAAAATTCCAATACCAGTTCGTCCTTTAAGAGAAATGGTAGCTGGGGCTAGATAAAAGGGGTCGCAAGATGCAAAAGAAAACAGTAAATTTTACTGCCCAGATGGCCGGTCCCCTTAATTGTAGGCCGGCCCCCTTAAAATTAAGGGGGCCGCCCATCTGGTGTTTTCCCAGGCGACCAAATTTGAAAAATTTCCAGAAAAGGGTCATTTTTAGGGTGTTTTTGCAGCAAGCTCCATTTGAATCATGTACATCAAGAATGATTAAATAGTGGCATAAACATGTTAAATACGCATGCATACATTTAAAACATATTATGGAATAAGCATGTTATTAATCATCAAGCATGTATATATATCATGATATTGAGTATACAAGCAATAAGCATAACAATCATATATTAAAGACAAGAAATAAAGCATTCATTAGTTGAAAATAATTATGTTAAAAACATAATTATTGATACAACACATATTTTGCTTATAGCATACAATAAGTAGAAAATTTTAAATTGCCTAAGAGATCCATTTGACTTGCTTGAGACATGAAAAACTTGAATTATTTTGGATGGATGATGGTAAAGAGGGAGTAAAAATGTTGGATTAATGGGGTTGTAAGTTTGGGTGTATGGATGTTGGAGAGAGTGTTGATGGAGGAATTGGAGGTGGAGAGCTTGGACTTGACCATGTTGAATGAGGGTTTTGATGTTGTTCAAGTGGTGGTGTTGGATTAGATCTAGTGAGAAGATACTCAATCCAAGTGAGACGCTCATTTAAGGTGATGGTTTGATTTTGGAGAAAGATGCAACAAGGACAATTGTTGACATGTTTCTCAATTTGACTCAAGTGATGTGGTGATGATGGTAATGATGGTGAGATGGATGGTGATGGGTCTAAGTTGCTTTGAGCAAGGTGCAAAGCAAGGAAAGCATTAAGCTCATGGGCTTCCTTGAGTTCTTCAATGAACTTCAAGTGTTGAGTGGAAGGTGATGATGATGGAGAGTGGTTGTTATTTGGTGGAAGTGGTGGTGACACTTTTGGTGGTGGAGACATTTGTGAACTTGGGTAATTATGAGTGAATGAAGGTGGACATATGGATGATTGGTTATGTGTGTGAAAGGGTTCATTAGGACGAGGTTTAGGTGTTGGTTGAGTTTGAACAACATCATTTGTTGGGTTATGGCAAATGTCAAGCTTCCTCCTCCAAATGGGCCTCACTGAGATTTTAGCAACTCTTGAAGGCTTGGATCTTGGGTGGTTAGATGATGACATGTTTGGATGGATGATATGGATGAGCATTTATAATGGAGTTGGGTATTTATGGGGTAGTGATGATGTGATTGTGGAAGGTAAATTTTGGTGGGTGGTTTGTGACAAAATGTGTTTGTGAATTTTGGGAAGTATAGGATAAAATGGGCTAAAAAATAGAAAAAGGGAGCAGCACATTCGACCATCAGATGGCCAGTCCCCTTAATTAAGGTGCCGGTCCCCTTAAATATTAAAGGGGCCACCTAATGAATTAAGGGGGCCGCCCATCTGCTGATTTCCAGGTTACTGGAAATGGGTTTTTGGCAGAAAATTGTTGAAAGGGTTGTGTTTTTGGGTTTAGTTTCAAGAAATTCCAACTTCTTTTGAGGCAATTTAGGATTTAATAACTTATGTATGCTAAGCATATTCATTAGACATTATTATCTAGCATGCAAACAACTCATTTAGCATGTAACATATATATGTTAGACAAGAAAACACTACATAGCACCAAGTAATTCATAGTATCATATTTAGGAAGATTAATAAGCAAGTTAAATAATTCTAATGAATATCTATGTGCATGGGAATGTGGAGTTGTGATAGCATGGACTTCTAGACTTGTACCAAGTGAGGTCTTAGTGAATAAATTATGGTTATTTTCAAATTTAGTTCACTTATAAATGTCACATACATAAATATAGATGACAGATATGAGATCACCATGCATGATTTAAAAAAATGTTTTTGGCATTATTCAACAATGTTTGAAAGTGGGTTTTTATGTAGACGTGAAAGATATATTAATAAAATAGTTTTGGCTTTATTTCAAAATGTTTTTATGAGGAAAGAAAACATATTTTTCCAATCTTTGGTTTTTGATAAACACGTAATTATGGACACAAGTTTGGAAGAAAGGTAGGATGGTGAAACATGTTTAATAGAAATGTGTCATAATCTTTTGAAAAATCATTTTTCCAAAATGTGAAGTTTTTGCAAATTTAAAAACAAGTCCCATTAATTATAGGTTTAAAAGTAGTGGTTTATAAAAGATCTCATGCTCAAGGGTATTGGTTAAGTCTATTGTCACATGCTACCTCTTTCTATATATCCTATGGCATTTAAGCATGTATTATGACTAAATACAAAAATACATCATATCAGAGTAGTTAGAGAAAAACAAAAGCTATTATAATGACAATGCATTCAACAACTAAACAAATAATTACGAAGGCATGCAGTCAAATCACATAGGAGCAAGTAAACATCTAGAAATTTTATATATGCAAGATGACATACATCTAGGAATGAAAAGCTCTAGTGAAAAGCAAAGTTCAAAACAGTAAACTATCGTTAGGTATATTTAGGAAGAATAATGTATTCAAGTTGGAGAATGAGTATGAGACTATTACTAGTGGTGCTCAATTCAGGCTAAACACGACCGTTTTTGCGGGTTACACACACCCAAATTCTCACATAGAAGCAATTCAACCGTTAGGTCAAATTGAGTTTCTAGTCAATAGATTCTCCAGTAGTCATTCTCTTTTTAGAAGAAATTAAGTTCCTAAATTTACCTATCAAAGAGTACCAAATATGAAGATTGCTTGGTTTACTAATACTTAGGGGGGCTAACTAAAGGGTTTCTAGTTCATTAAGCCACAGAACGAATATAACTAAAGTGTAAAGGCAAAGCAACCTATCAGACTAAGCGTATCCTAAGGCATTAATAAGATTATATGCATGAAGTAATTACTTATGAAATTTAAAAAGAGAACTTACCTCACGTCCTAGCTTTTCTTCGTAATGTCTCAGATGATGATCGACGTGTGAATGATAGGTGAGTCGGATGATGATCTTCTCCTTCGTCTGTGTCACTCCATGATTTTGGATTGAGTTCACTTTGGAGTTGATTCATGTAGTCTTCGTCGTTAACACCTTCATTAACAACATTTGAACTAGTAGCACATGTATCTATTTTATCAAAATGTTTATCTATTAAATTTTCTAAGATGACTAATTCATGTACAAGATTAAAATCCTCATCTTTGGCTTGACATTTTTCTTGATGAAAGTTTAAGAGATTTTTCCAAATATCATTTGCCGTTTTACAGAAAGATATTCTTTCATATTCAACTTTCGGCAAGGTTTTATAAATAATTATTTTAGCTTTATTATTTATGTCATTCTTCGTTTTCAAATAATTAATTTAACTTTCAAATTCCGTTTTTGCTTGACTTTCAAAATCCGTTTTTGTTTGACTTTCAAAATCCGTTTTTATTTGACTTTCAAAAACCATTTTTGTTGATTGAAAATCACCAATCGAAATGACATGCCAAAGATCTAGATCAATTGATTTCACATAATTTTCAAATTTATTTTTCCATTCAAAAAAAGTATAGTTTTCAAATAGCAGTGGTTTTTGCATAAATTCCCCTTCTAAATATTTTTTGAATTCCATAGATCGATTCAAGTTTTAAAATACAGTATATTTTAAAAATCTTGTTTGACGTGGCTCTTGATACCAATTGTGAAAAACTAGAAGGGGGGGTTGAATAGTTTTACGTCTTTTTAATTTTATTATGAAAACTTTGTTTCTTTTTAAAACCTTAGATTTGAGTTTATATGAAAAATGATACTTGAACAATATTATTAATTATATGTGTATCCTTTTAGATTTGTTATAAAAGTTTTCTTTTTATGAATGGAGTTTTAAATTGATCTTTATGTGAAATCAACTTCTAATTAATACTAATAGTTATATATGCCTATATGTATGAAAGTAATGACGATATAAAGAAATAAGTAAGAGATGGAAAGATCAAACCGAGACACGAGGGATTTATAGTGGTTCGGCTACAAGGACACCTTCCTTGCCCTACTCCACTCCTCGAGCACACCTTGCTCGAGAGTTTTCTTCACTACTTCAACAAGCTCCCTTATGGCGGAGAAAACCTTACACAACTTTCGCTTACACCGGTTTAAAGACACAAAGCTAAATGTCGAGTTCTAATCGTAGCTAGAACCAATCTCACAACTTCACAACACAACTTCTTCACAACTTATTCACGACTTCTTCACGACTTCAACACAACGGCTTCACGACTTCTACACAACGGCTTCACGACTTTTACACGACGACATCACAACTTCTAAGCTACGGCTTCACGACCACGACTTCACACCTTCTAAGCTACGGCTTCACGACCAAGACTTCACACGTTCTAAGCTACGTCTTCACGACCAAGACTTCACAACTTCTAAGCTACGGCTTCACGACCAAGACTTCACAACTTCTAAGCTACGGCGTCATAACTTCAACATGACGACTTCACAACTTCTAAGCTACGGCTTCATGACTTCACCATGACGACTTCACAACTTCTAAGCTACGGCTTCATGACTTCAACATGACGAATTCACAACTTCTAAGCTACGGCTTCATGACTTCAACATGACGACTTCACAACTTCTAAGCTATGGCTTCACGACTTCTACACCATGACTTCACAACTTCTACATGACTTCTTTACACCACAACTACTTATACACCTTCTTCACTACTTACACACTATACATATATAGTCACTTATGTTTACACCTTATACACACACTTTACACAAATGAATGAATGATTTACAATTATGATACACCAACAACTTGGATGGAAGAGATACACCAAGTTGTAATACTTCTTGTCTTGAAGGATAGAAGTATTCTTCTCTTGCACTTGAGAGGTTGAAGCTTTGGATCACTTGAAACAAAAGCTTATAATTACATGATCAAAGGGTTTTTGAAAATATGAAATGAGATCTAAACCAGAAAGTTTTTAGTGCAAAAGGTGAGTAAAAATCCAGGGGAAGGCTGGTATTTATAGGCAGAAAAACTGGACAGCTGGAAGCTAGTGGAGCGTGGCCGGCCCCCTTAAATATGGGGCGGTCCCCTTAATTTTAAGGGGGCCGCCTAGCATAATTAAGGGGGCCGCCCTCCCTAGCCGTTGCCCAGTTTTGTCTTTTTGTGGGGAAGGTTTTTCTGCAACATTTTTACTGATTTTGGTTAAAAATTTGAATTCATAAATTTATAATGAATTAAACCTTTTTATTTATTACCAAAAATGTTTTTCTAAAAGATATAAAATGTTTTTGACATTTTATAAAAAATCTAGTTATTAAGAAAATGTTCCTTTGATCATATAATGCATTAAGCATTAGTTCATTCATACCTTAAGTGATTTTAGTTGTAGAAGTGAATATTTACAACTAAGTACTTGTTTATTTTATAAGTTTATGTTTTAATGAGTTTACATTTTGTGATCATCAAAACATAGAGATATGAATAAATATTGATAATGTTTTTAGGCATTATTATGTCAACAAGGTTGAAGAGAAGGGTTAGGTATCTTGAAGGTCAACAGAGGTCAAGAACACACAAAACTAAAAGGTTATACAAGGTTGGAACTACTTCCAGGGTTGAATCTTCTGATGAAGCACAGAGTATGGAGAAGGATGTTTCCAAACAGGGGAGGAATACAAGCAAAGCTTCAGGGGAGGAAACTGGGGTAGATGATGAAACTGGGGATGATGATGATGTGAATGAGTTTGTTGTTGCTGATCAACAGGGTAATGCAGCTGTTATGGATGATGTTGAAGTAGCTAAAGTGTTACTTGATGCTGCTACACTTAAGACTGCTAATGATGAAGTTAATATTGCTAGTATTGAAGTTAATATTGCTAGTGAAAAGGTTAGTGCTGCTGAGACTGAAGTTAGTATTGCTGCTACTCAAGGTGATGAAGATATGACTATAGCTCAAGTATTAAAAAAGTTAAAGAGTACAAGACCAAAGGAAAAAGGAGTTGTGATTAAAGAGCTAGTATCAGTATCAACAACACTATCACCAACTATTTCACCATCATCAAAAGGCAAAGGTTTGTTGATTTTAGAACCTAAGAAGAAATTTCAGTCACTCAGTCAACAACAACAACAACTTATTATAGATGAAGAAGTTGCAAGACAAGTGCAAGCTGATCTTTTTGCTGAAGAAGAAGAGGCAAGAAGAAAGCAAGCTCAAGAAGAGGAACAAGCAAGTCTTGAACTTATTAATTCCTGGGATGACATTCAAGCCAAATGTGAAGCAGATCACATGGTAGCCCAGAAGATGTGGGAAGATGAACAGGAAGAGCTATCTATGGAAGAAAAATCAAAGCTCTTTATGGAATTCTTGGCTCAAAAGAAGAAGTTCTTTGCACAGAAAAGAACTGAAGCAAAGAGGAACAAACCACCATCTAAAGCTGAACAGATGAGAATAATGAGTACTTACCTGAGGAACATGGATAATTGGAAGCTCAGTCAACTAAAGCATCTCAGTTATGAAAAGATTAAAGATGAGTTTGACAAGGTGTTCAAAAGGGTAAATACTTTTATTGCCATGAATGAAGAAGAGCTGGTGAGAAGTTCTAAGAGGTCTGGAGAAGCATTAGCAGCTGATAGTAGCAAAAAGCAGAAAACTAGTGATGACCAAGAACAAGAGCAGACAGAGCAGTTTCAAGAAGGTAGTGAAAAAGAAGCAGCTGATCTACAACAAATGATTGCAATTGAAAACAATGATGATAGATTTGTTGATGTTGTTCCTTTGAAGACTAAAGTTCCTATCATTGATTGGAAGACTGGTTATAATGGTAAAACTCCTTGGTAGGAGATAATCAGAGTTGGTGGAAAGTCTCAAAGGTTTGTAACATTTCGTCAAATGCTCAGAAATTTTGATAGAGAAGATTTGGAGACCTTATGGGCATTAATCAAGAAAAAATATGGAGATTCAAGGCCAGAAAATATTTTGGATACAGTTCTTTGGGGAGACTTGAAGATTATGTTTGAAGTTTATCATGAAGATAGAGTTTGGCATGAGCAATACAAAAGTAAAGGTTAATGATGAGAGGACTTCAAATCTATATGCTAGTAGAAAAAGACTATCCTCTGGCAAAGAGTACACTTGATATGATGCTTAATGGATCTGTTAAACTTCAAACTGATTATTGGAGTGAAATGGTATATCAGCTTCTCAAGAAAATAGAGAAACAACTTTATGGGGCTGATTACAAGAAAATGAGAAAGTAAGTGTTTGGAAACATCCTCTTGGTGAAGGTTCAAGCTTAGATTGAAACTTGATGATTTTGGAAGAAAATATCAAGTTTAGGGGAGGATTGTTGCGTTTTAAAGGTTTCTTGAAGTTACTGCTGCTGACATTATTAAGACTGCTCAGGTGCTACAAAGGATATACGACAAGTCATTAATGCTGCTAGTTATGAAGTCTAATGCTGCTTTTGGAAGTTAATGCTGCTACAAGATTAATACTGCTAGAACAATTAGTTAGTATTGCTAATATATTATTAATGTTGCTAGAGTATTAGAGTCAGTTATTATGTATAGTATGTTTAGATAAATATAGAAAAGATTCTATAAAGATTTATCTTGTATAGAAAGTTATTGTAAGCCGACTAGGACTCCTTAGTCTATAAAAGGAGGACTTAGGGTATAGATGAATATACGACTTTAAGATAGAGAACTTCAAGGTTGTAAACCCTAATACTCAAGGAGTATTCGTATTATTAATAATATTGAAGTGTTTAGTTTGATATTCATTGTTCATTGTTTCATTCGTTATAAAGTTCTTCTTAAGATCAAATACAAGATTCCGCATTGTGTTTGATATACCATAAGGCAGTTTCTATACCTAGTTGTGTTAGATTTATCTAGCATAGCTAAACCTTTACAAGCTAAGGGATTCGATCAAGTGCTCAACTGGGATCAACAAATAGGTCAAAGCCGTTACAAGTCAACCTCCAGTAAAGTCCAGGTTCACTTATCAGAAACACTCATCAGCAACATGCTGATGATTTTAGTCTCTGATGGACACCACTCGCTGATGAGCATTCACTTTCTGATGAGAATTGCTCACTAATGAGATAACTCACTGAAGGACTAAACCTTCTGATGAGTTACTCCCTGATGGGTACATCAGAAACATCAAACCACTTATCAGAGTCAGGGTAGTCAGGAACCCGATGGGTGTACACTCCGTACCTCCAAGCTCATTACCAGGTGTGAACTGATCCCTCAAATGCACTAAATTTTTCAACAGTCGCAAGGTTTTTATATCTTCTTTTTGTTTTGCAATTAATCAACAAAATAATCATTTTCATATTAAGTTGCGACCACAAATGTGGTCGCTAAGTGTGTCTGTATGGCAAAAAAAAAAGCAGCAGCAACAGCTGCATTTCTAGATTTTTTCTGAAACTTTTTTCGGAAAAAATTTACCAAAACAGAATCTCTATATGACCCAAAACCATGTACAAAAATGTTCAACTTCATCCATCCATTTATTCATCCCAAAACAATAAAACGAAGTCATAATATCCGCAAATAACGATCCAAATTAATCTATTACTAATAACACATCAATATCAATACAAATAACGTACTAAAATCCCTATTCTTCCATCGTCATCGTAATCATCTTGACTACGCTTAAACGAGCTCCCACAACAAATCGTTATACAATTTTACCAAACAACCTAAATTGCTTTTAAGCACATATGACACATTAAATGCTTTATCTTATCTAGTTGCACACCAAATTAATTGTTTACTAACCACAATACATATGCAGAAACATTTAACTAACGGTATAAAAAGCACTTGTTTTATACTAACCAAACCTATGTCCCGGCTGTCCCGGCTTTCCCATTTGGTCTCGGGTAGTTCACGGCTGAAAGAGAGAAGAAAAAGTGGTGCTGCGGTTGTCCGACTGCCGCGCTACTGCGGTGGTCGGTGGTCCGGCAGTTATGCTAACCAAACACAAACAAAATAAAAAACAACCAAAATTAACAAAACATATCAAAGAATCAAAATTAAAAAAGACACATACCTTTAAAGAAAGTTTAACAAAACTAAAAAAAAGAAGGTTGCCCAGTGGTGCGTGTGTGCATTGTCTTCGAGTGATGGGTAAGTGGTGATGTTGAAGGTGGTGGTAAAATAGGTTCTGGTGGTGTTGATTTGTGGTTTTGGTGCTTTTTTTGAGGGTTTTCGCAGGTTGTTCGAGAGAGAAAGAGATGGGTTTTGTGATAGAGACTTAGCATAATTGTTGAGGTGGGTGAGTAGATATGTGAAAGGTTGCGACCACATAAGTGGTCGCTATGTTATTTTGTTATATATATATTTTAATTTATTCTGTTTAATAAACTGATTATAGAGGGGTGAAATTTGTCCTCTAGCAATCTTGAGACCACATATGTGGTCGCGACTTTACTATGTTTTTGAAATTTTTTGTGAAAAATGTTGGCGGTATACAGAAAAAATTGGAGGGCGCGAAAACTTTTGGTGAAATTTTCGGGTGCCACTTTTTGCGACCACATATGTGGTCTCTAAGTTATTTTTCTTTATTTAAAATTAAAAAAATAACGTGTTTAATTAATAAATAACTAGCGGTTAGGAGGAGTCGATAAGATATCGTTACACATTAGATGTTAAACGGACAAATTGATATTATATCGTCTTACATAAGATATTAAACGAACGAGTCGATATGATATCGTTATAGATGAGATTTTAAATGGACGAGTCGATATGATATCGTTATACATGAGATAATAAACGGATGACGAGTCGATATGATATCTCTATACATGAGATGCTAAATAGATGACAAGTTTATATGATATCGTTATATATGAGATGTCAAACGGATGATTTGATATGATATCTGTAGGTACCCTATAATGATTGACTTACTACTAAACCATGGTGACTTGGTGGTGGTTGTGGTGTCGTATGGTTGAGAGGAGAGAAAGAGAAAAAATGAAGGTTCATAACCGTAGAATGACCATCACTTCTATTGATGCTAACAATCTCCCCTTAAGGGATGTACTTTGATGTGATTTGGTCTGCTTTCATCTTGTTCTTTGAACCTTGATTGTGGAAGTAAATTTATAACACCCTAGAATTTGATTTACATTTTATGATTATAACCTAAGGTTTATATAAATAAATAAGTAAAATAAAAATGTACAAAAAAAATATGGGCCAATTATTTTTAGTTTTAGTGTTTAGGATTTATCTTTTTCTTTCTAAAGCCCAAACACTTACCGAATCCTAACCCAACCCAAACTAGCCCAATTATCCCTCCCTAAAACAACCAAAACGACCCATAATCCCCGTAATTTGTTGTGGTCGACATTCAGAGAAAAAAAGGAAAAAAAAAAAGAGGATCGATCAAAGGGTTTGTGGATTCAAGAATTGGTTAGTTTTATTTTTATTAAATTCATTACTTTTAAGTGTTGTAATCCTTATATTAATTATGTAACTTGCAAGGATGGATTAGGGTTTGTAAATTATGTTTATAAATCTGTAAAATTGAAGTTTAATAATGATTAGAGTAATTTAACTTAGGTGTTTGGGTGATTATTGCAAGAATATATTAGTTAGGGTTTGTAGATTCGCGATTAAGATTCTGGCAGATTCGTAACCTCATAAAGATAGGGCTGGAAATAAAGTTATACAATAGAGTTTTACACGTTTCTTGACTCTAAAATTAAGTTAAAGTAGCATACTTTCTGAACATATAAATTTTGTGGTCATTGGAGGCAGGGAGGGTAGTCTTTTGATTTTTACTAGATTAAGTGTCAAAACTGTATTTTGGATGTCTGAAAATCAGTTGGTGTTTTTGATTTTTAGTTTTAAAACCACAAGGAGTTAAGAGCTCTCCTTTTACAGGGGTAATATTTAAGTTATTTTTGACTTTCTTAAATTTTTTTATATTTTTCGAAAGGGTCTGAATGGGTTGGATAAATATAAACTTTCGGGGTGTTTCTGCAGTGCACTTTCTGGACAGGTTTGGAGTAACGATTTTTGAAATGGTGCTTTCACTTAGTAATAAAATCTGGGAAAATTTGGCGAGGTTCTTAACTCATGTGGAAGTCTCAGATAAAATTGGTAGAACCTCAGGAGCTCATTTGATAGGTATATAAATTCATAAGAAACTAAGTCAGATTTGCATTCTAAACCTAAAAATCTGTTTTGGCACATATAAACCCTAATTAAGTTAACTAAGGATTTGAAACACATATAAAACCTATGTCTAGTTAATTATCATTATTAACCCTAAGAACTTGGAATAATTATGAATCTGACCTAATCTGTAAACCCTAAGTTGAGAACGTGATTAATAATAAGCAATAAATCCGTTATGACATTAATGAGCTAATAAGTATAATATGAACCCTAATCCTTGTAGATTCGTTGAAGAAGGCGTGACGTTGTTTCCTTGTGTTCACTTTTCCATTGCTTCCATTTCATTCGCTAAGGTACGTATATTCTACCCTTTCTCAGTAAGGGTTTCGCATTGACTCTTCGATCCTTGACATTATTTCATTCGTTATAATATTCGTTGGTGATTTCCATTTGATATGATCCTTTATGATATGATATTCAGTTCTATGTCATTTAATGTGGCATTCATTTCAGTTAATATTCTTTTGTTTATATACACTATAATTAATTCGTTATGATGTGATAGCTTGTTATTCTGTTACCCGAGCTAATTAGTCATGGAGGTACCATGGCCATGTCATCGAGACACCAATGGCATGACACTATCTGTGGCGGTGTGATTGGTCCACGACGTTCCCTTTTGATATGTATTTGATTATTGAGCTCGTGCACTTAATTTCCATTTTGGTACGCCAATATATTTGTCAGAGTACAGGTGTATGGTGGTGTACATATTTTGTTTTGCAGGGAGCGTATGGATGCATCCTAGGTTTGTTTTGTAATATGTTTATGATATGGCTTTATAGTGAATGGTTTGTGTGTGCCATACACCCCATTACACTTTTGAGAGTTGATCACTCCATTTGCTATGACTTGTTATGACAAGATATGATATGATTATGTGGTTAAGCAGGTGGCATGCTTTTGAGCACGTGGGCATTTTCATTATGACTTGTTGACTTCCTTATCATTCACTTGATTCATTATTCATTGATTCTCATGACCTATGACATCTTGTTCAGCAGATTCTTTTGACTTCGTCTTGTGTACTTATTCATATTCAGTTTATTATTTTATATCTGTTCACTGGGCTTTTTAAGCTCAGCCGCATTTTCTTTCCTCTGCGGCAGGTATTCAAGCGCGATGTTGGGATTTGAGTGATTAGAGTAGGAGATTTTAGAGGACCAACCCAACCTTAGTTTCCCTATCTTTTGGAATTAGTTTATGATTTATGTCTTGGTTATTTCTTTTCATTTTAGAGTTGGATTTGGTTTTTATTTCTTTGGAAGTCATTTTGTTTCATGACTTGTATTTATTTGTTTAAGTCTTCCGCTTGCGTTTATTATGTTCTGAATGACACCATAATGTGACATTTTGACCCTTGTCGGGTTGGGGTTTTACAATTATGGTATCAGAGCTTAGGCTTCGACCTGTAGTACCTTAAGTTATGACCTGTGAAGATGTGGCCCTTAGGATTGCACTATAGGAGCTTATGAATTGACCCTTGAGAAATTTGCTTTAGGTTTCGCCAGTGAAACTTAAGTTGTGACCGGTGAGGATTGGGTAGACTATAGGATATTTGTTTAAGTACCACTCCTTTGCATCACTTTGATTCATATTCTTGCCTTTATTTGAGCCCTTGTTAAGATAATTCTTTCCGGAGATTTAGAAACTCTGTTAGAATACGCAACGTAAGTTTAGTGACCAAATAAGTTTAGAATGCCTTGGGAATTTGGTGGTAATCCCTTCACTATACAAGTTTCACCTTTTGATATCATCGCATTCTTTTGAATTCCGATCGTAATCTCTGATTCGTTTGTTAACCATTTAGAAGCCTCTTCGTCCATTCTGAGAATTTTTGCGATCATGATGTGTTGGACACATTTTGTGGTTTCTTTGCTTTTGCTAGACACCTTAAGGTTCCCTTTACACTATCAGATTATACCTTTACCCATTTCTATTCCTATGAGAAATCTTGTGGTTCTTAATCACGAGTATAGGAGTTATTCATCACATTTTCATTTGTTCGTTCGAAATCTCAACTTGAATTAATTGATGAAGTTTCTTACCGTTTGGCTTTACCTCCGTAATTATCTCATATTCATATTGTGATTTATGTACCTTTTTCTGAGAGGCTACATTATCATTCGTTACATATATGTTTCGTATCCGTTGGATCAAGTCCGTGAAGATTTGTCATTCGTTGAAGAACCTAATGCTATATTAGACCGTCAGGATCGAGTCATGAGAAACAAATATTTCTGTTCGTTAAAATCTTTTGGAAGAATATCTCCGAGCGTGAGGCTATTTATTTTCATTTCTCTTCGTGATTTGGTACGTCTCCGCCTAACTATTGCGACCCCAATTTCGAGGACGAAATTTTCTTTTTAGGGGGAAGAACTATAACACCCTAGAATTTGATTTAAAATTTATGATTATAACCTAAGGTTTATATAAATAAATAAGTAAAATAAAGATGTACAAAAAAAATATGGGCCAATTATTTGTAGTTTTAGTGTTTAGGATTTATCTTTTTCTTTCTAAAGCCCAAACACTTCCCGAATCCTAACACAACCCAAACTAGCCCAATTATACCTCCCTAAAACAACCTAAACGACCCATAATCCCCGTAATTTGCTGTAGTCAACATTCAGAGAAAAAAAAGGAAAAAAAAAGAGGATCGAACAAAGGGTCTGTGGATTCAAGAATTGGTTAGTTTTATTTTTATTAAATTCATTACTTTTAAGTGTTGTAATCCTTATATTAATTACTCCCTCCGTCCCACATTAAGTGTCCACAATGGTATCTTTGCTTGTCCCATATTAAGTGTCCATTACAAAAACCAATGGAATCTTGATAAACAAATTTCCAGTTTTGCCCTTTGAATACATGACCCATATTTAAGCTAGTACTGTACTAGTGATGAGATATTTAGACATTTAATGAGAAAAAAAGAAACAAATTTTCATACTGGTACTCGTACTACATTACTTCAACTTTACAAAACTATTTCTTCCTTACAAAATCATGTGCATATGTTTTTTCATCAACTTTACACTATTTCTTCCTTACAAAACACAAAATAAAAGCACCTTTTGCATATGTTTTTTTTTGTCTACTGAGCTACTTCTTCCTTACAAAACACAAAATACGAGCACCTTTTGCATATGTTTTTTTTTGTCTACTGAGCTAAATAAGATACCACTTGATTTATCAAGTTTGCATCACAAGAAATTTGTAGCGGCAACATTCCTTGTCGTTCTAGTCTAGCTTTACCGATGTGCGGCGTTTGATAATTGTTCCCGCCTTGAACTTTCATGATTTCTTTCATGCATGTTTGTAGAGTTAAAAACACATTGTTAAGTTCATTTGAAGACATTCTTTCAAAAGACGTTTCAACCGCATGAACAAATTCATTAATATTGCCCAACACTTCTTGTTCTTGAAGAGATTGAATTGCACGAAAAAAGCCAAGGTCTAACACATTCAAATCCGGACTATTTGGTGGTTGAAAATGAAGTCGAATATCAAATCCATCTCGAGATGCTTCTTGAATAAACTCGGCATCGTCAACACCAATATGAGGCTTCGCATTATCTTGTTGAATATAAATTGGACCCGTATGTCCTTGTGGCCATCTAGCTCTAATAGCGGGTAGAACCTTTTTTATTAACCATGACCTTGTTACATCTTTCGTGACGGATAAAATTGGTTTTGTCTCCAATGTTCCCGCAACACGATTCTTACTTGAACGCTTTGCCGGTTCTAAGGTTGTGAGTGGAAATATACCAATCTTTCCTGAAAAAATTTCATTTCCTGATGCATCAAACCATGGACGTGCGACCGCCGCAAGAAACATGACTTTTGTGAGAAACGTTTTCGACTTGCATGTTCTTAACGGCTCTTCCTCCCCGGGAACAAGATAATATCGCTTTGATGGTCTTGACATGTAAAACCATTTTTCATCAATATGGATAACATTGAACATATCTTTGAAGGTTGGATTAGCACTTGACAATGGTGGATTAATCATAGATAAACAAAACTCTAACCTTGCTTTTTTATTTTCATTAGTTAGAACCGGCTTGATAGCATTTGTGTGTGGTCTAAGTGCACCTTCTTTGATTCTTCGATGCATCGTTGATTTTGAAACACTAAGTGATTTTGCAAGAGATCGAATATTTGCTCGAAGACGTAATGGAATATTTAAGACTTCATCATAATTTATTTGCACCCTTTTTGGCCCAACAACCGTTAGCTTCTTTGAATTTACATTTACTGCCACCGATCCATTTAGCATTTGAAGTTTAGCTTGGTGCCAAATGCGACTAGCGGTCCTATTAGATACGCCAAATTCCTTTGCTACTTTGGTCATTGACCCTTTTATCAATTCTCCATTAATACTTTGTTGCAATAACGATTCATAGATAGCTTGACGTTTAGAATTGCTCAAGTTGGGTTTAGTGCTTGAGTTTGTGGAAAGCTCCATAATTATGAAAGCAAGATGTAAAGTGGAGGCCAAGTACCATAATTATGAAAGCAAGATTTAAAGTGGAGGGATAAAAAAAATCAAATTTCAACAGGTTATGAAAAAAATGGAATGCTCCGTATCTTTTTTATATGGTGGGAATATTTTGGCTCCACTTTTTCAAAGTGGAATGTAACTACTCAGTGGAGGGAACATTTTTGCACCACTTTTTGGCTCCAAAAATAGAGGCGCCACTTTTTGTCTCAAAAGTTTAGCAAAAGGAAAAAAAGAGTATATGTACTGTATGTGAAGTGAATGCTTTCTATTTTTTTGACTTTTTACATTAATTGGGGGTATAATTGTCATTTGGTTAACTAACAATAGTAATAATTTATTACACCTAAAACTTTGTGTTTTCTCGTTGTGGACACTTAATGTGGGACGGAGGGAGTATGTAACTTGCAAGGATGGATTAGGGTTTGTAAATTATGTTTATAAATTTGTAAAATTGTAGTTTAATAATGATTAGAGTAATTAACTTAGGTGTTTGGGTGATTATTGCAAGAATACATTAGTTAGGGTTTGTAGATTCGCGATTAAGATTCTGGCAGATTCGTAACCTCATAAAGATAGGGCTGGAAATAAAGTTATACAATAGAGTTTTACACGTTTCTTGACTCTAAAATTAAGTTTAAGTTGCCTACTTTCTAAATATATAAATTTCGTGGTCATTGGAGGTAGGGAGGGTAGTCTTTTGATTTTTACTAGATTAAGTGTCAAAACTGTATTTTGGATGTCTGAAAATCAGTTGGTGTTTTTGATTTTTAGTTTTAAAACCACAAGGAGTTAAGAGCTCTCCTTTTACAGGGGTAATATTTAAGTTATTTTAGACTTCCTTTAATTTTTGTATATTTTTCTAAAGGGTCTGAATGGGTTAGATAAATGTAAACTTTCGAGGTGTTTCTGCAGTGCACTTTCTGGACAGGTTTGGGGTAACGATTTTTGAAATGGTTCTTTCACTTAGTAATAAAATCTGGGAAATTTTGGGGAGGTTTTTAACTCATGTGGAAGTCTCAGATAAAATTGGTAGAACCTCAGGAGCTCATTTGATAGGTATATAAATTCATAAGAAACTGAGTCAGATTTGCATTCTAAACCTAAAAATCTGTTTTGGCACATATAAACCCTACTTAAGTTAACTAAGGATTTGAAACACATATAAAACCTATTTCTAGTTAATTATCATTATTAACCCTAAGAACTTGGAATAATTATGAATCTGACCTAATCTGTAAACCCTAAGTTGAGAACGTGATTAATAATAAGCAATAAATCCGTTATGACATTAATGAGCTAATAAGTATAATATGAACCCTAATCCGTGTAGATTTGTTGAAGAAGGCGTGACGTTTTTTTCTTGTGTTCACTTTTTCGTTGCTTCCATTTCATTCGCTAAGGTACGGATATTCTACCCTTTCTCAGTAAGGGTTTCGCATTGACTCTTCGATCATTCACTTTATTTCATTCGTTATGATATTCGTTGGTGATTTCCATTTGATATGATCCCTTATGATATGATATTCAGTTCTATGTCATTTAATGCGGCATTCATTTCAGTTAATATTCTTTTGTTTATATACACTATAATTAATTCGTTATGATGTGATAGCTTGTTATTCTGTTACCCAAGCTAACTAGTCATGGAGGTACCATGGCCATGTCATTAAGGCACCAATGGCATGACACTATCTGTGGCGGTGTGATTGGTCCACGGCATTCCCTTTTGATATGTATTTGATTATTGAGCTCGTGCACTTAATTGCCATTTTGGTACGCCAATATATTTGTCAGAGTACAAGTGTATGGTGGTGTACATATTTTGTTTTGCAAGGAGCGTATGGATGCATCCTAGGTTTGTTTTGTAATATGTTTATGATATGGCTTTGTAATGAATGGTTTGTGTGTGCCATACACCCATTACACTTTTGGGAGTTGATCACTCCATTTGCTATGACTTGTTATGACAAGATATGATATGATCATGTGGTTAAGCAGGTGGCATGCTTTTGAGCACGTGGGCATTTTCATTATGACTTGTTGACTTCCTTATCATTCACTTGATTCATTATTCATTGATTCTCATGACCTATGACATCTTGTTCAGCAGATTCTTTTGACTTCGTCTTGTGTACTTATTCATATTCAGTTTATTATTTTATATCTGTTAACTGGGCTTTTTAAGCTCAGCCGCATTTTCTTTCCTCTGCGGCAGGTATTCAAGCAGGATGCTGGGATTTGAGTGATGAGAGTAGGAGCTTTTAGAGGACCAACCCAACCTTAGTTTCCCTATCTTTTGGAATTAGTTTATGATTTATGTCTTGGTTATTTCTTTTCATTTTAGAGTTGGATTTGATTTGTATTTCTTTGGAAGTCATTTTGTTTCATGACTTGTAGTTATTTATTTAAGTCTTCCGCTTGCGTTTATTATGTTCTGAATGACACCATAATGTGACATTTTGACCCTTGTCGGGTTTGGGTGTTACAAAATTAGTCTCGATTCTTTGTTATTTCCTGCTTTGTAGTCTTGTGGTATAAATCTTTTGTCTTTTCTTGCCTTTGATCAACATCTTCAACTTGTCTTTGTTGTGTCCTCTCCATCATACTCATACGTCTTGTAAGACTTTGATCTTCATACTTAAAATTTCCTTACTTGATACTTAAACTTGTTATTGACGTTCTTTGATTAGATCTTGACTTTGGCGTAACATTTTGTCTTATCTTGATTTCTTTGTCTTGAACGTTCTTGATTTGAGCTTACTTGAGGATGAAATGCGTAAGTATGAATATATGGAGGTAAAGATGTTGATATACATGGTGGTGCATCACGAGTGGCTTACATCATTGGTACCGGCACAACTAAGTTATATAATAATAACGTTAGGTCAATCGATCATTGTAGATCTTTTCTTAGAGAATTGATCCACTATAATTGTTCTATTGATGAATGTCCTGATTCCATTCACCTTGGTCGGACACATCAGCCGTCCTAATCCCGTCAAAGACAATTATCAATACATTGGATAAATCCAAGTAAAGACCTATGTCTCCAGGAATCGATTCGTGAAAGGAATCTCCTTAGCATGATTTTTAGCACTTACAAGTTTGGATATCGAGAGTATTTGCACCATATTATGCTAACACTTTCCGAATCTTCACAAGGGCTATTCCCGATTTAGATGCCACAGGTGCGCTAACAATAATTTAGGTGATCCCTGAAGTATACCGAAGTATCACTCCACGACTGTAGACCGTTTGAAGCAAAGTGGCCACCATGAATCCTTGGCAAGTTTATTAGAATCTTACAAAGGACTCTTAAGATAACACTTGTGTTCGTATTTTTGACAACATGTGTATAATGGAATGTGTCCTACGAGATTTTATGCATGAATCACTTTTGGCTCTAGACTCAATTTGTGCGTTTTTGTATTATGGCTCTAGATTTTATGTGTCCTACGAGATTTTATCTCGAAATAAGAGGTCAATAGATTACGTGTTTATCTTCGTGAGAAATGAAACAAGTATCTATTGAGAGAATATTTATAGCGAAGCTTTTGATATATTTTTCAATAAGATTCGAGAAGACTTTCTAACTTTTTTGGAGTTAGGCTTCGCATTCCAATTCACTGAACTAGATACTCAAACCTTTGTTTTGGATGGGCTTTTGTAAATACATCAACGAGTTGGTATTCTTTCCTCACGAAGTATATTTCCAAAGTACCTTCTTCTACATGCTCTTTGATGAAATGATATATAACTCTAGTGTGTTTTGTACGCCAATCTTATCCTCACAAATTTGGTGCCAAAAGTTCCCGCCAAAAGCTATCTTTTTTACCATAAAAGCAGATATGGTTAACTCTTATCCTCACAAATACATTACTCTCTTATCTTTAGAACCACCAACACATTACACACTCTTAACCTCACAACAACAAACATTACACTCTTATCCTCACACACACACACACACACACACACACACACACACACACACACACACACACACACACACACTTACACTTATGTAAATGGTGCCATATGAAGCTTTTGCATGTACTTGTGAACGAGGAAATGTAGTTCTGCGAGAATCAAATCAACCTCAAAGCCGTGGTAGACTATATTATGCATGTCCTCTTTCAAAGGTGAACAATTACATATTTGTTATTTGTGCAATATATAAATAATTTGATTGTTAAAAAATAATTTTACTTACTCTTTAACAGCCAACACGAGAATATGGATGTAGATTCTTTTTATGAAAGGATGACCAACTACGTTTATTGGGTTCTCATGGACCTTCAACGTATGTTTTAGTTATTTGGTGTAGTTTAAGAACATTCATTTTTGACTACTTTCAAGTTAATTTGATCACGGCTAATTTCGTTAAATATTTTACACTTTAAAATATTTTGAATTTAATATTTTTTTTTAAATAAAACAAAATACTTAAACATAAAAAATTAATTTATTTGTTAAATTAACTGGCGACCACATATGTAGTCGCTAAGTAATTAAACCTTTAAAATATTTTGTATTTAATCTTTCTTATTCTTTTAAAAAAAATATTATGAAAGTTAATTATTTAGCGACCATATGTGTGGTCGCGAAGTAATTTACGCATTGAAATTTTTTTATCTATACTTGTTTTTTGGTTTTTTTTCAATAATTAAAAGTATTTAATAGAAAATTAAATGATTTTTAATAATTACGTTAAAGTAGCGACCACAAATGTGGTCGCGAAGTATTTTATACATTAGAAATCCTTTTATCTTAACTGTCTTTGATTTATTTTTAACAAATAAAAATGAAAAACATGTAGCGACCACATTTGTGGTCTCCATGTCTGTGGTGCCAGAATCTTTAGTTTGACGAAAAACTGCGTTGAAAACGTGGGCCCTATACCTTCTTTAGAGACCACATTTGTGGTCGCCAAAAAATTCCGACACAAAAGGTTGAAATTGTAGTAGTGTATATTAAGTAGCAAAGTTTCTATTGTTTTACCTGTGGGATGAAACTACAGTTAGTTATTTTTTATTTATTTATTCACAAGCCATATTCATAAGTATATTAACTTGTCCAATAGATACGAGAAAGAAATTCAGTTGACTTATCTCGATTAAACTTTTAGTAGTCATTCTTATAAAAGCCTCGACCAAGTTCCAACATTTCAAGAAGATGAAACTACAGTAATTTGTAACCTCATATGAATGCGCAAACATTGTATATGCCTATATCTAATGTTCTAACGTTCTGTAGAATTTGGATATCCCGTATAGCAACGGTGATAAATATAATATAGTGAATGAATTGCTAACCCAACTCTGCGAGAAGATGAGATATTTGAGTGTGAGCCATTTATCTCATTTCATGATGCCCTCTTGCTGAGGAAGGATAATAGAGGTGTATCACGAGTATAATACTTCTATATTTTCGTAGTTGGATTACAGTTTGATTTTTTATTTTATTTATTTATTTTATTTTTTTGTATACATATGATCGAATGGCTTGTATCCTTATAAGATGAATACATGTTATCCAATTGATATTATTATGGGAATATATTAGCTACAATTTTTTGTAGCTAACTGGCTACAATTTTGTGCTATAAATGTGGGTCCCTGATTCTTTTTGTGGGTCCTGATTCTTTTCTGTGAGTCCCTGATTCATTGCTAGTGTATTTTTTATAAAGGATTGTAGCTAATTGGCTACAAAAATTGTAGCCAAGCTATCCCCTATTATTATATATATTTATAGTACTATCTTATTTTAATCAAAGATAATTCTGGACAAAAGAATGTGAATATATACAAATTGATAGAACAAAATGTTGAACATTTATAATTTATGTGACCCTGAGAATAATTTAACTGAAATGATTATAAAAGGTATAACTATATGTTTGCTACAAATTATTTTGTGTAAATAGTTGCTGCTTGAAAAGTTTAACAAAATGTGCAAAACGGATAGAGTGGTTTAATCGGTAGATATGTATTTTGATTTTATTTGACCTGAAACAATATTCATCAGTTGCGGTTGAAACCAGTAAAACCAATGCAAGCTTCAAAATCCGATAAAATAAAGGAAATGAGAGATTTTTTCCGGTTTCCACCATTACCCGAGCTAGGTGACAAATCTCATCCAAATTCAAAAATCTATCATCTTCCTTTATCGAGTGATAAAAGACTTTACTTAACGTCTTATCATTTTCACACAGAGCAAGGTGCAGGGGTACGAATAACTGTTATTGGGTTGTTACCTCAGCACACCAATAACAACACAGTAACTAAAATACCTTCTCCAGCTCTGTGAGTTTATAAAATATCACCAAAAATACTCCACCCACTCAAAAAAAACAAAAAAAAAAATAAAAAAAATGAATGACGCTCGTAAATTGCCTAATGAAGTGGACAAATAACACCAACCATAATACAGTCACTAAGAATAAATAAATAAATAAATAAATCCTAATAACGTGTTGTTGGTGATGTGCACCTTGCCCTCTCAGTTGCACCCAAGCTTAAATACAACCCCACAAATCATTCTCTCTTTGATAATTATACTTATGATAGACCCTAGATACGATATCTTAGTAATTTACTACTATAACAGCAAGTAATCTAAAGAAAGAAAAACACAAAAAAGTTGGTGACTTATACAAATTATTCCTTTGATTCTGAAATCCAAGATAATTGCATCACGTTTTGCAGAACCACAAGAATAATGTAATACTAATCTCAACTTATATAAACAACATTCATGTAGGTATATTAAGTAGCAAATTTTCTTTTCTTTGACCTATGCGGGATGAAACTACATATGGAGTAATTCACCAACCATATTCATACGTATATTAACTTATTCGAACTATATATAACATTTCAAACATTGGATACCATTTGAACACAAACCTTTTGATAAAACATGAATTTCTAAAAAGATATTAACTCCTTAAACTTGATCTTAAAAATGTTAAAAACATACCTTAGTCAATTGCATTTGTATAATTAAAAAGTATAAACTCATATAATTAACACCTTATCAATTACACTCTGTTTATACGTACAACAACACACATCATTATCTCTTTGATAATTATACTAATGATAGACCTTAAATACACATCATTATCTCTTTGATAATTATACTTAGAGCATCACCAATGGATTAGACTTGTTAGGTTTCATACACCTCCACGCCAACATCTCATATTTCCTACATAAAACCTCGCATGCATCGAACTCTAAAGGTATCATACAAACACTGGCAGGAGGGAAAAGGGAATTGTAGATGGCAGTACTAGCTTCTAGTTCATCCGTTGAATTCCATGAAACTATATATGCAACCTCCTTGAATTGTAGATGGCATTACGATAGACCCTAAATTAATACAATATATTACGAGTAGTAATTTACTTAAAACAGCCACATAAACTACTCTAAAAAAATAAAAATCGCAAAGAAGTTGGTGGACTTATACAAATTATTCCTTTGATCTCAAACTACGTAATAATTGTAGTATGGACGTACTACAACTACATGGATCATGGGAATAATGTAATACTAAAATTAACCTAAATAAACAGTATTCACATAGGTATATTAAGTAGCAAAGTTTCTATTGTTTAACCTATGTGGGATGAAACTACATTTTTTTATTATTCACAAGCCATATTCATAGTTATATTAACTTGTCAAATACATACAAGAAAGAAAGTTACGGTTAACCTATCTCGATTAATATAACTTTTAGTAGTCTTTCTTATAAAAGCATCGACCAAGTTCCAACATTTCAAGATGATGAAACTACACTAATTTGTAACCTCATATGAACGCGCAAACATTTGTGTATGCCTCTATCTAATGTTCTAACGTTATGTAGATGACTAGTTGGATACCCGCACATAGCAGTTGCGATAAACATAGTTATATTATAAATATAGTGAATGAAATGCTAACCCAACTCTCTTCGTAATTCCTTACCCGCTTAGTGAAGTCGTTACACAATACTCCGAATGTCTATGCGTTCGTTGTATGTGAATTCCTAATCGAAGTCTAACTGTGGCTTCCAGCATGGATCAGGTTTCAGAATGTTAGTTGGAGTCTTAGTCCAACTCATCTAACTATTATTTATCTGTCAGGATATGTTTTAATGTGTAATCCTAGTTATAGTACAACGCGTCTATGTTGGTCTATATATACCGTGTAGGGTAGGGATTCTCATTGTACCAATTGAAGTTTTTAGTTTAGTTTTTCTTCAATACAAATATTGCGTGTTACTGGCAATTGTTCTTTCTGTTGACTTACTATTACTGTAACTTGTGTGTTTCTGCTAATGCGTTTATAGTATTAATACTCCTACTATCCTCTTCCACTATTGATATTCTGTAACTTTAATTGGCATCAGAGCTTCTGTGAAACCTTGGAAGACATGTAACCTGCGATTAAGGGTTTACAATAGCAATCTTGGACTCTAACCTGCGAACCTGTGGTTGAGTCGCGTATTTGATCAAACCTTGAGAAACAGAGGCTGGCGAGAAAATTTAACTGGTTGGTTTTTAATCAGGTCTGGTTTTTGGTTTTTCATCAGGCTTGGTCGTTGTTTTTTTTATCACGTCTGGTCACAGCTTAGTTGGTACTTTTTGATCATTGAACATATATTATCTACCCGTGTGATAAAGGGCTGGATAGTTCCCCATTACAAACCTATTTACGATCAAGAACTAGAACCAGGATGACTGGAGATCCATCGGGTTCTAACCATCCACCACTGCCAACAAAAGAGTCAAATTTGACGCTTCACTGCTGTTGGGAACACGTTTTGTATTAATTCAAGTATTGATCATAATGTAATAGGTTGCTTAGGCCTTTAAGTTTGTTTTAGGCCCAGCCCATGTAGAAGGCCCATGGGCTGTGTCATTTTGTTAATTAATTATGTTGTTTAGGGCTACAAGCCCATCCTTATGTAAAAACTATAAATACCCCTCCCATTACAAGGGAAGGGGTTGGTTGGTGAATGCTGAAACATTTCCATATTATGATCATCTTCCAATCTCTCTTTCTCTCTCTAGCTTTCTCTCTCTAGATCTAGTAGATAATTAGTGGTAGCTTAATTCATAAAAGTATAAAACATCAAGTGGTATCATTCGCCTAGGGGTAATTTAGGTTGTTAAAAGATTAGATTTACGAAAAAAATCAAAAAAATCCGATATATTTACGTTCATCCGAGTTGCTGTCAGACTTGTGGCCTACATCGAACGATTTAGTCGAACAATTGGATCCATCGAACGATTTAAGAGTAGTCGAGTTAGACTTTCTCTTCGGCTGATCGAACGATTTACTGATCGAACGATTTTTAACATCGAACGATTTTTAACATCGAGCGATTTTAACATCGAACGATTTTAACATCGAACGATTTTAACATCGAACGATTTTAACATCGAACGATTTTAACATCGAACGATTTTTACATCGAACGATTTAACATCGAACGATTTTTACATCGAACGATTTTACATCGAACGATTTTATTTGATCGAACGATTTATCTTTCATTGAAAAAATTTCCAGTAATCGAACGAGTTCTTGTAGTTCAGAGATTTATCGAGTTTCTAATGTAAAATCCTCCGAGTTTTTCAACGATTGAAATCTCAGAGTTTCTAGAGTAAAATCCTCATAATTTCTTCACGCTTTTCATCGTTAAACATATCTAATCTTCAAACAACAACCGTTATTATCCTTTAAAGATCCTTTACCATACAAGCTACGTCAAAATGTCTCAACCACCTCACTTCAATTACTACTACCAGCTACAGCAATATCCTCAACAACAACAATACTCTCAACAACAACAATTTCCTCAACAATATCCACAACATCATGCATTTGTGCAACAACATTAATTCATTCCTCCACCACAACTATCTCCACAACAAATAATGCAACAAAATTACCTTCAGAACAATCCTTCAGTGTCCAGGGAACCTCACTGGTTTCATAAGATGTGTGAAGCTATAAGCAGTCAACAATCTCGTCATGAGGCTGGAAATCAAGATACTCCACCCATGTTAACACCTGGAAACTATGTGCAGTGGGCAAGTAGGTTTCTCCGATTCATTGAACTCCGCAAACCCCATGGACCGTATTTGAAGCATGTCATCACTGTGGGGCCCTTTCCTGAACCAGTAATTGTTGTTCCAGCAACTCCTGAAAGAGAAGAAACATCCACTCCTATTGCTGTTTCTAGCTATACAACCGAACAAGCCTTACAACAAGAAGCAAATGGAATGGCAATGACATTCATCCTTCAGGGAATTCCAAATCCCATCTATCGAAGTGTTGATGCTCAGAAGACTGCAAAGGATATGTGGGAGCATGTGCATCTTCTGATGGAAGGAACAGAGCTCAATCAGGAAGACCTTGAATCAAAATTGTACATGGAGTTCAACAATTTTGTTATGGAACCGGGAGAGACAATCGAATCATACTACCACCGCTTCACCAATGTTGTTAATGACCTTGATCGTCATGACATGAAGTTTCCAAGGATTGCAATTAACTCCAAATTTCTGGGATGCCTAGGTCCTAAATGGCAGAAATATGCAACATTTGTTAGGCAATCAAAGAAGATTGGTGAGATAAAATATGGATTGATTTATGATTTTCTCAAACAACATCAATCAGAGGTGGACAAAGAAGTGGCAGCAAGAGGAGGTTTCATACCAGGACCACAACCTAACTCGCTTGCACTAATGGCTCAACCAAATTTCTCTCTACCTTCTCAGGAATTTGGAAACTCATCTTATCAACCAAACTTTCAACCTCAAAACCAACTTGTCCCATATGAAGCACCATCTCAACAATCAGGCAACCAAATGGTAACCTATAACAACACTGACTCCAACTTTTACACAAACGGTGAATATGATAAAGAAGAAGTAGCTTTCAATTCCCTCAATGAAGCATTTGGGTTGATTGCTAAAGCATTTGGAAAATTCACAAACAAATCAAACAACCGCCTTCGCTCATCTTCAAACACAAGGAATCAGGCAGTTGTTAATGATGGTAGGGTAGAAATTCAGAACAGATCATCAGGAAGGTTTGGTTCAGGGAACAGAGGAGGATATGGGTCACAAAGGTTTCAAGCTGGAGAACAAAGGTTTTAGTCTGGGGGTAATAGGAATTATATGGGGGCAGATCAGAACAGGAATCAATTGAATGGAAAAGAATCAAAAGGCATTGCAAATACTTCAATCACATGCTACAACTGTGGAGGGAATGGTCATATGGCTACTGCATGTCCAAAGCCTCGTACTATGGGCAGTGCATATCACAAAGAAGCTCTCTTGATGGCACTTAAGGATGAGAAAGCAAGCTTGATGAATGTAAAAGAAAAAAGCTTCATGGCAAATGCAGATTCAGAAGATGATATGGAAGATCTTGAGGCAAACGCAGCTGTAATGCTCATGGCAAATATGCAGGAAATGAATATGTCCGAGACAGGCCCGGTCTACGATACTGATGGTCTTTCTCAGGTACATGATCCACTATATGATATTGCTTCACCTTCCGCATCTTCATTCTCAAATGAAAATTCTGTTCAAAATTATTCACCATTCTCATCTTTTTTAGATAATCAAATTAACACTGATATATCATTTGATGATGATAGAACAGTTGTCTCATTTGATGATCTAATAGAAGATGACAATCATGATCAGATTGAACAAAATGAGCATTTGACTAATCAAGATTCGGAGCTTCAGGCCTTAGTAATGTCCACCCAATCACGAATAGAGAAGTGCAATGAACTTAATCAGACCTTAAAAGCCAAAATTGCAGTACTATCTCGGGACAATGAGTGCTATAAACAACAACTTTCTGGATACCAAAAACAATAAAAACGTGAACAAAGTTTTGAAATTGCTTTCCAAAAAGAATATGTCAAAGTTCAAGATTTGCAAAACCAAGTACGTGAATTAACCGATTCTAAGGCTGAGCTTCTCTCTCAAAAAGAAAAGGATCAATTTGAATTCAAAAAACAAATTGATTCCTTAAATTCTGAGCTGTTAAAAACTCAATCTGAGCTTTCAACTTCTCAAAATCAACTTCTTGAGGAAAAGCAAGCCAACAGCAAACGTGTTGATTCATATCTTGAGGATATCGTTACCTTGGAAGCAAAAATTAAAGAATTTCAAAAAATTGTGTATAAAAATGGTGAATCCATCACTCAAATCCAACAACTAACGGTAAAACCAAATCCGAAAGGACACGGATTTGCCCTTGGAAGTGATTACCCACGTAATCTCTCAAAAGCACTCAGTAATCATCCCAAGTTATACAATGCACAATTATTGTTTGATGACACTTTTGAGCAAGATGATATATATGGTAATGATGAGGAAATCGATGATCTTGAACGTCCAAACAAGTTTGAGAGTCGATCAAAAAGAAATCTTTCAATCGGAGATCCTTTAAAAGCAAGAGATTTTTCAAAACAGGATTATGATTACAACGCAAGACCTCATATAAGCAAATCATTTGTGCCACCAAAAGATAAACCAGAACAAACGTTGTTACAAACCTACATGAATACCTCTTCTTCAGTAAATTCTGTGTCCCAAAAAGATGTACAAATATCAGATTTTTTGACAAAGGAAGATGTTAATCCAGAAATGCCTACAGCTTTTAAAACTCTTAAATATTTTGAGACATTTATGGAGGACATCAAATTTTTAGAAAATGAAATTGAGTTTAACTCAAAAATCACCGTCTCCGCTTTTTTCTCTCCTATAGAGAAAGAAAAGCGAGAGGTTCTTCAAAACAAAATTTTACCTCACGTCAATCATCTGAAAAAATGTACATCTCAATGGGAAGAGGATTTACAGAAAGAAATGGTATCTATGAAGGACATTTTCAAAGCAAAAGACGTCATAATTCATAAACAAAATCTTCACAAACAATATTTGAAAAATGAAGTTGATCGACTCTTGCAAAATGTTCTTAGTCGTGACGTTGTTTCTGTGATAATGAATGCACTTTATGAATCTGGTAATGAGTATCTTATGAAAAATCATGCTGTTGATAAAAAGATGTTGCAAATAGAAATTAAGAATCTAGTGAAAGAGAATGAGGATCTTCGACAAATCAACAATGATGTGGAAAACAAAGTTTTCAATCTTCAAAAAAGGCTTGATTGGTGTCAAAAGCAAAGTGCTGAATTTGAACTAAAATTTCAAAATCTCATAGGATCTTTATCATTTCAAAACAGTCATGTTCCTGAAATTAATAAGGAAACAAAGGCTTTCTTAAGAATTAAACTGTTTCAAAATGAAAAGGAACTCGATGAAATTCTTCAAAATAGGAATGACACAGTCCGCCTCAACAGAAAATTAGATTCACAAAATCAATAATTCCAACACATCATTGTTGATCTGAAGAAGAAAATCAAAGTTTTAGAAACAGGCAAAACCAAAGTTCATAAGATTGTACCAACGATGCAAAAAATAGACAGCGCACCTAAGAATGCATCATCAAAGACAACCACTAATGCTCTTACTTCATCTTCCACAGGATTAGTTGACACATCTAAGGGTAGAAGATCAAAGACCACAAAGAGACCAAAGAAGACTAGTATCTGGCTACCTAAGAGTGGAACATCTAAGAGTGGAGAAGTAGAAGTTAATGCATCTAGTGAGAATAAGAAGCATGTTATGTCCAAAATAGAATCTAGCTTGGTTAAGTGTAATTCTACAAAAGATGTAATGAATGCTGAATCTTTAACAGTTATGAATGATGTTAATGTTTCTTGTGTGTGTTGTCATACTAGTATCTTATCTGGTAATCATAAAAAATGTGTTGCTAAAACTTTGCTGAAGAGAAAAGCGAAACGAACTAGTGGCCTTCCTAAGTCTAACACAGTTGCCAAATCAATTTTAGGGAATCCACCACTAGAAGTTTCAAAGCAGACCATAGTTGCACCTCTAGCAAATCCCAAAAAGTACAAAATACCTAGCACTTTCCTTAGGAAGAAAGCAGAAAGTAGTAGGAAATGACAACGTTGGCTAGAGAACACAGCAAACTTTAAATGGGTACCTAAGATACTTAAATCATGTGTTTCTAACCCAACGGGTCCAACCGTTACTCCATCTGTTTCTACTAATTGTGATGCAGGTGGTTCAAATCGTTCTATGGATTGTTGATAGCGGCTGTTCCCGACACATGACCGGCAATCTCAAACTTCTCCAAAACTTCATTGCAAAGTTTATAGGAACGGTCAGGTTCGAGAATGACCATTTCGCCGCAATCATGGGTTATGGCGACTATGTAAACGGGAACATCGAAATAAGTCGTGTGTACTATGTTGAAGGTCTAGGTCACAATTTATTCTCGGTTGGTCAATTCTGCGATGGAGACTTAGAAGTAGCATTTAGGGAGAAAACCTGCTTTATTCGTGATCTTCAGGGAAATGATCTGATGAAAGGAAAACGGGGAACTAGTCTTTACACCATCTCCTTTGAAGGAATGACAGCTTCGACTCCTATATGTTTACTCTCCAAGGCTCATCCCACGAAAGCATGGTTATGGCATAAACGATTGTCTCATCTCAATTTTAAAACCATGACTGACCTGGCAAAGCATAAATTGGTAGATGGTTTACCAAAATTCCGATATGCCAAGGATCATCTGTGTTCTGCATGCGAACAAAGAAAAAGTCACCGAGCTCACTTTCCACCAAAAACAGAACATAGCACAGACCACGTCCTACAACTGCTTCATATGGATTTGTGTGGTCCAATGCGGGTTCAGTCTGTAAATGGGAAAAGATATATTCTGGTAATAGTGGATGACTACTCAAGATGGACATGGGTTTACTTTCTCCGCACAAAAGATCAAGTTCCGTCTATGGTTATCACGTTTCTCACAAAGATTCAAGTGCAAGTTCGCAACACCGTCAAAATCATTCGTACAGACAACGGCACTGAATTCAAAAACCAAATCCTTCGGAAATTTACAGAGAAACATGGGATTGTTCACCAATATTCTATGGCACGCACTCCTGAACAAAATGGTGTAGTTGAACGACGAAACCGTACACTCGTGGAAGCAGCTAGAACTATGTTGATCAATGCCCAATTGCCAGATTATCTTTGGGCTGAAGCTGTTAACACTGCTTGCTATACTCAGAATCGCGACATGATCACCAAAAGACATAACAAAACTCCATATGAGCTAATACAAGGCAGAAAACCCAATATCAACTATTTTCATGTCTTTGGAGCATTATGTTACCCAAATAATGATAAAGATGATCTTGGTAAATTGAAGGCAAAAGCAGATATAGGGATATTTGTTGGTTATTGTGAGAACTCCAAGGGATACAGAATTTGGAATCGTCGGACCGGAGACATTCAAGAGATGATACACGTTAATTTCGATGAACTCACAGAAATGGCTTCTGAGCAAGACCGCTTGGAACCCGCAAACAACCGTTTGAACTTCCCAGAATCTTCAGCTGAACCATTACCTTTCAAAAGGAAAGATCTGGAAGATCTGTTTGCTCCTATGTTTGATGACAGTTTGGTTAACAGTGCGTCAGAGGCTTCCACAAGTTCCGCTGCTCAACAACTCCCAAATCAAGCACCTGATCCATCAGCATCTACCTCTACAGTAGTTGCTGACGATGCACCACAACCTGAACCATCATCATCAATAGATAAAACACCTCAACCAGCAGTTGAAGATTCTTCCCCTATTTCTCACCAAGTTCCAACACCACCAGATTTTGACGGAAATGCCTTTTTCAATCCATTTGCTCCACCCCCAACCATTCCCGAACCAGGAGAATCTTCCTCGAGCAATATGGAACCGTCAAATCTGAATCACAACACTCAACACTACCCATCTACTCATAAATGGACAAGAGATCATCCGTTAGTTAATGTAATTGGCAATCCAGATAAACCAGTTATGACACGACAGAAACTCCACACAGACGGTGAAACCTGCATTTACGCTCTCACCGTTTGTCAAGCTGAACCGAAAAATATTAAAGAGGCCATGACTTATGACAATTGGATTGAATCAATGCAAGAGGAGTTGAATCAGTTCAAAAGATTGGAAGTCTGGGAACTCGTTGAAAAACCAGATGGAGTTTATGTTATGGGCTTAAAATGGATTTGGAAAAATAAGCTGGATGCAGAAGGCACGGTTATTCGTAACAAGTCACGGTTGGTTGCTAAAGGGTATAGCCAAGAAGAAGGAATTCTGGTTTTGCACTAACTGCTTTTTCAGATGCGGATCATGCGGGATGTATTGATACAAGAAAGAGCACATCCGGTGGTGTTCAATTCTTAGGTGATAAGCTGGTGTCCTGGCAGTCAAAGAAGCAAGATTGTACGTCTCTATCATCCACGGAATCATAATATGTAGCCATGTCTGCCTGTTGTGCTCAAATCATTTGGATGCGATCACAACTGATGGATTATGGTTACGTATTCAACAAAATCCCGATGTACTGTGACTCCAAAAGTGCTATCGCTATCTCGTGCAACACAGTGCAACATTCCAAGTCCAAACACATCGCTCTCAGATATCACTTCATCAAGGAGCATGTGGAGCAGGGTACCGTTGAGTTGTATTTCGTAGGAACGGAACACCAATTGGCGGATCTTTTCACGAAAGCCTTACCTCATGATCGTTTTGTGAAACTGGTTCACCAAATTGGAATGAGATGCTTGACTCCTCAAGAATTGACGAACTTCCTCAAGAACAACTAATCAAGTCAAGCTCTCACACTATCTTGTACATAATTATTATAAAAAAAAAAAAAAAAAATGTGTATCCCTTTTTGGTGTGCAAAAGAAGATCCGAATCAAAATATGATCTCATCTTTCAATTTCTCTTTAAATTCAAACATCGGTCATATTTTGAGGGGGAGAAATTTTTTGCACATCTTCCGTCACGTTTCTTCATCAGGATATTTGACAATATTGCCTTAGGACCAGAAATGCAAATAAGTCTTAAGATAAAGGATAGTTATTGTCTTATTCATAATATGTGTTATCATTAAGTCTTAAAATCAAAATAGGATGCAAGTTAGAGGACCATTTGTGTATATTTCTCAAACCTATTTTGATATAACTTCATGTCTGACTCAGTCAAACCCAGAACCTCATAATCATTTTTTCCCTCTTTCCATAAAACCCTCTCTCGCCTAAAACCCTACTCACGCCTAACCATCAAGAAATTTCCAAAGATTGATTGCTTGTTTGATTTATTCCATACCTGTAAGTGTTCATGTGCAGTTTATCTTGTGCTTAAATTGTTAAAATTGTTAGAACATGTTAGGGTTTATCAAATCGATTTGGGGATTTTTTCCTTGTTTGATTTATGATCTAATCTCGTTAGTATGTTACTGCTATAACATGTTTTAATATCTATTGATCATGATTAATTAGATTGTATGGCACTAAATGGGTTGGATTAATTGACCTAGAATTTTCTTTGGTAGTTGAATGGGTGTGGCAGTGATGAACTTAAGATGTGTTGAGGGTTATATGATTGATTGATATGTGTTTTTGTTTTGGTTATGTTGGTTTGATCTTATGTTTCTGCCGAACCATTGGAATGTTAAATTGGCTAAAGTTTGATGATGTTTGTGTGTTGTTTAAATTGCCATCTAAGTTAAATGATCAAAGGTCTCTCATTGAAGGAAATCAGTTAATCGAGTTAGATTAAGCTGATCAAACGACTATGTCGAACGTTTGATAAGTCGAACGTTTGATGAGTCGAACGTTTGATGAGTTAAACATTTGATCGAGTTAAATGTTTGATGAGTCGAACGATTGACAAGTCGAACGATTGACCAGTCGAACGATTGACCAGTCGAACGATTGATTGTCAAACATTTGATAGTCGAACGTTTGATGAGTCGAACGATTGACAAGTCGAACGATTGATAAGTTGAACGATTGACAAGTCGAACATTTGATAGTCGAACGATTGACAAGTCGAACGTTTGATGAATCGAACGATTGACAAGTCGAATTTTTGATAAGTCGAACGATTGACAAGACGAACGTTTAATAGTCGAACGATTGACAAGTCGAACATTTGATAAGTCGAACGATTGACAAGTCAAACATTTGATAAGTCGAACGATTGGCAAGTCGAACGTTTGATAGTCGAACGATTGATAGACAAACGTTTTGATAGTCGAACGATTGATAGACGAACGTTTTGATAGTCGAACAATTGATAGTCGAACGATTGAACATAGATGAACGATTGATAGTCGAACGATTGAACTTAGTTGAACGATTGAACTTAGTCGAACGATTGAACATAAGTCGAACAATTGAACTTAGTAATACAACTGAGTATAGTCGAACGATATTGTTTAGTCGAACAATTGAGTATAGTCAAATAATTCACTTTGGACAATACTGAGATCACTTTCAAGGTTGAAAGTCTAAGGAAGGTGTTGGATCTACCAAAGGAAGTGACAGAAGATTTCAAGGAATTTCAGGAAGATCCTACATTTGAAGAAATGATCAAAACACTTCAACTTCTGGGATATGATGAAACAGAAGAACCACTCTCTTCACTTCACAAAGTCGAAAGGAAATACTTCCCACAACCTTGGCAAACAATGTACTCGATCATCATCAATAGCATAACTGGAAAAAGCACTGGATTGGAACACCCTCGACAAGAGCAACTTCAATTCTTCTGTGGTGTTCTCAATTTTAAACATTTTGACTTTGCCAAATACATCTGGAAAGACATGATTTTTCTTTTCCAAAAATTTCATCAAAGCAATAAGTCCCCCATACCTTTTCCCCGCTTCACCAAACTCCTGATTTCACGCTTCATACAAAAATATCCCGAACTCAAACGACCCGCAAACGAAAAAATGCACACTGCTGCCAAAGACCGCATTCTTTTCAGAGTACTGTCTTATACAGCAAAGCAAGGTGCAAGAATTCCACAAAACATGCTTACTAATGAAATAATGAATACCGAGGCATATAGGAAGTATGATGAAGCAGAAAAAGCCAACCAGGTGGGATACATACCCAAAGGGTCAAGGTCATCAAAAGGAAAGAGTCACTCACTCCCAGCTCGATCCACTACTTGCCGATCAAAGAAAGCTGAAGTAGCTAAGAAACGTAAACCAGTCTCCAAAGATTTATCTGCAATGCAACTTTGGAATGAATCGAGTGATAAGGAAGATGATGAACATGTTGAGCTCAAGAAAGGAAAAACACAGAAAGGTCTTGAAAAGATGAAATCTATTATGGTTACAACCGATAAGAAATTGAAGCAAGGCAAGGGTAAGTCACTCAAACAAACAGATGTTAGATTTTCACCCATTCCACCGATTGAAAGTTCAGAAGAAGAGGGTGAAGAATCAGATGAACATAACCATACCGCATCGGGTTCTGAAGTTGAAGAATCTGATGATGATAGACAGAGTAAGGATGATGAAGATGAAGATGAAGGAAGTGACAGGGATGACAAAGATGACAGTGACAACAACAATGAAAGTGATGACAATGATGATAATGAATCTCAAGATGACCAAAATGACCAAGATAACCCAGATGTTCAACCACACACAACCATTCCTCAATCACCACCAACATCATCAGTGACTCAATCATCAAATGTCATAAGTAAACTTCAAAATAAACTTAAACAAGTGTTGAGTGCTCAAGAGGCCCGTGACAAGGAACATCAAGAAACAAGACTAGAGCTTACTAGAGTTAAGGAGAAGATGGACAACCATATACTGAAGTGTGACAACTTTGATCTGAAAAAGGAAGTCGCTGGTCTTGTTCCAACTGAAGTTTTCACGACTCTTCAAGATACATTTCCAGACATGCTCAACCAATATGCCAAGAAGAATCTGGAAGAGATTGTGGCAAACTTGATGCGGACTATACCAATCACAATCAGAACGTTACCTTCACAACCATCTGGATCCACTCTCAGAGAACAACTACTTGAAGAAATTCGCGAAAAACCTGCTGAGGATGAACTCAGACAAGCGTTACTTAATTCAATGAAACAAGCTGAGAAACAAGATGAACCCTGCAAACAAACCAAGACATTAAAGCGTCATCAGGATGACCCAGGGAATCAAGGAAAGAAAAGGAGGAAACCTTCGTCTTCAACAAGCCATGGTCACACAGCACACTCTTCTGGAAAAGCTAAACAATCAAGTGAACCGGTCTTCAGTCCTATTGGAAGTGGTCCATTTGAGGATACAGAATCTCACGATAATGTCAGTTCAGATAATGAAATACCCATTGTACCAATAAGAGTTCATGAAGTTGTGGTTCCATCTGGTACGGAAAAGGACGTACCACTACCAGAATGGGTCGATCCAGGAGCTTCAAAGTACGATTGGTTTGAAAATATGGTTGATGCATATCCTGATGAGGATAATGACACACCCGCTGAAGGATCAGTTGTAGACTTTACAAAGAGACTAAAGAAAGCAATCAAAGCTCAGAAATTGGGTTTATCTGACATTATCCGAGTTCGTAGCAAAGGTTTCACAGAATTCAAGACTGTGACGACTACTGAGATGGAGTTTGAGTACAATATTGAGCAAGTCGCAAGGGCTCTAGGAGAAAACATCGCCGATGAACAAGCCTATAAGCCAAAAGTACCAATACACTACAATGATTACTCCAAACCATTACCCCTCATTGGTTGATCCGTCGCGAACGCACTATTAAATAAATGCAGACAGCGGATACGCGTGAATAATTACAAATTACCCCTTTGTGAAAAAGGATACTTGCAAAAACTCACGTTCGTGTGTAGTGTGAAGACAGGTAAGTAATTACCCGAATCGTTTCCCAACGAGGTGTGAATGGGCAAACTGTGGAAAGCTAGGATTAGAGTGATTGATGATTAGATATTGATTTTGCTTTTTTAATAATTCTAAATAACAAATGATAAACAAATATGCACAAGAGAATTAAACGCGAATTATACTAAACAGAAAAATGCGTAACGGGGAATCTAAAATGGGACAAAAACTGAAATTTATGAAATTAAAACCTAAAAATGTAAAATGACTTAAAACTTATTTAAAAATTAAAAATTAAAATTATATTTTTTATACTTTTTATTTAATTATTATTAATTATTTATTATTTAATAATTATTTAAAACTAAGTTAAATTATAATAAATACTAAATAAACAAAGAAAAATCTAAAACTTTTTCTAAAAATATTATAAGATGAAAAGAAGCTAAGAAAATTATAAAAATAAAAATTACTTAATTAAAAATTTAAAAAGATAAATTCTATTAAATAGAAGCTATCACTATTTTTCTATTTTTGGTTTTCTTAAGGTCTAAAAATGTGATTATATTTTTCCTGGATTCTATTTAATAAAAGAAAATTATGAAAATTAAAATTATATTTTTCTGATTAATATTCTATTTATTATGATTTAATTACTAATAGAAACTAATAAAAAAGATTAAAAATATCAAATGACTTTAGAAAAATCTGAAAAATTCAGGATAAGTCTAAATTAATATTTAAAAGATAGGAAAATTAAACTCAAAAGTTATCTAAGCCAAATAAGCAGATTTGGGCAGATAAGCAGTATACAAATAAGCCCAAAATAAGCTAAAAAGCTAGAAAAATAACCAAATGATCAGGACAGGCCTAATACACTATAATAAGCACAAAACAACTTAAAACAAACAGATAATCCCACAATTAAACAAATTCAACACGAAATCAGTTGGCACAATTCAAAGCAGAAAACTCAGAAATTAGCAAACTTGCAGGGCAAATTAAGCAGACTAAATAAGCTGATAAGTTGAATATTAAGGGAGCAAAAGCTAGCTAGTACTATGAGCTATCTTAAAAACTAAAAAGCCCCATCACAAACACACCAATTGAAGTCCAATTTGACCCTAGATCAGGTACTCAGAACTGGGCTTGAACCTGATTTTTGACTTTTGCAGTAAAACACAAAAGTTGACTTTGGTGAGTTTTGATTGGTTCTAATTAACTGAATAAGTTATAATAAGCTATTTTAAGACTAGAATAAGTAACTTTAACAACTATTTAACTGATTTGAGTGATTATGGATTCAAAATCTTAACAGTGAACAAATAATGAGAGATTGAAAGTGATTTTGACTTTTTAACAATTGAGCACAAGTTTTTATGGTTATTCTGAGTTAATATGAACTAATAGAACATGTAGCAACAGCAAACAATAACACAAACAACCAGCAACACAACTGAAACAGATTGATCCAAACACCCCTTTTACATACTGATTTTGTGATTTTCAAAGGATTTCACTGATTTAGACCATTCAACTGATTCAAATCCTTATATTATCATAACATGAGACTAAATAAGCATTAATCAACAACACTACAAGCATAAAACTCAGAAACAACTAGAATGCAAGTTTGACTGTGAAACTAAGGTTTTTAGCAACTATGGATTTTAATGAACAAGCAACCTGTTTTAATGGATAACTTTACTTAACTATAACTAAGAAACATAAGAACACAAGTATTTAAGGTTTAGGCTACTTATACAGTGAAATGCAAAAATTTCTTAAAAATGCTTACAACTGAACTTCAACTGAGAATAAAGAACAAGGACCAAGGACCACTTGCAATACCCTTCCAATCAACTTCTGAACCCAAAGGCCATCCAAGATTTACCCTGCTCCAGCTTTCTTGATCATCATGTCTGAATTTCTGAATTTTTATCTAATTATGTGATTTTTTTGGTATTTTGGTTTTTATCACTAAACTGATTTTTATGGTTTCTAAAAGCTTTCAGAAGCTTTATAGGAGCTTATATGATCTATTTAAGTCCTTATCATCAACTAAAACAACATACAAGTGAATATGAGAATTTGAGCATAAAAATGGCATAAACTGAATTTGAACTGGAAACTTGAAATTGATTGCTTAAAAAGATTTACAATACACTTAAGAAACTTAATTCAAAGCTTAAAAGCTTAAACATAAACTAGAAATTGGAAATGAACTTAAACGACATACATAAACTAAAGTTACACTAGATATATTTCTCCTCTGCCTCTCCTTCCTTCTTTATAGCTTTTAGAGACTCCCCACATGCCTCTGGACAAATCCCATCAATAATATTGACCATTGGATGAGTCAAAGTGATCCCATCCGTTTAAACTGATTTTGGCGCCAAAAGTGGTATACATGCCTTGCAGCCGAAATTTTGTAATTAATGCATCTTGGAAGCTTGTATATGTTGAGGAGACATTACAGAAAAGGATTATAGCCTAGTTGGTACTTTTGGTTAAAGAAAAACAGGGGAAGGCATGGTTTAGGGAAAAAGCGGTGGGGAAGCATTTATTATGGTTGTGGGCTAGGATGTGAGGTGGAAGGGGTGAGAGTGAGTAGTAGGTGGTGAGGTGGTGGGGTGGTAGCCAGGTGGAGGAGAAAAACGGGAGAGGTGGATGGTGGTATGGAAGCAGTGATGGTGGTTTTAGGGAGGGAAAGGGGAAAACGGGCGTTGACCGTTTGACCCTGGGTTTATATAAAAAGGGGATGGGCTGGGGTATGTTGGGCTTTGGTTTTTAATGGGTTGGGTTGGGTTTAATATAGATAGGGTTTGGGGTTGGGTTGTTTTATTTGGGTTTTTGGGTTTATAATATAAAAGGGTCCGGTTGGTTTGTATAATAAACACAAGGACCATTCTAGTAATTTCTGAAAATTGAAGGGTTGAAGTTGTACATCTCCCAAAAATAAACCAAGGGTAATTCCTGCCATGTTTCAATAATCCAGGGACCATACATAATATTTCCAACAATAATATTTCTCAGGGACCATTTTTGCAAATTCTGAAATCGCAGGGACCAAACTTGTAAATTGTTGAAACTTTTCACCAAAGGACTAAATATGACAACTTATGATTTAAAAAGGACCTTTGGTGACTTTTCTTGCAAAACAAATGCTTAGGGACTAATTTTGACAAGTTTTGAAAGTTGAGGGACTGAAACTGCCAATTTTGTAAACTTTGTTCGTTTTTCAACTGTTTTTAAACATTTTGCATTTAAAACATATAAAACACAATCCCTGGGATATTTTCAGTATTTTGATGCATTTCTGAGTGTTTTTGGATGTTTTGGCAGTTCAGATAAGACAAAAATGATGAGTATTTAGACACTCATCATTGGTCACCCAAAGAATCTAAAGTTACCAAAAGAGTACTTCTTCAACCGTGACTTGGTCTATCTCATCTGCGGAAGCACGGACCCTAAGGTACGATATGCAACTTCACTCTCCAAATATCCAGCAGCGTTATATGCCATTGAAGGTTTGGAAGAAAAAGTTGATGATCTTTGGAGTCATAAAGTTCATAAATACAATGACGATGTTGTGTTAGGGGTTCATCACTGGCCTAATATGAGGAGATTGTACTACAAATTCATGATCACCAAGAAAGTAACAACAGACGAAGTGGTGTGGATCACAAACAACAAGATTCTATCCATTACCAGCGTTGAAACCGAACCACTGTATGGGTATAATTTTCTGAAAAAGATTACCGTCAGGAGGTCAGACGACAAAGAGTATTCTTTCTGTGAAGCTGACTACCCCTATATGACTCTCGACGACATCGAAGACATGTATCTACTAAAGATCCAGGGAAAACTTGAACATCTTCCTGGACGACTTCAGTATGATGTTATCAACGCCATTCTCTTATACATCCGCGGCATTGTCATCAGAACTCGAGTTGAGGATGTACAGCTTGGGGTAGAAAGCTACCAAAAATAGATTAACCTCATCAAGCCAGACATTAATCGAACAGGAGTTCATGACAAGAACCCTTATACCTTCATGGATAGACCGTTTGGATTGGTTTACGTCCGTAATAACCAAATATCAAAATTCATGGGATTTGAAGACCTCAGAAAATTTGGTGATGAGACATTGGAAATGGTCAAGTCTGAACTTGAAAATATTCTGGATAATCATTACCAGGGTTCAAAGTCGGGATTTCTACGGGTTATGAATTGGAGCAGAAATGACGCAAAGCAAGCAGCTAAGTTCATCAAGAGAATTGACAAAAAGCTCAAGTTTCGAACACAAATGAGAAGATTGGAGAGTTACGTGGGAGGACGAGCCAAAATTCCAAACATTCTCACTTTCCGGCGTCCTGCATAATTTGATTGGTACAATTTGTCTCGGTTGATCATCATTTCATTTCATCATTTTGCTTTCATATATCACTACGGTTTGTGCACACATAACAGTGTACAACCCGCTCTTGTAAAGAAAGGACCCTGAGGTACGCTTCAGTGCCTCAATCCTGAAAAAGGAGCGAAAGCTTCTTACTTATGAGCAGAATTAAAACCATAATGTTTTCAAAGTTTTTCAACAATTCTGCTCATAAGGACAAGTACTCCCTTGTTAAGGGGGAGTATTTGAAAAATCTTTGTTCCAAATCTACAAACATTCTTGACATTCTTCCACAAACACCTCAAAAAGAGCATATTTTAATCAAAAGTTTGTCAAAAACAACATAACTATGCTATTTTTGAGGGGGAGAATGAAAATGTGATTAAAATATGGTGGAAGCAACGATGATATCTCATGAGTATAAGACTCAAGAATTGACCCTCGAATTGACGATAACAACAGTCAGTAGTCGAAAGGACATATCCTGGACGGGTAATAATTTCAATCCAGTTTATCTAGTGATGTAAACGTGTCTCGCAACGGATATGTCTGAGTAGAATGTACCAATTTCGAGCGATAATCTTTGAATCCGATCAGGTTCATTGAAATTCAATCAATTCAAAAGTGCCAACTCTTTCCGGTATGTGCAAATTTCAAATTTATTACTTATGCGCACATGTTAAGGGGGAGTCTTTTTGAAAATCATCAAACTCTCAAGGTGTCAACAAAATGTCTTTACAAATTATCGACACTTTGAGAGATTTTCAATGGTTTTGGTTTTATGGCATCATTAGGATAGTCATGGAGTTATAAGGTGACTAAGGTTAGGGAAAACCGTCCTATGATCCGCCAGAGCCGGAGGGACCTACCCAAGGACAATACCAATAGTTTAGAACTAGAAAGTCCTAGGTATGATATAAAAAAGGAGAAAATGAATGAACGGAGAAAGAAGGGGTTGAAGAATTAAAAAGAAAAGCAAAGAAAAGGGTGAAAAGAAATAGCCCTCCATTTATTCAACCTTAGGGCAGACACCGGGTTCAATTCATAATCTACTGGTTGATGAGCATCACCGGTATTGAAGACTAAAGACGTCATGGACCCAGTGACGCACTAATAAACCTTCTAAGCCACTCAAGTGTCTCTAAAAAGACATTTGTTTCATTCACACGGAGAACCCTTCATAATCTATCGACATCTCATTACGAGAGTGTTGATATTGAAAAGGAGGCAATCTGCTCCACGCCTCCGACGACCAAACAAATATGCACTAATTGAGTCTAGAGCCATGAGATTTATCAAAGATCTCCTAGGAACACTTAGTATTACTCTGCTGTTCTACATCATGGGCAGCAGATGTAAAATTAAGAAAGTGTCCTTCGCAGATCTTAGCAATCTGCCGAGAACATTCATGAGAGAAGTCACAATTGGGATTATCAATGATTGAATGGAAATCCTGCCAGAGCAACATCAAACAACTCTGACAGCAGGTCACTTCGGTAACTCCTTGTGGGTTACGCTTAGTGTTTTGCTCCAAAACGGTCTACAGTCGTGGGGTGATCTCCAGCGACTCACTGAATCGTGGGTGCACTTCGGTGTGTCCGTGTAAGCCCTTTCGGGGGTATCCGATTCAGAACGGCCTGGGCAAGGATTAGAGAAAGTCTTCACACTATGATGTTGATGATCTCGAAGTCTGAGCCTGTAAGTGCCGGTTGGTTCGTGCTGCTGCGGAGGATTGAGAAGACCTGGAGTTCCACCAAGACTTCACCATGCTCATATCTTGAAGAGACGTTCTTACAAAGACTCAGAAATATCAAAAGTTCAGAATATGTTGAAGAAAAGTCAAAGTTCAAGCACTACAACCTTTCACAAGATAAAGTTTGAAGAAGTAAGAACAAGTTGAAGAACCAAAGTCAAAAGATATGTGAGCATGGTGGAGAAGACAAGAAGACACCAGAAGTAAAGACCATTGGAGAACGGCAATCAGTACCATATCGTATCACATCACTATCAAGAACAAAGAACAAAGATTTTGAAGACGTCAAAGCCAAAAGAAGGAAAGACGACGTCATGCAACCTTGATGACCAATACTTAGGGGGAGATTGTTGGGAACACGTTTTGTATTAATTCAAGTATTGATCATAATGAAATAGGTTGCTTAGGCCTTTAAGTTTGTTTTAGGCCCAGCCCGTGTAGAAGGCCCATGGGCTGTGTCATTTTGTTAATTAATTATGTTGTTTAGGGCTACAAGCCCATCCTTATGTAAAAACTATAAATACCCCTCCCATTACAAGGGAAGGGGTTGGTTGATGAATGCTGAAACATTTCCATATTATGATCATCTTCCAATCTCTCTTTCTCTCTCTAGCTTTCTTTCTCTAGATCTAGTAGATAATTAGTGGTTAATTAGTGGTAGCTTAATTCATAAAAGTATAAAACATCAACTGCCCAATGTTAACGTCAACTAACTATATCATATGTAGGATGCATATGGTGGTACTTCTTGGAATTCATGGAGTCTGGGATGTGGTCGATCCGGGCTTAGACGATCCAAATAAGAATAACATTGTTAAAGGTTTGTTGTTTCAATCAATACCAGAAGACCTAATTTTGCAAATCGGGAATCTAAAAACCGGGAAGGAGATGTGGGAAGCAATTAAGGCCCGTAACTTAGGTGTTGATCGTGTAAAAGAAGCGAGGCTTCAAACCCTAATTACAGAGTTTGAGAATCTGAAGATGTTAGATAACGGTACTATAGATGCATATGCCTCAATGCTATCGGGTATTGCTTCTAAATCAGCCACGCTTGGAGAAGTCATGTCGGAACACAAGCTGGTAAAGAAGTTTCTCACAAGTCTTCCTAGACGTTTTGTCCATATCGTGGCAGCCCTAAAACATGTTTTAAACCTTAAAGAAATGGGGTTTGAGGATGTGGTTGGTAGATTGAAAGCGTATGAAAAAAGAGTGAAAGAAGAAGATAAAGCAAATGACGCTCAAGAAAAGTTGCTTTATGCTAGGACTGAAAATTCCAATAGGAATAATGACTTAAGTGGAGGAAGAGGACGTGGTTCATACTCTCAAGGTCGTGGTCAAGGACGTGGAAGGGTCAACTATCAAAACCAAGGTCAACGCGACTCCTCAAAAAACTGTGAAGATAATAAGCAAAAGGGTAAGAAACAGGAGCAACGTGATCTCTTAGATATTAAGTGTTACCGTTGTGGTAAGTAAGAACACTTTGTTTCAAAATGCCCGGATCAAAACTGAAACCATGAAGTTAACCTCAATGAGACACAAGAGAGAGATGTAAATCATGAAGAAGGCACATTCTTTATTATGAACTTGGTTCAAGAAACGGTTTTCATGAATGAAGAAAAGTTTGCTCCTCCAAAGATCAAGTCCAATACCGAGGAAGATGATGTATGGTACTTTGACAACGGAGCAAGTAATCATATGACATGTAATTACTCTTACTATTCTGAATTGAATAAAAATATAACAAGTCGTGTAAGATTTGGAGAGATTCATGTGTGAGTATAAAAAGAAAGGGCTCGATTTTGTTTCAAGGGAAAAATGGGAAACAAAAGTTGCTAAAAATTATTTATTACATTCCCGCTCTTCAGAGTAATGTGATAAGTCTTGGAAAAGCTTCAATATCCGGTTGTGATATTAGGATACGAGGTAATTTCTTAACCATGCGTGATAGTTGTTGAAATTTGATAATTAAATTCCCAAGAAGTGCAAATCGTATTTACAAGACTCAACTACAAGTTGGGAAACCTTATTGTTTGCAAGCTAACATTGATTAAGAGTCGTGGTTGTGGCACGTGTGACTTGGTCATATCGGATTTGGTGTGGTGAACTTGATGCTCAAGTTAGCTAAAGGGGTACCAGAAATTAAGCATCAAGATCAAGTATGCGAGTCTTGGATGGTTGGAAAACAAACAAAGCGGTCATTCTCCAAGAAGGCAACATATAGTGCTTCACGAATTCTTGAGATGGTACACGGGGATATATGCAGACCGATAAATCCTCCCACTCAAGCAGGTAACTCTTATATCCTAACTCTTATCGATGATTATAAGTACATGTGGTCTTTTCTTTTGAATCACAAAAGTGACGCGTTCGGAATAATCAAAAGATTCAAGACGACAATTGAAAACCGAATGGGTAAAGAGATTGTAACATTCCATACGGATAGAGGTGGTGAATTTACATCACATGAGTTTAATCGGTTTTGTAACCAACAAGGAATAGCACGTATGTTGACGGATCCTTATGAACCTCAACAAAATGGAATTGTGGAACGACGAAACCGTACTCTACTTAAGATGACAAGGTGTCACATGAAAGCAAGAGGTGTACCAAATCACTTTTGGGGTCAGGCGGTTCGGCATGCAACATATATAATTAATAGAACACCTACGCGAGCATTGGTAGGAGTTACACCATATGAGAAGTTTTATGGAGAAAAATGGAACCTCGAAGACTTAAAGGTATTTGGTTGTGTTGCATATGAGAGAATTGTTTCAAAGAACTTGAAGAAACTCGATGATAGGTTGAAACCGTTGGTTTATCTCAGAAAAGAGCCGAGTTCAGGAGGGTTTCGTCTTTACAACCCTCGTGAAAATAAAATCAGAATTAATGCCCATGTGATTTGTAATGAAAAGAGAGGTTGGAACTGGAAAACAAGATATGAAAATTTGCACCAATATGGAAACGAACCAGGTATGTTTACTGATTATTGGAACGATATACATGTAAATTATTATGATCAAGTATTAGACGATGAAGCACAAACTTCTGAAAAGAAAAATAGACAACACCAGGTCGCAACACCAGCCCGACACCAGTTACTGTTCACTCTACTCCTGTACTGTTCATCCAACAACACCTCATGTTACTGGTATTGTTCATGCTACTGGTACTGTTCATGCTACAATACCCAATAATTCAGAACTTGGTAATGTTGTTACACCGATCGCGACACGTCGTTTAACTCAAAACAAGGTTTTACCAAGGAAGTTAGGTGGTTATCAACTTAACATTTATGAACTTATGTTGTCAATTGACGAGGAACCAAGGAATTTTAATTAAGCCAAATTGGAACTGAAATGGCTCAAAGCAATAGAAACCGAGCTTGATTCTATTATAAAGAATAAGACTTGGAAACTCATTTCTTTACCAAAAGATGTCAAACCGATTGGGTTAAGGTGGTTATTCAAGATCACACGAAACGTGATGGCTCAATCAACAAGTACAAAGAGCGTCTAGTTGCTAAAGGCTATGTATAACAACCCGGTATTGACTTTGATGAAGTGTTCGTGCCAGTAGTTCGACTCGAGACCATACGGCTATTGATTGTTCTCGCAGCCTAGAAAGGATGGAAGATTCATCATTTGGATGTCAAAACGGCTTTTCTGCATGGTGACTTAAAGGAAAGGTATATGTTACTCAACCCGAGGGTTTTGAAAAACCAGGAGAGGAAGGAAAAATATATAAGTTAGCTAAATCGTTGTATCGCCTAAGGCAAGCTCCAAGGGCATGGAACATAAAGCTCTACTTTAAAAGAGATGGGTTTTCAATAATGCATGCAAGAAAAGGCGGTTTATAAAGCGGTAACCAATGGAGAATTTATCATTGTTGCAGTTTATGTAGATGATTTGTTCGTGACTGGGACAAGCTTAGATTCCATCAATGAGTTCAAGAAAAGAATGGCATCTCAATTTGAAATGTCAGATCTTGGTGAGTTAACTTATTACTTAGGGATTGGTGTTTGTTTATTAAGAGGGTCTGAATCTGAATCTGAACCGCACGTCTGAATCTGAATCTGAGGCGTAAATGTCTGAATCTGAATACAACAAGACTGTTTTTTTTTTTTAACGTCTGAATATTCTTGCAAAGCACCGAGTATATTTTTCATTTTATTCTTTGGTGATCAAACAGTCTATTTTCCATTTTATTCTTTGAATGTTCTCTTATGTATTCTTAATGTTTAATATTTCATCTTTGTGTCATACACTGATGGATGTAATAGATATTGCTTAATGCAATTACGCACATCTTTATGCAATTGATAAACATATACTTTTTTTAAGTGATAAAAATATATTTTTTGTATCAAAGAATAAATGAATCTTGTAAACTAGTCATATATTCTAGCAACGTGAAAATAAAATGTCATAATCCAAAAGAGAACATTTGAGTCATAAATTTAACATAGGCTAGCAACGTGAAAATAAAATGTCATAATCCAAAACATTCAAGGACATTGTGCGGCAATTGAATCTCGTAAACTAGTCATATATTCTTGGTCTGCTGCACTTCCATATGGTTGAACGTTTTCATCAACAACATTATCATGTTGTACATTGCTACTATCATGTACTTCACGGTGATCATATAACGAGAAAAGGTCGTCGCTTAAGCGCTCCTTCTGAATAAAATTATGAATAGCAAAGCATGCAACAGTAATATCTCTTTGTGTAACCAAAGGATATGAGGGCATCTTCTTCAAGATTGGAAAACGTGCTTTCAAGACACCAAAGGCACGTTCAATTACATTTCTAAGTTTCGCATGTGCATGATTGAATTTTTCTCTACTATTCATTGCACGGTTTCGGCGAAAATCTCCAAGCCAATACCTAACATTCCGATATGGTGCCATAAATCCACGAGTGTGTCTATAAGCAGCATCACATAGATAGTACTTATCTGGAGGGGGCATTGGAAAATCAGCTTCAGGATCTATCAAAGCCTCATTCAATATTCTAGCATCGTGTGCTGTACCTTCCCACCCGACAATAACGTATGTAAATATCATGTTGAAGTCACATATTGCCAAAACATTCTGATAACAATCACCTCGACCTCTTGCCCTATATAGATGTTGTTGTGTAAATGGAACAGAAGCATGTATCAAAGTTCCATCAAGAGCACCAACTGCTCCCTGTTTAAGAAAAGAAAATTGTTATGATTCAACCAAAACGAATGGCAATAGTCGTTAAGATATAGTAATTACCTTAAAAATACGTCGTTCCCTCCTATTATTTCCTGGAATGTCGGGGTTTGGATTAAATGATGTTGGTTGTATAACTTCTTGAGCAAACACCAACATTTGATCCAATACTTCGTGAAAACACTTATGAATTGTTTGTTTCGAGCGTTGAAACCTACGCTTCAAAACTGAAAAACGTTGGTTGTGTCCAATTGTCATTAGGAAAATAGCCATTTTCTCCTCTACCGATACATGTTTGCTATCTTTTAACCAACCTTTTGTTTTAAAATATGTGCACAGTCGAACAAATGAATCACGGGACATGCGCAATAACTCCATACATTGTAAGTTATTTCCTTGTAAAAGCTCTTGCGTGTATTGAGACCCGGTCATTGCCGACGTATTATCTCTTTTTCGTTTTAATGTTTTTGGACGAAAGTACTTAAAATAAAAGTAAACAAGAAAGATGAAGCAAAGTCTTTCTTGAAACCCCATTTAAACCTGGAACAAAATAAAAGTAACAATGAATAACAGTGTAACAAAATGTAAAACACCAGTTACATTTTCATAATATAACACTAGTATAAAATGGTCCCATCATATAATAAATAAATAAAAACTATTGACAAAATAAAAACTATTAGCTTGCATCTTTTTTGTAGACCTCAGTCAACTGAAATGCATGGTGCATTTTACAAATGAAGTCAACACATTTTCATAATATAACACTAGTATAAAATGGTCCCATCATATAATAAATAAATAAAAACTATTGACAAAATAAAAACTATTAGCTTGCATCTTTTTTGTAGACCTCAGTCAACTGAAATGCATGGTGCATTTTACAAATGAAGTCAACACATTTTCATAATATAACACTAGTATAAAATGGTCCCATCATATAATAAATAAATATAAAAACTATTGACAAAATAAAAACTATTAGCTTGCATCTTTTTTGTAGACCTCAGTCAACTGAAATGCATGGTGCATTTTACAAATGAAGTCAACTGGAATGCATGGTGCATTTTACAAATGAAGTCTGGCCTTACAGATACATATGGAAGTGCAGCTACTATACAAAGTACCAAATAAAAGTAAGGTCACACAAAACGCAAAATAGTTTAACACAAACACCTAATAGTTAAACATTCAAATAACACCCAATTGTTTCCCAACCTTTTGAATGTATCCCTTTAGCACGTTCGGGTCCGATGGTAAGGTCATCCAAGTGTCTCTATAGTTGCCTCCTGGTTGACTAAAGATAAGAAATGCCGTCAAATATAGTGGATCACTAGATTCCAACTCGAGGACCTTTAACTTTTCATGACACTCATCTGCGGATGGCCCTTTATTCTTAGAAAAACCACCTTTAGCCATGTTAATAATCGCTTGCTTCATATCCTCCTCGAACTCAGAAATACTACCTTTAGCTTTTTTCTTTGGCCTAACTCGACTAGGCGACTTACCTCGACTAGGTGACTTAGGAGGAGGAACCGGAGTACCACTTTCAAAACCACTATCATATTCGGTGTCAAAATCAACATTATGGTTTTCATTGGTAGGTGGAGGAACAGGAGAACCACCTTCATCAATAGGAACATCTTCAATTTGAAGTACTTGGTTAACGGGATTATGGGAAGATGATGGTGGTATTCGATTCCGTTTCCCAAAAACTTGACGTTTTGGACCAGTAGCAGCACACTTTTCATACAAATCGGCACAAAGGTGGGGATAAAGCAATGGACTATTTCTCAAGTTATTAGCTTTGTTATTTGTCTACATAAAAAATACACAAAAAAATATATCAATAACATAACTATTAGTATTAGATAGAGTTTATTTGTAAAAGTAATAAAAGTAGTCACAAACACACCTTAACATTAAGGTCTCTCCACTCTTCTTCTGTAAAGTTGAATGAATTTGTTTCGGAGTTGTAAACGTTTCCCGTTTTTCCTTTCAAGTTTGCCCAAAGATGATACTTTCCTTTATAGTAGTCAAACTTATTCTTCAATTTTTTTTGAGTAGTCTTTATTCCGTAAGTGACTTCAAGAGCTTGAGCTACTTTTTTCCAAGAGTCTATGTGTAAACTACCACCATTAGGACCTAACCTATTGATCTCATCGATACATGTCTCAAAAAAAAACTTCAACTGTTCGTCGGTAAAATTTAATTTTTCACCTGGGTCACCCATTCCTATAATCAAAGAAAACACCTAAATCAAAGTCGAGTGTCACTGGAAGAAAAAGTCGATTGTGTCCGCCTAAACGAGCTAGTCATACAATTCTTCTGTAAATATAAATAATATCGCAGATAACTAAAACAATGATAAAACATACACAAATGGTTTGGCACTGAAAATAACCAACTTGATCAAACTATTCGGCTGTTGATTTCTATAACTAAAACCATGATCCTTATTCAAACCAAACACAATATTTAAGTACATCACATATATAAAACTTATAATATCTTCTCTTCTTCGTGAGATAACATAAATATTTTCAAAATCATAGCAAGTTGTATTGGAAAATTATTAAAGAAAACAAGTTGCATGTTATAATAATTTGCCTACCAATAATTCATCCAATTATGTGGTGTAGGCCACAAGAAGTCAATAAATCACCATAAACTAATGTGCCTTCACATTTTGATATGATAAGATCAGATATAGTGGCATTCCACATAATCGATTTTTTAACAATGATGATATAAAAAAAAAAAGTTTTAACAATGGATTAAAGAAAACAACATACCTGATGTAGGAGGAGGCTGTAGGTGGCGTCTTGTGGCCAGAGAAGGGCGGCCGGAGATGGGTGGTGACCGGAAACAGGTGGCTGGAGATGGGAGTTGATTGGAGATGTAGGAGTTAGGTAGGGAATGTGGAGAGGGTTTTTTTTCTTTTTATTTTGTGTTAACAACAACCAACCAGAGGTATTAAGAGGCCGGACTCATGTCTGGACGAGTTAGATGTTATTACCTCTGAACGGGTCTGAACGAAAAAAAAAAACAAACGGTCTGAACGGACAAAATGTCTGACCGATTCAGACACAGTGCCCGTTCAGAGGCGTTAAGATGTCTGAACGGAAAAAACAAGCACCACCTTATTACTTAGGGATTGAAGTATCACAAGAAAAGGATTGTATCAAGATCAAGCAAGAGAGGTACGCACTAAAAATCATAAAAGAAGCTGGTATGGAAGATTGCAATGCAACTTTATATCCAATGGAAAAGGATCTCAAGTTGTCGAAAGCTGAAGATGAACCAGAAGTTGAAGCTACCCAATATCGAAAGGTAGTAGGTTTCTTACGTTATCTCTTGCACACTCGTCTAGATTTGACTTACTCGGTTGGAGTGGCTAGTCAATATATGCAAAGTCCAAAAGAATCACATGCTTGTGCTATCAAGTAAATCCTACGCTATCATAAAGGCATGACTTCGTTTGGTATTAAATACAATCGTAGTAATGACATGAAATTGGTAGGATATAGTGATAGTAGTCATAATGTTGACATTAATGATGGACGAAGCACTACTAGACATGTTTTCTACCTTGGTACATCACCCATTACATGGTTCTCACAAAATCAAACTACCGTGGGATTATCGTCGTGTGAAGCTGAGTTCATGGCAGCCATTGTAGCTGCGTGTCAAGCAATTTGGCTTAGGGAGTTATTGGCGAAAGTGACAGGATGGTGATAACATCAAATAGTCCTGATATTTTAGTGTCAATTTCCCCCCTAATATGCCCATCATTTGTGTCATTTTATTGGAATATATACACGTATTCATTTATATTTTATTTTCAGGTTAATAATAAGCATTGGAACGAAAAGACGCGGATTTGGAAGGTTATTAATGAAAATACACAAGAGTATGCTGACCGGACAAGAGTTACAGCGTAAATCCACTCTCTACTTACGCCGTAACAAGGATTTATACTAGAAGACCCAAGTCAATGCTGACCAAGGTTACGGCGTAACTCCTACATAGGTTACGCCGTATATATATCTCCATGACTTAGAAGATTTTCGTGGTCCAAGAAGTTACGACGTAACCACTTGTAAGGTTACGACGTAAACCCGTGTTAGGAATATAAATATTCAGATGAAGGCTCGGTCACCCCGAGCATCTATTTAGCATTTACATAGCTCTTAGGCTTATTTATATTAGCTTAGTATTATTAGTATTAGTATTAATAGTATTAGTCGTATTTATATTTGTGGAGTGGGTCGGGGCTTTCCCCACTGTCTGCTCACTCCACAGCCCACTAGGGGCAATAATATTAGTTAGTATATAAACCCCTCTCCACACAAGGAGAGGGTTGGAACTCTTGTCACAATTTCATCTACAATCTAATAGATCAAGTTTTCCCTTTCAACTCTCTCTCTCTCTAGTTCTTGTATCTAACTCATACCATGGATCTAATCTTCCATGAACCAAGACCACCCGAATCATCCACACAATCAAGATGGGTATTTCCTACAATTGGTATAAAGAGCCATGGTTAGGTTCGGTTTGATTGTGTGTTGGTTTCATTGTTTTTGGTTCGAATCACTGTACTACTCATTTTTTTTTCTTCTCGGTGTCATTCACCTTTGTGTTATGGTTTTAACGTCCTTTTTATGGGTTGTAAAAGTCCACTATTTCATTTGTGTTACTGATTCAAGTCCATTAAAGTCCACTCGTTGTAAAAGTCCACTCGTTTTTTATTCTTCTTATACAATTTAAATCCGTGGCTTCTTTTGTTAACAAGTGGGCTATTAACAACACTTTGTTTTAACGTGTGATTTAAAGTGTGACTTAAAGTGAGCTATTAACAAGTGGCATAACTGATTTAAAGTGTGATTTAACGTGTGACCGTTTCTTAGCTAGAAAGTGTGATTTTACGTGCGACTGTTTGGGAGATTGTTGGGTTATATCATATAAGTTTTGTTGTTCAAATCTGTGGTTCAAATTCATGTTGTGTTCTATAATGCGGTTTGTGTCCAATGGGATTGGTGTTTGGCTGTTTGCCAAAACTGGATAAAATGACAAAAACTGTGAAAATGACTTGTGGTCCTCTTGCTGTTTTTTTTTTGGAGCACACATTGATGCGGTTTGTGTACATTTATTGGATGCTGTTTGGCTGTTTGCCAAAAATGGGATAAATGACAAAACTGGTGATAGTGACATACAGTTTTGCACTGATGCGGTTTGTGGTCTTACAACGATGCGGTTTGTGTCTATAATATTGGTTTTATCGTTCATGCTGTTTGTCTATTAGATTCATGGATGCGGTTTGCATGAATTTTCATGAATGCTGTTTGTCTGAATGATTATGGACGCGGTTTGTCTAGATTTTCATGGATGCGGTTTGTATGAATTTTCATATACGCGGTTTGTCTGTCACTCGGTCAATCGGTCAAACGGTCAAATGGTCAAATTTGGTCAACGAGTTATCAAGTAAAAGTATAAAGATGAAGAAGAGACCACGTCCAGGAAATATTCCACAGACTCACTTAATAACAAGCAGGAAGAACAACAGTCAACAACAACAACATGAAACCTACATCTAATCCCTATTTGATCCAAAACACAATCATTCCATTCGTAACAATTACCACAGACACAACATAAAACAACAACCAACTTCAACTAATCCTACAACTAATCCTACATCAAATCAGCCAATCCCATCTCTATTACCCTACTCGAATCCAAATGAAGGAGACTAATTACAAAAATCTCAGTTTCTTGTCTTTCGTCTAACTCAAAGTAATATCAAGCCCTTAAAGGTCGACCTATCGAAAGAAAGAAAATCATCATAGACTTTGGATGCCTTGCTTTTACTTCTATCCGAGACTTATTCGAGAAAGAAAATTAACAATTACGTTATTTTTTTCTTCTGCATCGTGTCACTAACAAACTGAGTCACGATCTCAACTTATCTCTTCTTTTTGGTACTTAAAGATTCGTCCGAAGACATAAACCATTGAGATAATCATCATAGATCGTGTGGTCAATATCCGAATATTAAAGAACGAGTCAGAACATGGGGGTTATGCTAGTTGCTTTTGATTCGATATGAAATACAAAAACACTAAACGAAACAACTTACCGTATATCTCATTCAAGATCTTTAAGTTGTCTATGTGGGTGTTCGTATCATGACTGAAAGAAATCAACAACTGGGTTTGTGTGATTCTCTGTTGTAACCACGAAGGAGGCATAAGGTAGTGAAGGTGCTTGATCTAGTATCAAGGGTGAGTTAGAGGAGCAGTTAGGTGAGAGTAGAAGAAAAGGGGCGGATTGTTAAGTATGATTAGGGTTGTGTTGATGTACTAATGTGGGATTTAAATACCCGTATCTTTAGGGTATTAGAAATTTTGGATCTGATGTTTCTTTGGGCTTGTTTCTATTAGTTGTTTAAATGGGCCGGTTAGGAGCTTATAATTAGATTGGTTTACAATGGGTCACGTAAAACTGTTTTGACTTTGGTTGGTTGTCGGTTTGTGGTGTGAAACACAGAAGTAGTAATGACTTTGGTTGTGTCTCACAAGATTCACACATCACGGCTAGTATTTGGGTTTATGAATGTCATCGAGATTACAGAGGTGGGGATTTGTCAGCATTGTTCTATTAGTGCCTACGACTGGAGTGACCCTGCAATTTGATCTTTGCAAGTTGAGTTATAGCTGACAAATAACAATTTGTTTAATTGCAATTTGTCAAGTTGCATTTTGACTTGTTGCGACTTGACTGATTGTGAGTTGACCAGTTGCGATTTGACGTTGTGAGTTGACACTTGCGATTTGACAAATTGTGATTTGGTTGATCGCAATCGGACTTGTTGCAAATTGACAATCTGTGACTTGACTTGTTGCGATCTGATCAAGTTGTGATTTGACGTCTTTGACTTGAATTTTAAAGATTAGTGTTGCACTTCACTCTTGGTTGTTCTTGTTGATTTCACGGTTTCTCTTTTTGATTTTAGAAAATCCCGCGAAAGATTCGATTTCTCGGTTTAAATCACAAGAGTTGTAAAATCCCGTGAAATTAATTTTGGACAAGTGGTCGGGACTTGGATTTAGACAAAATATAACTTACGAGGTTTGACTATTTTTTTCGGGATAAGTTTGTGCTTCAAGATCAGCAGGAATTGGGAAATTATGGTAACTTGGTTGGTTTGTTAATTCACGGGTTGGTGTACTTAGTGTCACAAACATCTCGGGGTGGATGGATGCACGATGTTTGATGACCCTTGCTCAAGCGTATTTAAGGTGATTAGACCTGGATGTTCAAGAAGTGGATATATACAATAAAGGATGGAAGGTTGGGTATATATCACTACCTATATTTAAAGGAGTTACGTTGTTGTGCTCAATATAGGTTCTAAATCACAATTTGCAATTTAAGGTGATTAGACTTGGATGTTCACGAAGTGGATATATACAATTAAGGATGGAAGGTTGGGTATATATCACTACCTATATTTAAAGGAGTTACATTGTTGTGCTCAATATAGGTTCTAAATCATAATTTAGTGCAAGTTTAAGTCGCGGACTTGTTCTTTATCAAGCTTCATCAAGTGATTGTTGTTTCTCAAGCTTCTAATGGGATTGTTGTTCAAGATCTTCTCAAGAGGTAGTCAGGCTTAAAGACAAGAGGTGATTTGTTTGGAGACATGTTTTAACCTTTTACTCACTTTAAAGTCATATGCATTTCATCAAGCGGTTTTGGCATATTCCGAGCTTCAATGAATTGTTAATCTACTAAACCATTGATGATGAGGAAAGCAAGGGGTTACTACAAGAGAGTCTTAATCACCATCTTCGTTGCAGTAGTTTCATTTGTCTCTTTCCATGTTTTGTGCCTGATAAATTCACAAACATCACGGACTCTCAGCTTTGGCAAAAAGGTCATTTCATGTCCTTTTTGAGGGGGAGAATTATCGCAAGTTTCCTAGAAGTTCCGTCTCCAGCGATGTGAATTTTAGCGGTTCCGGTTACAGTGGGTCAGATCGTATCGGTTCAGTCTTCAGCGGTTTGAATCTTAGCAGTTTCGGTTACAGCGGGTCAGATCGTAGCGATTCAGGATTCAGTGGTTCAGTCTACAGCAGTTTGATACTTACTGTTGTGCAGTTAGTTCTTGAATTTATTTCTCAGATAAATCTCAAGAACTGTAAAATCCTGTACACAGTACGACAACTATTCCACATCCAAGTAGCTGGGTTAGACACCTTTGTTTGATAGGACTGACTATGAGTCAAGGGCACTTCTAAGAATTAGCGCATGTTTCTTCTCTTTTTGGCTAGTCAACAGCACAAGATGATCACGAAGTTAATCAGGTATTCTTTATTTGTGATTGAAGTTGAATTTCACGAAGGCGTCTACTTATTTTATCTTGAAGTCGGGGTTGGTTGGATGCATGACCTTCATTGATAACTTGCTCGTGCTTAAAATTTTAAGTTGAAGACTTGGGTTATCTAGTTACCAGCAGTCGGGGTAACTATCACTTAAGAGTCATGGGAGTACTCAGTGTCACACGTCATTGACGATGTCGATAATCGCAAGAGGTGTTAATGTCTCATACTTTGGTTGGGTATTGAGCTCTTAGAGATTTGCTTGGAGCATTAATTCTCTACACCGTTCTTCCAATATTAGTGCAAGCTTAAGTAACAAATTTGGGGACTTCTACTTCAGTTTTCAGTATTGGTATATCGAGTTTCCTTCATCAAGTGGTCACTAATCTCTGTACAAGGTTGGTTAGTTGGACAAAGGTTTTAAAAGTTGTGATGTGAACTGTAATTCTCTCAAGATATTCTTAACCCAAACTGATGTTCACCAATACCAAATCAGTCATGCCACATTCAATATGTTACTGTCACACGGTTTCTTCTTGGTTTTGTAAAATCCCGCGAAAGAACTTATTTTCTCGGTTTAAATCATAGATTTGTAAAATCCCGTGATGATGGGCTATGCGCTCTTGACCATGATCGGGTTAAAACCGTTATCAAAGTTCAGCTATAACATCACAAATGGCTGGATCGAGGCATTTAATCGACAAGATGTGACTACGGGGTTAGTTCAGTATTATTTATTTGAGGCTGAAGTGAAATTTCATGGGTGCGTGTACTTAGTATCTGAAGATATCGGGGAGGTTGGATGAAGATTCTTCGAGATCCTTGTTCGATCTTTCAACATTTACAATGACGAGGACTTGGATATCTGGTTATTTTGTCTTTCTCTCTATTACAAAATAACTATCACTTTAAGGAGTCACGTTGTAGTGCTCAGTGTCACACGAAGTTGTGGATATCCAAGAGGTGATGTACGTCTTATACTTGATGGTTGGTTGGTTGAAGAGTATAGAGTACTTAGGGATTCGATGTTGCACGAAGTCTCTACACCGCTCTTTGTCACGCATTAGTACAAGTTTAAGTCACAAGTTCGGGTTATATTACTTCAGTATCAAGTTCATCATATTGGGTTTTCTCCATCAGTGGTCACGACATCAAGCCGACAGAATGATAATGGGGTTGGTAATGAGTTAGATGAGAGAAGAAGTAAAGAGAGAGTAATGACTTCTGTACACTACAGTGCAGGCCTCGCTCTTCATCATATGACGTCTGTACACTTCAGTGCAGGCCTCGCTCTTCATCATATGACGTCTGTACACTTCAGTGCAGGCCTCGTTCTTCATCAGATGACGTCTGAATACCTCAGTTCAGGCCTCGTTCTTCAAAGAAAAGAAAAGTGTACGCTTGAGTGCACTTTATCTTCAAAAGAAGAGGAATCTTCTTATTTATGGCCATTCTCATCAACAAGTTTCACGCTCTTTCCGTGCTTATTCAGTCTTCAAGTGGATCGGCGCATGATGAACTCAAATAAGTACATTTTATTACTATCATTTATCCTATTAATTTGACTTGTTTTACTATATTATGTATGAGGATTGATACTTAATCGTTTACTTTTGTAATTCTCAGGTAAAAACAAGCATTTGGTGAAACTTGGCGATTTTGGACTAATAATGGAGCAAAACGTGCATAAAGTGAAGAGTCTACTGAAATGAAGAAGATCAAGACTAATCTGCTCCAGATGCGCCGCATCTCACTATCAACATGCGCCGCATCTCTATCAAGATGTCACCAGATACGATCCAAGATACAAGAGGACATGCGCCGCATCTAATAAAGAGTTACGCCGCATCTTCTGGCGGTGTACGAATATTCCTGAATATTATAATCTTGGACCCCACGCGAAGTTACGTAGATACGCCGCATCTACTTAAGTAGATGCGCCGCATCTTCCCTCAGACACAAACTATAAATACCCCGTAGACCAGACGCATTAAAGAGATTCGGAAGTTCGAAAACCTAAAGACCGAACAGAAGAGAAGGACGAATTCAGTCAAGAAGGCAGCACAAGACACACCCAAATCGAAGATACAAGAGCTGTAAGAAGGTGCTGCATGTATTTAATTCATTAAGTAGTTTTGTTTTATTGTTTTAGCAAACTTTAATTCATCAGGATTGGTGGCTTGTGTAATGTGACAACGGAAAGATTGCACTCCCTTTAATACTTGCTTTCCCATCAATTAAAGTTTATATGTTGATGTCTTTGGTTACTACTTATTAGTGCATTGACCACCTCTGTGTTTATTAGTGGCTTGCGGGCACCCGACTGCGGGACAAGGTGTGGCTCCCACGGTTGTTTCTAAATTGATCACTTAGGAATAACTTTTAGACATAAGTCGTCATTAAGGGTTTACTCGCCGATAAGAATAGGACCAACGAGAAAGGGTTAATTACATACACTTCATATAAAGCTATCAATAAAACAAGTGACAATCTACTTAATCATAAGGACAGCCCTCTTATTGTCTCTAGTATCTATCTGTGTACGTGTGTGCTACTTGCTGATTCGTGCCTATTGTTTATTTTATTATTTAATTGCAAACAAAACCGTGCCAGTCTCTCAGGCTGAAACCCCCTTGCGTTAGGATATTAAAATACTGATTAGATTAACGAGATTATACGTTCCACTCTTAGTGATCGACACTCTACTTACCATTATCTTCATACTGACCGGGTACACTGCTCGTTAAGTGTGTGTGTTATTGATAAGTCGGCTAAATATAAATTTAAAACTTGAGTAGGCATTAAAACTGCTAAACCGCAACGACACATCACGCGCATCAAGTTTTTGGCGCCGTTGCCGGGGAGTGAATTGTTATTTTCTGTTAATTTGATTAGTATTTTAATTAGGTTTTTCTTTTTGTTAGATTAAATTGCATCATTGTACTATTTTGCATATTTGTTGTATTGTGTGTTATTTGTTTGCTTTTGTTTTTATTTTTGTGTGTTTTATTTTTTTTGTTTCGTGTGTTTAATTTTTATTTTTATTTTTCGTATTTTTCTGTTCTGCTATCGTTGTACTGTGCTAAATCAAACGATACGGCGCATCTGATCTCTCAGATACGGCGTATTGCGTTTAATTTTTATATACAACGCGTTTAATTAATTCGATACGACGCATCTTTTCCCCAAGATACGGCGTATCTGTTTTTAACAAGAAAATTTTTCTAAGCGATAAAGTAATACGACGCATCTGCTTTTGTAGATACGGCGTATCTGTTTTGATAAAAATTTTTCTAAACGTTAACGCCATACGACGCATCTGCTTTCGCAGATACGGCGTATCTATTATTTTAATTAAAAACAGTTTGCGAATTATTAAACAAATACGGCGTATCGATTTCTGTCGATACGGCGCATCTTACTGAATCAAAAATCTTTTATTTTTAAACGTAACGAAAATACGGCGCATTAACTTTCGTTAATACGACGCATTTAATTTTAATTAGATAAATTGATTTTTGATTAATTGATTCGATACGGCGCATTCTTAAATTTAAAGCGGCGTATCTATTTTCTGAATAAAAATCTGATTAAATTTTAACGTATTAAGATACGGCGTATCCAACTCTTTGGATACGGCGCATCGTCTGCAGATATCAGCTATTTGTATTCTTATATCCGTTTCCATATTCATTAATTTCTCTCCTAGCGAACAAATCCTACTGATGATTTTACCTTGGATGACAGATTTTGCTATGGAAGACATGTCAGTTAACGAATATCTTGCTAAGGAATGCTTGTTTTCAGATTCATTCAATGTACTCATGATCGAGGCAGACTTATTCTCTTGGGAGACTCCTCTTGAAGCAGCTTTTAAGGAATTTATGCGTTTATGCAACATTGACAAAGAGGTATTCTCTTATGATGTATTTGTGAGGTACACTGGAGAAGAATTGTCGCTCTTATGGCCTAAGATTGAAGCAGAAGGATTGAACTGGACTACTATCGAAGAGGATGATGGGAAATTCTCTCTTGCATACATGGACTCAAGCAACAACAACTGTGGTGGAGACAATACCCAAAACTCTTATATGCCTTATTTCGAGTGGTACTGGGGATTAAATGAGAACTATCAGGATAATGACATGAATTATGCTTTGGCGGAATTACTATTTCATGGCAGGATAGTAAGATTGATAGACCTCTCCCTCAATGATTGGTTAGAACTCAAATATGGTAGTCCGGAATTTGCCCCTGCAAACGAAGTCAAGGAGATTATGACTTCATGGTTGACTCGGAGTTTTAAGAAGCAATTTAACGAGTTCATGGAGATAAAAAAGAATATGATTGGAAAGGTTTGCTTTGACGTTAACCATGACCCTAACGATGTTGATTTTTCAGAATGGTTAGCTAGTAAGTTTAATAACCATAAGAGCATGGATCGAGCTACTAAGGATGCATTATGGGTATATTGGATGAGAGGAGAAGACGAAGAAGTAGAAAGCGATTATGGGTTGTCACATCATGATTCAACAATCAATGAGGGCATTGAAGAACTTTTCAGAATTGACATTGATTTGTTAGAATATGAGACACCCTTGTGCAAGCAGTTCAAGGAATTTAACTACCTTCTTCAAGTCAACGATGATGTGCTTACTGGAGATCTACCAGGATTTAAGACTTATGACGATTTCAAAAACACCTGGTACTATGAATGGAATGACCAAGTACCATTGGTTTGGGATAAACCATGGGAATTTGAGCACATTAATCATACCTGTACACCCTTCGTTTTCAAAGACGGGAGTAGTGTTTGGCCAACCTGTGATTATAAAAGTGACGGAACCTGTAATGGGGGAAGTATAATTGGGATGAAAAGAGTTGGAAAGGATGTAACCTTTGAAGATTATGAGTGGTACGATAATGTTGAAGACTGCCCACGAAAATCGGAGGCTTTACAAGAAAAGGGCAGGATTGAACGCTTGAAAGGACTTAAGGGGACATCGGATACTACTTTCTGGGAATGGGTGCATAAACAGTTTGATGATTTCACAAAGCTTAGTCGACGGTTACAATATGATTTGGAAAGAGAATGGGAGGCGATTCAAGATGATAATAATAATGAGTCGTTGATTGAGGAACTAGATGACTATTTGATTAAGGATCCTTATTTTAAGTTTGTTGACAAGGACGAAGAAGAGTTCACCAAAAGAAAGTGTCAACTACTTGGGATTCCATACAATGAGCCACCCATGATTATTTCCGAAAAATTTAAAATCATCAAATATTCTTTGGGTCCTGATGAAGAATATACTGCTGTGATGACCAAAAGTTATATTAGATTAAGTCAAACGGAGGAAAACGTCGCAGAGATATACGGGAAAATCTTTCGGATGAAGGAAGAAGGATGGACCGTGACAAGGACCAAGTAAGGAGCTGAACGTGAGTCTAACTTGAAGACTCTGGAATAAAGAAAAGTGCTGACCGGGAGACAACCCGGATTTATCATTTATTATTCTGTTTTCTGTGTCGAGTCAGTCCAGGCCGCACGAAGATACGGCGCATCTCAGTCCTGAGATGCGACGCATCTCCTGCAACGGTCATATCTTATTTTATTTTTCTGCATTTTAATTTTCGACTTTAAAACTATTTATCAGTTTATTTTTAATGCGGCGCATCCCTGGTTAAGGATGCGGCGCATCTTTATTCTGATCCGTATTTATTCCAGGCTCGATACGGCGTATCTTCTTCAATAAGATACGGCGCATCGACTGACCTGATGATTTTCAATTTTTAATTTTTAAGTTTTATTTTTCCTAACTACTAATGTGTTATGCAAGTTGAACCTTTCTTATCTTAGGTGTGTTTTAAAGTGTTGGTGGTATTATAGTTTTCTGGATTTTCTGTGGATACATCAAGTATGAAGCTTTAACGTTCTAATCCACAAGAAAGATGATTTTTGCTCTTACACTAATGGAGGATCATACCGAGCAAATCTCAGGGGAGTTTTTCTGTTCTAATTCTTTTTATTTTCCAGTTTTTAACCTTTTATACAAACAACGAGGACGTTGTTTAACTTAAGTGGGGGGATAGGAGAATTAGAACACTTAACACTTACTTGTCCTAAACTTTTTCAAAAATTATGCTTAAAATGTGCTTAATATATCAAACTTAAAATATTTTTTTTAGCATGTTTTTGTTTAAGATCTAAGTTACATAACTGCACACATGACGTTATTTTCAAAAATTGTGATTTTTCCAAAATTCACAAATCTATGAGTGTGCCGGTGACTTGTAAACTTTAGAACTTGGCTTGTATACTATTCGAGACCACCATAATGAGTATTATTTATTTAATTGGAATGACTTGTCTAACTTGGTAAAATTCTAGGATTACACCCAAATAGCCTATTATATGTTATGTGTTATTAACTAACTACACTGGTTAGTTAACCCCCGTATAAACCCTTTTGTTACTCTCATTTTTAGAGTAAGATACCCCTAGAAAAACACTCAGAGCCATTCCTTTCGTTTCTTACACCTATGTTTAAAATGTTTCGTTACACCCTTACACCTTAGCTTACCCTATAGATTAAAATCCGTGGTTGGTTAATTGCTATAGGCAGAGTGTGTTTCCTTACATTACCTGTGTTCGTGTGCGTAATTCATTATCTATGGTTAGGTCGGGAAATTGCACAATGCAATTGGAGTGAAAGTAAATATTGTATATTTTAGAGTTTATTTTTCGTGTGTTTACTACTTTCACTATTAGCGTTATTTCTGAAAGTATGAAAAGTATGAATAAAAATTATCCGGAAAGAAAGTTGTAGTGATGTGGTGAAATTTTACACATCTATGTTTATGTTTCAAAAAAAAAAAAAAAAAAAAAAAAAAAAAAAAAAATGAGAAAAGAAAAAGAAAGAAAAAAGAGTTGGATGTTTATTTTAAGCCAACGATGTAACGTTATGTAAGTGGTTCATATGGCCACTATTTGTTGTATTATATCTATGGATTGAATGGGAATTGGCAGTTATGGGAACGCCAATTAAGGTTTATTCTTTGATTAAGATCTTGTTGAGTATAATTCGTGTCTACCTAAAGCGTGTGTTTCAAGTGTTAAAGCGTGAGTTATTCAATGATATGAGTCTTATTCATGGGATGGTTGGGATAGTGATTAACCACACTTAGGATTTTAATTTATTTGTTTTGTTTATTTTTTATTTTACACCAATTTATATCCCAAATATTATCCATACCCTATATTATTCTTTATCCAACCGTACCTTTGATTTATTGAGATTAGGGATTTGAGCAATCTTAAGTATCGTAGTCGTGGATTCGGCTATGTATTTATGATTTTGTCGCCCTTTTTGATATATTATTATTGGTGAAGTTTGGACCTATCTTTAGCCTATTCGAGTTAAGGATTTGAGCAATTGCAAGTATCGTGTTCGTGGATTCGATCATGTATTTGTGATTTTGTCGCCTTTTCTGGAATTTGAGATCGATAGTGAAAAGAGAATAATTAACCCTTAAGCCTAAAAAACCCTTTTTACCGCTTTAGACTTGTTATTCCTTAGCTTTAGTGGTGGAGATGTGTATACTTGCCAAGCTTATGATAGAATATTCGTCGCGACTGGACAGTTAAACGATTAGATTTGCTTTTATCGACTTATTTTATTTTACTTCTAATTCGTTAAGTGTTTAGTTGTGTGATTACGAAATAAACGAATACATGCTTAAATATAAAAATAAATCCTAACATCTTTTAGGATACATTTTCATGAGATTTAATCTAAGGTTTACTTGGGGACAAGTAAAGTTCAAGTGGGGGGATATTTGATGAACTCAAATAAGTACATTTTATTACTATCATTTATCCTATTAATTTGACTTGTTTTACTATATTATGTATGAGGATTGATACTTAATCGTTTACTTTTGTAATTCTCAGGTAAAAACAAGCATTTGGTGAAACTTGGCGATTTTGGACTAATAATGGAGCAAAACGTGCATAAAGTGAAGAGTCTACTGAAATGAAGAAGATCAAGACTAATCTGCTCCAGATGCGCCGCATCTCACTATCAACATGCGCCGCATCTCTATCAAGATGTCACCAGATACGATCCAAGATACAAGAGGACATGCGCCGCATCTAATAAAGAGTTACGCCGCATCTTCTGGCGGTGTACGAATATTCCTGAATATTATAATCTTGGACCCCACGCGAAGTTACGTACATACGCCGCATCTACTTAAGTAGATGCGCCGCATCTTCCCTCAGACACAAACTATAAATACCCCGTAGACCAGACGCATTAAAGAGATTCGGAAGTTCGAAAACCTAAAGACCGAACAGAAGAGAAGGACGAATTCAGTCAAGAAGGCAGCACAAGACACACCCAAATCGAAGATACAAGAGCTGTAAGAAGGTGCTGCATGTATTTAATTCATTAAGTAGTTTTGTTTTATTGTTTTAGCAAACTTTAATTCATCAGGATTGGTGGCTTGTGTAATGTGACAACGGAAAGATTGCACTCCCTTTAATACTTGCTTTCCCATCAATTAAAGTTTATATGTTGATGTCTTTGGTTACTACTTATTAGTGCATTGACCACCTCTGTGTTTATTAGTGGCTTGCGGGCACCCGACTGCGGGACAAGGTGTGGCTCCCACGGTTGTTTCTAAATTGATCACTTAGGAATAACTTTTAGACATAAGTCGTCATTAAGGGTTTACTCGCCGATAAGAATAGGACCAACGAGAAAGGGTTAATTACATACACTTCATATAAAGCTATCAATAAAACAAGTGACAATCTACTTAATCATAAGGACAGCCCTCTTATTGTCTCTAGTATCTATCTGTGTACGTGTGTGCTACTTGCTGATTCGTGCCTATTGTTTATTTTATTATTTAATTGCAAACAAAACCGTGCCAGTCTCTCAGGCTGAAACCCCCTTGCGTTAGGATATTAAAATACTGATTAGATTAACGAGATTATACGTTCCACTCTTAGTGATCGACACTCTACTTACCATTATCTTCATACTGACCGGGTACACTGCTCGTTAAGTGTGTGTGTTATTGATAAGTCGGCTAAATATAAATTTAAAACTTGAGTAGGCATTAAAACTGCTAAACCGCAACGACACATCACGCGCATCAGCGCATATTGGAGTATATTTTTATTCACGTATTCAACCAAAAATTGCAGTTGACAGGCATATGCAATTTTTGAGGGGGGGAAAGGGTGAATAAACAACATGTCAATCTTCAAGAACCGTCAAGTGGAGCTACTTACCGTTGATGGTATTCATATTCACTAGTTCAATCATCAAAAATTGCAGTTGGCAGGCACATGCAATTTTTGAGGGGGGGGAAGGGTGAATATTAATCTACATGATGGTTGATGATTTAGAAATGGTCATACGACTCCTGAATACGTCAGTTCAGGAGTCGTGCAAACCATGTTTCTCCAACACTACATCTTCTGTCTATCAAGGTGTTGAAGAACATGGTCATGGAATGCTAATCGACATTGTCTCACGGGTTGGTACAATCAGCAACAATGGGTTTCTAGTCAATGCTTCATGTACACGTCATTAGGCTACATGAACACATCATGATGATGATTCCGATTAATCGTAACCATCATGGGGGAGAGAAATGTGTACACCAAGGACGCACAGCAGGTTCACGTGATCGGGCTTAATCATTTATTCCGGTGTTGATAACCGCAGAGATGATCAGTGGTTCAACTTGTTACCTTGGTATTTACGTTTCACTGTTACGTCATGGGCTGATTAATCGTAACCATCAGGGGAGAGAGAATGTGTACATCAAGGACGCACAACAGGTTCACGTGATCAGGGCTTAATATCCAAGGATGGATACATACTATAGATGATCAGTGGTTCAACTTGTTACTTTGGTGTTATACTAAAGACTGAAGAAGGTCGAGTCGTCAGTCTACTCTTCATTCTCTGTTGGGTGTTATCATCTCATGTGTATGCTGCGGGCTGATGGGTTATATGTAAGGTTACTGGAAGGCAGTTGGTGAGATGAAGATGATTGGTACTCTGTTCCTCCACATTGGGCAATCTTGAAGAAGGTCGAGTCTACAGTCTTCTCTACATTCAAAAATATTGAGCTCTTTTCTTACAACTTGATATTTAACTTAATCCCATGACAGTTCTTGTTTGATGAGTTGTGGAGTTAAGTTAGGTTCAAGTTGTTCTGTAGTTTAAGGTTAGGTCCAACTTGATTTTAACCTAATCTCATGACAGTTCTTGTTTGATGAGTTGTGAGGTTAAGCTGAAATCAAGTTGTTACTGGGCTTAAATTTGTGGTTTAGCTTAACCTCATGACAGTTCTTGTTTGATGAGTTGTGGGGTTAAGCTAGATTTCAGTTGAGGCTCAACTTAAACTAACGAAAAGATGCCTAAGGTTTTTGACGGATTTTCTCAAGGACCGGAGTGTTAGAAGACTAAAGACGGCATGCATTTGGTTACCAAAAGACTTCTTCTATTATGGGTGTTCATCCAAAGTCTTCTTCCTATTATGGGTGTTCATCAGGAAAGGTTGTCAGATTGGGGGAGTGCACTAATTCGGGGAGTGTGATTAGCCAGAATCAATCCCTGATTAAAAAATGCTCTCATTGCTCTTCAGCAAGTCAAGTGATGAATGCGGAGAAGATTCAGAATGCTGAGGAGTAATGGTTTCTGGTTCGTATCCTTGTATATATTTTGCTTCTTACATTCTTTTTCATATCTTATACCATTTTGTATATAGATATATAGAAATCTTGCTAATTGTAAATAGAGAAACGTAAAATCAGAAAAAAAAAACCATAAAAAATAAAAAATTAGAAAAGTCCAAAAATAGTTTCACCTAGGCATGTCTTCTGTTTATCGATAACATTTACGGACTTAGAAATGTCATTCAATAATGGCACGGGTCTTTAAATGAAGCTCGAGCAGAAGTTAAAATGAAATGTTAAAACATGTCTAAAATGGCTTGCTATTACTTTAGATAGCAACCCGCGCTTCAAAATGGGGAAAGCACGTCGCCAAAAAGACGGCTGTTCCTCCAACTGGGTGATGTTCACCTGGGCATGGATTACTTTATATCCATGTTTCTTCGATCTAATGTACGTTTCAGTGCATCATTTCTTGAAAAAGAAGAGAAATCTTCTTTGTATGCAAATAGTTTTCATTCTGTGACTCTTCTGAAAATTATTTGTGAGACACTTGGTGGATATGTGTTGTATGGAATTTGTTTATACTTGGATTATGCATAAAATTTGTCACTCAATCAACGACCACAAATCTTTAACTAGGTCATTGATTGAGGGGGAGAGTGAATTCAAATTTTATATCATCAAATGGGTTTCTGGATTAATTCATAACTTGTTAGAAATGGTTTTGTAGTTAATAGGGTATTAGTTGAAGAGGAGATTGCTAAAATTTATATCAAATGGCCAAATGTGTTAATTGCTAGAAAGTTTAGGACATTATGTGCAACTTGCTTATAGTTTCCTAGCTTTATGTATCTAGAAGGCTCATTTGTGTTACTTTGGAATCCTCGCTTAATCCCCTAAATACTTTAAGACTAAAAACCTAAAAGAAGTAAGAAAACCAGTTGTGTTTGATGTTCTTGAATACTCCTATGACATTTGTATGATCTGAATGAATGAGTTTCAAATGTTGTCTGACTTCTGTTAGTCGATTGCTGCATAATTGTTGTTGAAATAGTGCATATGTTCTCAGGATATCCTTAGGTATATATATATCGTGTTAGAATCTTGTTCCTAAGATCCTGAATTGAATGATGAAATATGAGTGAATTGCCATGTTCATGATTGCTGATTGCTCTTCATGCTAGATAGTAGTTTGACGTATTTCCTGACTGTGGTTTGATTAAATGAATTTGGTATTATAATGTGGCAAGCTGCTGAAGGGTAGCTGTTAAGGAATAGTGTATCTGTATGTATGTATATCTGTGTTGATATTCTTATGCAGATTCCATTGCCAAAATGAATGTGCCAGTTCCCATTCTAACCATTTGATCAGACGATCAAACTCTATTGATTGGCTCGAAATTCACCTCAACAACAACGTCGGCAACAACAACAACAACAACACTTTCACCATCTCCACCACCATTCATCTATTTTGGTCTCGCCAAGTGGGGATCAACGACATTTGCGAAAGATTTGTTGGTGGATGGATAATTGATGTTGACTACTAACTCAGAAAAGCGGGTGATTACATCATCTGCGCAAAAAGGTCAATATCATTTGTGTCATAATTGTCAAATTGTGCATAATAAGCAGTGAATCTCCCTCTTAGTTTAAGGGGGAGCATAGTATGTTCTATTATCAGAAAATATTAAATCGGACACATTTTCTCCCACATTTTTCTAACTTATTTAAATCAATTGGGATCACAAATCTCAAATGGTTTGAAATTTTTGATCGGGGGAGAGAATGTGATTTAAATATGAAATCTGATAAAATGTGATGTTTTGGACATGAATGTAAGCTCTCTCATATGTGCTAAACTCTTTCGTATATCGATGCACATATTGAGGGGGAGCAAATGTTTTGTGGAAACAAAAAGGATTTGGCATCGCAAGAGATCGTGACTCAGACTTCACCAATGAATTGACGATAGCTAAAGTTAGTAGTCGAAAGGACATGTCCTGGACGGGTAATAATTTCAAGCTAGTCTAACTAGTGATGTAAGCGTGTCTCGCAAAGGACGTGTCTGAGTAGAATGTACCGATTTCGAGCGATTTTCCTTGAATGTGATCTGGACGGGTAATAATTTCAAGCTAGTTTACTAGTGATGTAAGCGTGTCTCGCGATGATCATGTTCTTGGAAAATCAATCAATTCAAAAGTGCGAGCTTCACCTGACATGTGCAAATTTATAAAACAATCATTTGAGCACATGTTGAGGGGGAGCATTTGAAAAATATAAAACTCTCAAGTGTTTGCAAAATGTTTTTCATAATCATGAACACTTTGAGAGATTTTTCAAAGATTTGGTTTGGCAAGTGTGGAAGAACACCAAAGACCGACCATTTAATTTAATGCATGGAGTTATAAGGATGGTAAGGTTAGGTTCAAGTTCCCACGATCCCGCCAGAGCCGGAGGGATCTACCCAGGGACAATCCACTAGTTAGTGTAGAAGTCCTTAGGTATGATTAAAAAAGGAGAAAAGTGGATAAGGGAAAAGTGCCGAATGAGATGGAGCTAGTACTGGAACAAACCCAACAAGGTTCTAGTAATGAAGTCTCGGTATGCACTGAAGGGGTTGAAGAATTAAAAAGAAATGAAGTGAGAAAGGGTGAAAAGAAATAGCCCTCCTTACAACTTAGGCAGAAACCGGGTCAATTCATATGCTGTCAGAATCACTTAGATGATTGCTGGCATTGAAGACAAAGTATCATGGACCCAGTGATACGCTGCACAACCCTCCCTAGCCACTCAAGGTCCCTCAAAGGATTCTTGTTTCAATTGTCACGGAGTTCAATACATTCCTATCGTCTCTCTCACTCCGAGTTAGATGATATTGAAAAGGTGGCAGTCCTCTCCAGCCTCCGCTCACTAAATCAAAACGCACTATCGAGTCTAGAGCCACGAGATGCATAATAAGATCTCATAGGGACACGAATTATTTCTACACTGGGTGTTCAACATTAAGGACACCAGTTGTAAACTTAAGAGTCCTACGCAGATCTTAGCAATCTGCCAGAACATTTATGAGTTAATTTACAAATGTAATTCTCAATGATTGAATGGAAATTCCTGCCAGGGACAACATCAAGCAGCCCTGAAAGCAGGTCACTTCGGTAATTCTTTATGGATTACGCTTAGTGGTCACGGCGGTTTCTAACGGTCTACAGTCGTGGAGTGATCTCCAGCGACTCACCTAATCGTTGATGTGCTACGGTTCGATCTTAAAAAGCCCTCTGTGGGTTTTCGATTAGGAACGGTCTTGGTAAGGATTAGAGAGAGTTTTCACACTATGCTGTTAACAATCTCGAAGTCCGAACCTGTAAGTACCGGACATTTTATTGCTAACTGTCGTATGCAGGAACTTCTGGCGGTTGTAGCTATTGGATGCTGTAGCTGGTTGCAGAAAAGATGCCAATCCTCTACCACATGTTCACACTACATCATCATTGTAACTCAACAAAGTCATGATCAACCTAAAAGACCTTTAACACGGCTTCTGCAAACTCTGATGCTAAAGATCATGACACCAAATAGTGTGAGCATGTCGGCTCAAAGATTTACACATCACGTGGAGACATACTACTGAAAGATGGCTTGAAGATACATGTTGGATGATATTTTCGAAGATTACTCAAAATCATCCAAGACAAAGGAAAAGTCATCAAAAGTTCACTGCTCGATGCACAATGCACAAAGATACATGACTTTGAAGAATCAAAGACTACGAGCTATGAAGACACGTTTAGAAGACAAAATGCTAGAAGTCAAATTATTATTTCCGGGGTGACCTCCCTTAGGGGGAGATTGTTAGGAATATAAATATTCAGATGAAGGCTCGGTCACCCCGAGCATCTATTTAGCATTTACATAGTTCTTAGGCTTATTTATATTAGCTTAGTATTATTAGTATTAGTATTAATAGTATTAGTCGTATTTATATTTGTGGAGTGGGTCGGGGCATTTCCCACTGTCTGCTCACTCCACAGCCCACTAGGGGCACCAATATTAGTTAGTATATAAACCCCTCTCCACACAAGGAGAGGGTTGGAAATCTTGTCACAATTTCATCTACAATCTAATAGATCAAGTTTTCCTTTTCAACTCTCTCTCTCTCTAGTTCTTGTATCTAACTCATACCATGGATCTAATCTTCCATGAACCAAGACCACCCGAATCATCCACACAATCAAGATGGGTATTTCCTACACGACGTAAACCCGTGTACGAGGGTTCTACGTTCGTAACCTACTTAGGGGTTACGCCGTATATATGTCTCCAAGAGTTAGAATAATTTCGTGACCTAAAGAAGTTACGGCGTAACCATCCACATGGTTACGGCGTGAAACCATGTACGAAGGTTCTACGATCGTAATCTATCTCTAGGTTACGCCGTAGAGTCATCACTGAGGATAAGATCGTCCATGATTCAAAGGTTACGGCGTAACTAACCCTAGTAGTTACGCCGTAACTTATTCGAGGCAATAAATACCAGCCCTAATTTTTCATTTTCACATATCTTTCACCACACAAAAACCAGAGGGCGAATTAGGGCTTAGAAAAGGACATTATTTAGCAGCATACAAGCCATTTCCAAGGGAGAATTCACGCAAATAATTCATAAGTTTTAGTATTTCATATTACATTTGTGTATTTAATTCCATGTCTTCATTTATAATGTTAAACATTGAATTTACTGCATGTTTTAATATGATTGGCTAAACACATTTGGTGTTAGCCTAATTATGAAATTGTTATTGCTATGAGTTAGTTTTTTAGTTTTCATTTCACTTTATATGTATGCTTTCTTTGTTTATTCGTGACACCTTTGTTTCGGTAGTATGGATGCTTGGTAATATCTAGGACACGGGAGAATTGACCATAGGACCCTAGTGAAGTAGATTGCGAAATAGTGGTAAGAATTGACCATAGGACGCCCACTATCTTGTGTGAGACTGGACCAAAGAATCACTTACCAAGCGGAAGTACTTAAGAAGTTAAGGGGGGAGTCTAAGTTCAGACAGGCCGGGCTCCCTGTAGAATAAGTCTTAGATTGTAGCGGTGCATAATGACTCTTCCATAGGGTAAACCCGTGACCTCTTGTAATCATTATGTTATGGAATAGGACGCTATGGAAGATAGGCTACGCGAATTGCTCAACTGAGTCTAGTGACTTAAATCCCCATATGAACTGATAGAAAACCTTAATTAGAAAATGTAATCATGGCATAACAAGATTAGTAATTATGCTAGTACATTTCTCTCTACTGATATCTCGTACACATTTATTTTCTTTATTTTATTTCATTTCCTTTGTATAATTAAACATTGTTAGTGCAAATATTACGATATTTAATCTATACAGTCTCGTTTTTTTTTATTGATGACAAACATGTAACTTGATATATAAAGTAAAATGTACAAGTTACTCGTAGTCATATTTTGTCTCAACATACATTCAACACCTCTCAACGTCTCGAGTCTTCGTATGCTACAACACAGGTTCGTACATATTTGTTATGTGGCATTATGATCAAACCCCTTAACAAATCATTTAGAATGTCTAAAATACGTTTATAGTCATTAAGTATTTTAAAAGGTTAACCATTCTATTTCGAACCTAATTTTACATTTTGCATATACAAGTATTTTTATACAAATAATAAAGTCTACTTACACTTGACAAAATACATTTTATTTTGATATGCACTTAAAATAGACATTTTCTTGAACTAGTTACATTTAGACATTTGTCTAAACTAGTTACAATTCATTTTATAAGTTAACTTTCTTATATACTTAAGTCATAAAGAAAATATCTTATTACCTCATGCATTGCATCATCAAATCTAAGATAATATCTTACTTGGATTTTGGGAAGATCTTAAAAAATATTTTGGAAAGATTTCATGTAAGATTATGGAAAGATCTTGAAAAGATTTAGATTTTATTTTGGAAAGATTTGATATAGATTTTTTGGATTTCTTGTCAAACACCCGCGAAACTAAAATTACACAAGGACGGAACCAAATATTTGGTTCACCTGATCCGTGGTTTGCTGAGGTTGTTTGCCTATAAATAGCAAGCCAAACTTAGTTGTTTCTCACCACTTGAACACATATTCTCTCTACTCTTTTGCATACATTTAGATCAGCAGATAACAATGTAGTAACATACATTAATCACCCTCACATGATCATAATGTTACTAACTTTCATTATGTTGTAAGCATACTCCCGAAATGATCCTGTGAAGCAAGCTCAGAGATCTTGAGTCATCATCCACCACAAGCATACATATATGAAGATCTATCACAACAAGCTTAGGGAACTTGTGATATTCATCCATTGAAGGCTTTCTATCAATGGAAGTTCATTTAGATTAGTCATTCATATCCATTAGACATTTGTGTCATGGATCGTCATTGTATCATTACAATCTATTCACCAAACTAGATTAGATGGTTTATGTGTTTGTGCCATAAAACACAAGGTTTTTATGTTGGGCCATAAAACATAACGGGATTGGTTGTACCCCTGTAAAAGAACTCAACATCTAGCTTAGTGTCGGAAATATTGTATAGGCGACGTTAGGTTGGTTCTACCTCGAACTAGAACCCGGTATTTAGCTTTGTACCGGAAAAAGTGTAAGCGACGTTTGTAAAGGTTTTCTCCGTCGAGAAGGGAGCTTGTTGATTTAGTGAAGTAACTCTCGAGTTGGGTACTTAGGGAGTGGAGTAGGGCGGAAAGGAGATCCGTGACCGAACCACTATAAATCCTCGTGTCCAGTTTGTACTTTCCTTTTACTTATTGCATTACTTTTATACTTGCACTATATTATTGCTTGCGTTGTGACTTGATGGTTATACTTGTGTGACAACTTGCTTTACTATATGCTTATATTAAGTCATAGACTATAATCGGCATTTTTCATATTACAACAAGCATGATCGGATATTTGATACAACAAGTTTTAAGATTTTAAAACGGTAACATATTCACCCCCCCCCCTCTATGCTTTCACACAAATTATAAAACCCCCTTTTTAAATCAGTGACAATTAGAACTTAGATTAGATCCGCACGCATAGCTCTTGGGACGACCTCGGCTTTACCGAAAACTACACTATACACGACCGGGTACACTGCCCGTTAGTGCATTAGGTAGACCTTAGGTAGACTAGTACTTATAAATATTAAAACCTGGTCAGAAATCATGCATCGAGTTTTTGGCGCCGCTGCCGGGGAGCTATTTTAGGATTTTGTTTAAGTTTTATATTTTTGTTTTAATTTTCATCATCTCGCGATTTCTTTTTAAGTTTCAGGTACCATGGGTGACGTTGACATCAATGAACTTACCCTCGAAGAATACCTCACTTAGACGTGAGAGGAACAAGGGCCTGGTGTTGTTAGGCCAGTTATTGGAGCTGATGTTCAATTTGAAATCAAGAATCAGTTCATAAGGGAGTTGAGGAAAGACCCCTTTTCGGGAAACAAGACCGAAGATGCTCATGAGCATATTGACAATGTCTTGTACATCGTGAGCCTGTTCAACATTCCCGGAGTTTCTCATGATGCAATCATGCTCCGAGTGTTTCCTGTGACACTCACTGGAGCTGCTAAGAGATGGGTTGATAGATTGCTAGCAGGGACTGTCAGCACTTGGGATCTCTTAAAGATATCATTTATCCAAATGTATTTCCCTCCTTCGAAGACGACAAAGCAGTTTGAAGATATCCACAACTTCAAGCAAGATGGTGATGAGACATTGTACCAAGCTTGGGATAGGTACAATGATCTCATCTACAGGTGCCAAACTCATGACTTCAACAAGTAGCAAGTGGTCAACATCTTCTACAAAGGAATCAACATTTCCACAAGACAAATGTTGGATTCTTAGGGGCCGATCCCTGGGATGACTCCTATTCAAGCTCTCAAAGCTATAGAAGACATGGCTGACCATTCTCAAAAATGGCATGATGGGGGTAGCAGTAGAAGCATGGGAGGAAGTTTGGACGGTATTTCAGTTATTACTAACAAACTTGAAAGTCTTGGCAAGGATATGAAGAAGCTAAAAGAAAATGTGCATGCTATTCAAGTAGGATGCGAAATTTGTGAAGGAGCTCACCTAGCTAAAGATTGCCCATTGAAGGAAGAAATGAAAACTGAAGAAGTCAAGTATGGAGAAGGAAGACCTTTTTAAGGGAACAACAACAATGGTTATCGCGTGGGGCCACCTAGGTATAATAGAGCACCCTATGGAGAAAGAAAGTCCAATCTTGAGGAAATCATCAATAAGTATCTAGAGGATTCCACCAAAAAGAAGAATGAAGAAGATGCATGGTTGAAGAGTTTTCAAGAGACCACAAACAAAAGCCTAATTAATCATGATGAATCTCTCAAGAATCTGGAAACCATGATAGGAAAGTTAGCTGACGACATCCGTGAGAAGAATGTGATGGAAGTAAGCAAGATGACCGTGGGATCGTGCAAAGCTATATTTGCTGACAAAGAGGTACAAAAATCCAATGAAAACCATCATAATACAAATCAAATTTGTGGGGTTTCCTTTTTGAAGGACGAAACTAAGGAAGTTGTGGTATGCCAAAAGAATCTTGTTAAGGACCGTTGACAATTGGTGCACTTCAATTGTCAATCCATTAATCATGTTGTTTTATTCCTTTAGTAACAGCTCATGACTGCCTTTGAATTCATTAATAAAGTTTCTTGCTTCATGATGTTCTTTTTCATTTGCTTGAGCGATTAGTAGTGTAAACTCTTCCATGGTAGGTGATGCGTGGTTTTGCAACCTTACAACAGGTTTTACCTCTCGAGGGATCTCAAGAGGCTTACAACCCCACCAGGCAGTGTACCTGACCGATGTAGTATAGTGTAGTGGTAAGTACGGGGGATTGATCGTTCTCCACAGGGAATAGTGTTCGTTAGGTATGAAAAACTACTTTAGTAGGTCTAAGGGTGAGGGAAGATTCTTTTTGTATTTTTATATTTTTTATGAAAGCAAGTAAAATCTCGGGTTTGAAGGAGTGGGCGGAATTAGTTGCTAGTCAACTAACCCAAATTACTACAAATGCAAATAAAATAAAATAAGTGAAAATGAAAAGAGTTGTGAAACTTATGTGGAGAGAAATGTGTTTACTTAGATTTCTTTACTCCCTAACTATATTTTACCGGTTGATTAGTGTGTATTAATTGCGTGGATGACGGGTGTATTCCTTAATACCAATCGTGGGGTGGCGTACGTACTTCCCCAACTCTACAAGCTCCTACTTCACTCCTATGTCGAGCCGGCTAAGAAGCTCCTAACATGAGATCACTAGAAGTCGCTCATGCATTAAATACAACCATAAAAACTTTAGTACGCATTGGTTCATGTTTCTTAAGACGTTCAAGCAAGTTACCGTATAGGAAGTTAGACAGTTTTCTTAAGCCTAACATCGATAAACAATCATCCAATACAATCAATAACACACTAATAACCAATAATCAATAGTTAGGTTTCATTAGATCTAAGCAAACACAAGATAAATCTAGCCTAGCATGTTAATTAAAAGACAAGAACAATATATAATCAAACAACACATAGACATATTGATTGATTAAACAATTACTTATCTTCAATTAAACATGGGAGATCCAAGGGTATGAAAACCCTTAAAAATGGCAGAAATTCGTCTTTAGGGTTTCTCCTCACAAAGTTGCACACTAATGACATAAAATTGCAAAACTATATATAGAGTTTAAGGGCTGACGGCGTCACGTTATAGGACTTGACGCCGTCACCTCGCCGTGTCTAGGGTTCCCGGATGGCCTTCTTGACGCCGTCCCTCTTTAGACCTCCAAAATCCGCTCTGGCTTATCAAAGCTTGACGCCGTCAGAATATGGCTTGACGCCGTCCCTCTTTAAGTTAAACCGTGATGGCCTTGATCACTTCAAAGGGTGACGCCGTCAGACTTTCCATTGTAAAATTCTCTGGCTTATCATGAGTAATTTTCATATCCACCTTTTTTTGCCAAGCCATGACGCCGTCAAGGGCAATCCCTGACGCCGTCAAAGGTACTTTCCAGCATAATTTTGAGACTTTGTCGTTTTCTTCACTTTTATGCTCCAAAAACGTCCAAAATGCTTCCTTTTCCAAATTTCTTCTCCAAAGTACCTAAAATGACAAAAGGAACGATTTAGGGCAATATTTGATCAAATAAATACGATTTAGGGCTTAAATGACCCCCTAAAAGCGGTACACTTTTCGCTTCATCAAATACCCTTACACTTGAGATTTGCTTGTCCTCAAGCAAATGCGCTTTTATTATAATCAAAATACAAGTTAGGGGTCATTTAATGCTAATATAAAAGTAATTACAACAAACATTCTTTCCACTTTAATCATAATAAGCACGGAGATTACATACTAGCACCTCACAAGTAGTGATTAGATACTCACATCTCTCAGGTGTCATCAAAATAAATCTCATAAATGAAAACGGATAATATCTCTCACTACCTGTCATAGCAAATAGATTACCATAGGCTTGGGAAAGGATCGAAAACCTCCTCCACTAGGCGTAAGCACCTAAGATAAACTATCAAAGAGGGCTTTTAATCGGGTTATAACGTGAGGTGTAGGGATATGATAAACACGGTTTTGTTGGATAAGGGATATTTTACTGGTGGCGAGTTAAAGATCTTGATCAATTACATGTACAATATGGCGTTGCTAAGCCAAGACTAGACTCGATTTAAGCTAATGAAAGAAAATAACAAAAACATAAAATAAACATAAAATAAAACGGGATGGTAGTCCGTATGTTTTTTTTTTCCTTCTTTTCTTTTTCTCATTTTTTTGTAATTTTCTTGAATTTTTTTTTTTTTTTTTTCATACACTCTTGCCCTACCATCCAAAATAATACATCATAGGGGCGTTGCATTCCCCTTACACTTGAACTTTTACATAACTTTACAAATAACTATTCTAATGACTCGAATTAAGATAATCGAAACACTTGGAGTACTTTTAAAATATTTAGCACATATGGGGGTAATAAATGATGTTCTTCCCCATTACTCCATTACACTAGTACTTTACTCATGAGTCCCAATCGTCCCAAAACAATATGTACAAGGATATGACTCGACTTAGCAACCATGTAATCAATTAGATAATTAACTTGGGTTTAAACAAATGTTGTCACAATAATGCACTAAAAATGAGTGCATACAAGGTAGGCTAAGGCGATTTGGGTGTACATTTAAGTGGGGTGTAAACAAATTCTTCCTTTAAGTAAAATGCTTAAAGGTCGAAACGAAAAGATAGGCTCTGAGGGGTGTACTAGGGGTATCGTGTACTAAAAATGAGTACAACGCAAAGGGTGTGGGAGAATTACTTGACCAATGTAGCCAATGTAATTATAACAAAAACACAGGTGTAAAACAATGGGTTAATCCTAATGCCTCTTATCATGTAGTAAATCTAACTACACGAATGTAGTCTCACTTGTGGCCTCGGAATGGTCCTAACGCAAGTTCTAGAATCTAAGTGCTACCGGTACACACATCATAGCATAAATGCTTTTCCTACCACTTCTAGGGGCGAACCTCACATATTTGGGGGTGGAAAATTTTTTAGTGGTACGGTTTTTGTGCTAGTCATATAACTCCTATCCGTGAGACGCTCATTAAGATCAAAGTTTCACTCCTATATGTTGTAAAAAATTTTAAATTTGGCACTAAAATTGCCCTAACAGGTATTTCTCTCAGTTTTATTACACATCTACTATTAAACAAACAAAAATCAAGCGTAATAGCATTCTCTAAAGTATCATATTTTACCCCCCCTTACACTTAAGATGAACATTGTCCCCAATGTTCAAATAACAAGATGCAAAAGTAAATAAGGTAAATGAAATCAAATACTCCCCTGATTCGTTCGGTGGATACAAAAGTAACATGGTTAGATCTTCTTCCAAGTGAATGTAGAAGCTCCAAGACTAAAGCCTCGCCAAAAGCTTGATTCCACATACATCTCCTTGTCCAAAATAACCTGTTAAACCTGAGAAAACAAACACGAAAACCTGCATAACATCGGCGGGATAAATCTATATATAAGGATATAATGCTTGTGGAATGATAATTTTGCAGATTCCTGGAGATTATAAGTTAGAGATTTAATAAAAACTTTTTATGAAAACAAAACTTTCAAAAATTTCAGAAAATTAAAACCTGACGCCGTCAGGTTGTAAATCCTGACGCCGTCAGAAATGATCTGACAGAATTCTCATGTTAAGTTTCCGGAAAATTTCTGGAAAAAGCTATACCTTACTTCCTGAAAATCCTGCAAAACATCATTATGACTCGATACAAGCATTTGACTCAAACAAATACTAATATGTATGTTAATTTATTATTATTACGATTCATGTTCATTTGTTCTTATAAACTGATTTGGATTCCCCTTACACTTAACTTTTGCAAAATACCTTTATATGTAGTTAAGACGAAGTTAAAAACAAGATAAAGCATTTTCACAATTTAGTTTTGACCATGAATCAATAAATATAAAAATTAAACACACATACGGAAACAAATAAAATCAAACAAACAAATAAATAAACACACAAAGCAAATAAAGCTTGGGTTGCCTCCCAAGAAGCGCTTTTCTTTATTAACGAGTCTTGTAGCTAGACTCGAAGTCCTTCTACCCTATGTAAGTGAGCTTGTCATCGAGGACGTCTTTAGGGTTAAGCTTGGATTGAAGTTTTCTATTGGTCCGCTTAGTACAATATATCTTTTCAAACTTCTCTCCATCCGGGTCATACAATGTCATCTTAATATGCCATGACCTATCTCCATCTTTGGGTGGTTTGTCCCAATCCCACTTATGATCATCGTCCTCACAATTCCACTTATTCATCCCTAGGTTAATTGGCAAAACTCCTAGGAAATCAATCATCCTCCTAAAAACTAGAGGATCTTCAAACGGATCCAATTCGGTGTCCCTAGCCAAGAGTTGCTCTACCGTATGTGTTCGGTTCACAAAGTCCTCTTCTAGGTAAAATGGGTGTTGGGGTCCTATGAAGTCTCTATCGATCCAAGGTCCATATCTATATGGTCTCCTATTTAATTCTAACCAATGGGGTGTTGGTTCATCACTAGTATCATAGGCATGTTTCTTCACATCATAGACTGACCAAGTATCACCTTCTCCTACCGCTATCTTAGATTCCTTACAATCAATCATAGCACTAGCGGTTGCCAAAAATCCTCTACCTATCAACAAGGGGCATGTAGGGTCGCTAACCATATCAAGGACGTGGAAATCGGCTAAAATGGTTAGTTTTCCAATGTGTACTAACACGTCCTTAACTACTCCAACCGGGTAAGCAACACTTCCATCCGCTAAGCCTATTATCACCTCGGTTTCTTCAAGTTTTCCTAGTTTTAGAGAGGTGTAGAGAGGTAACGGAAGTAGGTTAAGGCTTGATCCAAGATCGGCTAATGTGTCATAAGCCTCCGAATTACCGATCTTGCAAGGTAGAACAAATAAGCCTGGATCATCTAACTTCTTAGGTAGCTTGTTTTGAACAAAGGCGGTCCCTTTTTCGCCTAACTTGAGCTTCTTCTCATCCAACACATCAATAACCGGACTTTCAAGGTGGAGCTCCTTGAATTCTTCGTCAAGGTTTTGAGTGGGAGGTGTTTCAACTACGACTTGGGTTTGTTTGAAACACGTGCTCATGGAATTGACCGAATAATATTGTGGACAAGAACTAGGGGACGAAACCGATGAAATAGCGTTGACGTTTAGTTTCGGGTTCTTGACTGTGTTGCTAGGGAGTGCTCCCATTTCTCGGTCATTGAGGGCTTTCAACAAGGTGTCAATCTTATCGGTCATCTCGCTTTGTTTTTGTTTGAAATCGGCTTCAAACTTGGCTAAACGAGCTTCTTGAGATGCCATAAATTGGGACATCAATCCTTCAAAGTTATTGGTACTACCATAATTGGAAGGATTGTTGTTGAAAGTATGGTTCGAGTTGGAACCGCTTGATTGGAAACGATTAGGTGGGTTGGAAGAATTGGTTTGTTGTGCGTTTTGGTGTTGTTTTCCACCTAAGGTTTGGGTGATTATTCCATGAGGGGTTGTATGAATCACCGTAGGGGTTTGGCTCGGGTTTGAAAGTGTACCACTTGTCTCCCGCTCCGTCGGTACGCGAGGATGCGTAGTCCGCAAAAGCTTGTTCGGGGAGTTCCATGCAATCACGAGTGTCGTGGGGACCTCTACATAATTCACATGAAGAAGTGATTTTGTTCACTTGGCTTGAAGGTTTAGGAGCCTCGTAGGATTTCATAAGAAACTTGACTTGGTCTTCAAGTTCTATGATCCTACGGTCGGAAGTGCTTGAATTGTTCGAAGGCAAAGATATTGCCTTGACCGTTTTATTCAAATCACGGGGATCACTCCAACTTTCGTTGTCATAAAGAGCAAGATCTTCTAGGAGAGCCCATGATTGTTCCGCACTTAGATCACGTAGCTTACCACCGGCCGATTGGTCAATGGTTTGCCTCGTGGAGAGATTGATATGGTCATAGAAGATTTGGACTTGGAGCCAAAGTTCTATGCCATGGTGAGGGACTTTTTGGAGTAAGTCCTTGAATCGAGTCCATGCCTCGTAGAGGGTTTCGCCTTGACGTTGTTGGAACATCAAGATATCATTCCTTAGCTTGGTAGTTCTTCCTGGTGGGAAAAACTGAGCAAGGAAACGAGTGGTGAGATCATCCCAAGAGGTGATGGATCCTGCGGGTAGACGCTCTAGCCATTGACTAGCTTGGTCCCGCAGAGAGAATTGAAAGAGACGCAGTCGGGTCGTCTCTCGAGTGGCAACATCAAGGTCTATGGAATCAACAATTTTGAGAAAGTCCTTGAGATGTTGATTAGGATCTTCAGAACGAAGTCCATGGAATGCGCATCCGCTTTGCACCAACCGGATGGTGTCGGATCGCAAGGGTGTGACATTGGCTCCTTGAGTGAGCTCAATGGTGTTTCGATAGCCATGGTGGCTAGGACGAGAGTAGTCTCCTAAGGTACGGGCTCTAGGAGGTGGGTGTTGTTGTGGTGGTGGGTTGTTGGGATCAAGGATATTACCACCTTCCATGATGTCGGATGGTAATGGTTACAAACAAAGAAATGAAGAAAAAAAAAAGATAGACTAAAGAAAACCTAGAAAAATAAAAATCTCACTAGAAAGGAATCTAGTGAGTAGACCTAATAAAATAAAAATTCAACCTAAACAATAACTATTCCCCGGCAGCGGCGCCAAAAACTTGATGCGTGGTTTTGCAACCTTACAACAGGTTTTACCTCTCGAGGGATCTCAAGAGGCTTACAACCCCACCAGGCAGTGTACCTGACCGATGTAGTATAGTGTAGTGGTAAGTACGGGGGATTGATCGTTCTCCACTGGGAATAGTGTTCGTTAGGTATGAAAAACTACTTTAGTAGGTCTAAGGGTGAGGGAAGATTCTTTTTGTATTTTTATATTTTTTATGACAGCAAGTAAAATCTCGGGTTTGAAGGAGTGGGCGGAATTAGTTGCTAGTCAACTAACCCAAATTACTACAAATGCAAATAAAATAAAATAACTGAAAATGAAAAGAGTTGTGAAACTTATGTGGAGAGAAATGTGTTTACTTAGATTTCTTTACTCCCTAACTATCTTTTACCGGTTGATTAGTGTGTATTAATTGCGTGGATGACGGGTGTATTCCTTAATACCAATCGTGGGGTGGCGTACGTACTTTCCCAACTCTACAAGCTACTACTTCACTCCTATGTCGAGCCGGCTAAGAAGCTCCTAACATGGGATCACTAGAAGTCGCTCATGCATTAAATACAACCATAAAAACCTTAGTACGCATTGGTTCATGTTTCTTAAGACGTTCAAGCAAGTTACCGTATAGGAAGTTAGACAGTTTTCTTAAGCCTAACATCGATAAACAATCATCCAATACAATCAATAACACACTAATAACCAATAATCAATAGTTAGGTTTCATTAGATCTAAGCAAACACAAGATAAATCTAGCCTAGCATGTTAATTAAAAGACAAGAACAATATATAATCAAACAACACATAGACATATTGATTGATTAAACAATTACTTATCTTCAATTAAACATGGGAGATCCAAGGGTATGAAAACCCTTAAAAATGGCAGAAATTCGTCTTTAGGGTTTCTCCTCACAAAGTTGCACACTAATGACATAAAATTGCAAAACTATATATAGAGTTTAAGGGCTGACGGCGTCACGTTATAGGACTTGACGCCGTCACCTCGCCGTGTCTAGGGTTCCCGGATGGCCTTCTTGACGCCGTCCCTCTTTAGACCTCCAAAATCCGCTCTGGCTTATCAAAGCTTGACGCCGTCAGAATATGGCTTGACGCCGTCCCTCTTTAAGTTAAACCGTGATGGCCTTGATCACTTCAAAGGGTGACGCCGTCAGACTTTCCATTGTAAAATTCTCTGGCTTATCATGAGTAATTTTCATATCCACCTTTTTTTGCCAAGCCATGACGCCGTCAAGGGCAATCCCTGACGCCGTCAAAGGTACTTTCCAGCATAATTTTGAGACTTTGTCGTTTTCTTCACTTTTATGCTCCAAAAACGTCCAAAATGCTTCCTTTTCCAGATTTCTTCTCCAAAGTACCTAAAATGACAAAAGGAACGATTTAGGGCAATATTTGATCAAATAAATACGATTTAGGGCTTAAATGACCCCCTAAAAGCGGTACACTTTTCGCTTCATCAGTAGGGTTTCTTTGGGGTCTTCCGAACCAGTTGGGGAATATATCGAACATTCTTCCTGAAAATTGAAAATAGGTAGATTTCAAAGTAAAAACTTCCTAGTGTAAAGGTTAGAATATTTTCCGTTCGGGAATAAGTAAAATAAAAGATTCTTCCTGAAAATTAAAAATAGGTAGATTTCAAAGTAAAAACTTCCTAGTGTAAAGGTTAGAATATTTTCCGTTCGGGAATAAGTAAAATAAAAGTTGCTGATATCTGTAGATGATGCGCCGTATCCAAAAAGTTGGACACGCCGTATCTTATAATCGTTAAAATTTAACCAGACTTTTATTCAGAAAACAGATACGCCGCTTAGAATTTTAGAATGCGCCATATCAGTTTTAAATTATCAAAAATCGTTTATATTTATTAAAATTAAATGCGTCGTATTAACAAAAGCTAATGCGCCGTATTTTCGTTACGTTTCAAAATACAAGATTTTTGATTCATAAGATGCGCCGTATCGATAAAAATCGATGCGTCGTATCTGTTTAATAATTCGAAAAACTGTTTTTACTTAAAATAATAAATACGCTGTATCTGCAAAAACAGATGCGTCGTATGGCGTTATCGTTTAGAAAATTTTCTATTAAAAACAGAATACGCCGTATCTTGGGGAAAGATGCGTCGTACTCGAATTTATTAAACGCGTTGTATTTTATAAAAATTAAACGCAATACGCCGTATCTATGAAAATAGATGCGCCGTATCGTTTGTATCAGCTCAGTACAACGATAGCAGAATGCAGAAAAATACAGAAAAAAAAAAACTAAAATAAAAATAAGCAAAAAGAAACAAAAATTAAAGAAAATAAAAACACACAAAACAGAAAATATGCAAATAATACAATGAATGCAATTTAACTAATATACAACGGGGTTAGCGGTTAGAATCTAAAAATTAAAAAGAAAAGAAAAACCTAATTAAAATACTAATCAAATTAACAGATAATAACAATTCACTCCCCGGCAACGGCGCTAAAAACTTGATGTGCGTGTGTATTACTCTAATTCTTTTATATCCACGGTAGCGGCGCCAAAGACTTGGTGCGCGCGTGATGTCGTTGTGGTTTTAGCAGTATTAATGCCTACTCAAGTTTTAAATTTATATTTAGCCGACTTATCAATAAAACACACACTTTAACGAGCAGTGTACCCGGTCAGTATGAATATAATGGTAAGTAGAGTGTCGATCACTAAGAGTGGAACGTATTATCTAGTTATTCTAATCAGTATTTTAATATCCTAGGTTAGCTATACAATCCTAATCTAACGCAAGGGGGTTCAGCCTGAGAGATTGGCACGGTTTGGTTATGATTAAATAGTAAACTAAACTAATGAGCACGAATCAGCGATTAGCACACACGTACACAAATAGATACTCGAGACAATAAGAAGACCTGTCCTGATAATTAAGTAGCTTGTCACTTGTTTTATTGCTAGTTTTATATGAAGTGTATATAATTAACCCTTTCTCGTTGGCTCTAATCTTATCGGCGAGTAAACCCTTAATGATCACGTATGTCTATCCTACTATCCTAGAATATTGAGCATTTGTGATGCCTACGTTTCGTATACGCTAGAATAGATAGGCGAGGAAGGGACATGGCGACCCAAGCAATGCTCAGCTAGACACAGAGGTTATCAATACACTAATAAAAGTCACCAAAGACATCAACATATAAACTTTAATTAATGGGAAAGCAATTTTAAGGGGTGCCCATGATTTTCCGTAGTCACATGGAATCGGCCCATCAATCCTGATGAATTAAAGTGTACTAATACAATAAAACAAAACTACTTAATGAATTGAATACATGCAGGACCTGTAATACCTGAAATTCTATAACATGTAAAATGACCAAATTGCCCCTGAGATTTAAAAACTAAATTAAAAGCTAAATAAGTATCAAATAAATTCCAAACTTCTAGCAATGAACAAGTTATAATCCCAAATAATTTTAACAACTTCATTTAACAATTATACAAGCCATGAAAATTACTAAAATGCCCTTGGGCGCCTAATGTTATTTAAATACAAATTCATGATTTAAATAAAAGTTATTTAAAGGAAATTAAGAGCAATTAAAGGAGATAATTAAAACCATAAATTGCCTAATCAAAAATTCCGAAAATATGGCCCAATTACCCTCCCCTTTGACCGGTTATCTCTTAAAAATCATTCCACACATTTTATGTTAACAAACCTAAATTACCGATTGAAGAAAAACACGCACAAACAATTCTCTATAGCTTCAATTCGACATCCAAAATTCCAAACACAATTTTCTGTGATCAAGCAACATCTAAAGAAGCCCTAGAAAAATTATTGTGGAGGTGTTCGTTGTTTGGTTCGTCCGTGGTGATTTTTGCATATCGCGACTAGGAGAAATAAGGTATAAATCATTTCTCATTCATTCGACACCCTAAAATTCGATTCTTATTTTTCTCACACTCCTTATATAATTTACAACCTAGGAAAAATTGGATTGGAGCTGTTCTCATCTGGTTTCTATTTTTGAGAGATTATTTCTTTTCGTACGCCTATATATAAGGTATCTCGTTATTAATTCGTACGACTTCCATAAAATTCGTTTGTGATTTTTCTCATGATCCTCATGTCGTGTATGGTGTGGGAAAAATGATTGCAAGGTCAGAAGATCATTTTCGAAGTCGTGGTGATTTTGGTGCATTTTGGCTATTCGCGTACATATTAAATCGTGCGTCTCGTTCTACACGTTTGAATCTTGATTTGGTATTTTTCTCAGACCCTATACATGTTAAGAACATCAAATAAAATGTGTAATTCGATCCATGCATGTTATATGAATTGTTTGGGTTTTAAATCAATAAAACAAAGCGTAAATCCTTAAAAATACCTAACGAATTATAAGGGCTGTGTATATATTTTATTTTCGTGTATTATAATCATATGAAGTCTGGAAAAATGATTAGATGATTTGTCATGGCTTGAATATGGGTTTTAAGAATTTATTTTGTGATTAGGGTTTAAAAATTAAAAGCGTATAAAAGTATATAGAAACTATACGATCTGATTTGGGATGAATTAGGGTTTGTTCTTGGATTAATAAATGATGTTATATGATGAAGTAATGATTAAAAATGATTAGAGAAGGTTAGGGTTTGATTTTGTGAAGTTAAAAGTCATACCGTGTGGTTTTGAAAAGTCTAGGGTAGATTATGTAATTTCTAAAACTCTTGGGTCATTTTTAAAACTTATTTTAGAACATGTACTTGCTGTATAAAATATAAAAGGAGGGGGTCTAGTGTCATTTTTGTATTTTAAGGGATTAAAATGTTTTTAGGGTTTAATTATAGTTCGAATTATAAAATAATTAAATAGAGGGACTAAACTTGTAAATTCTGGAAAGTTAGTGCTGTTTTGAGTAAAATAATACATTCAGGGGGTTATGTGTTAATTTGGTGATTTAATGGGTTAATATGTAATTATTATTAATATAAAGTTGAAGTTATAAATTAAAGGACTAAATATGTAACTTTGTAAACTAGAGGGACTTATTGTGTAAATTCTATAAAATTGAGGATACATTCTTATAATATGATAAAATAAGTGACCATTGTGAAACTTTGATAAATTAAGGGTCTAAAGTGTAACTTTTGAAACTAAAGGGTGTAAAGTGTAAATTGTGAATTCTTAAGGACCTAATATGTAAATGTGATAAAAGATACCCTAATTCCAGAATTAATGATTTAACTAAGAATGTTGATCCAACTTTCTAGATATGGAAACTTACTAAATATGGAAACTTTCTAAAAATGGAAACCTGCTAAAAATAGAAAGTTACTTAATATGGAAATAGGATCTTTAGTAATCATGTCTTTACTCCTCTAGGTGTGAAGAGGGAGTGACCTGTGCTCGTTATCATCTTATTTTGTGATTTCCTTTGTCAAGCAATAAGGTACAGATATTCTGCTTCTTTGATAAGAGGCCTTCATTCTCTGATTATGATTCGTATTAGGGTTTCCCTATACCATTGCTATGTTCCCTTCATTCATGAACTCCGATCTTTTGAACCATCATGATATTGAACCTTTTATGATTATGAACCTTTGCTTATGAACCTTTGCTTATGAACCATGCTTATGAACCATGATTATGAACTTATGAAACATGATATTGACCTATGCAAGTAAACTAAAAACATGATTCATGATACTTGACCTTTACCCTCAGTTTGATACTACGAGCCACTCACTAGGCATGAGGGTTTCATGTCCATGTCAGTCGATGCACCGATGGCATGACTCTAGGGCAGGAGAGTGATGACCTGTCCCGTCCCTGCATGTTATGTTTACGTAGAGGCAGATTATGGCCACCTGGGGCGTATGGATGCATCCTAGATTTGTTCATGTTCATGTTATGTTATGTTATTCATGGTGACTGATGGTGTGTGCGATACACGTCTTTCACACTCTGGGAGCTAGCTACTCCAACCCATGATGAGGACACCCCTCATATTTACAGGATACCCATGATGAGGACACCCCTCATATTTACAGGATACTAAGAGGTCTCCCCTCTTCATGTTTATGGCTATGATTATGATTATGATTTCATGTTATGGGCTCGTAGTGGATTACTGACCTTCCCTTACCATGCACCTTTGTCCTTTCCCTTATGATACCATGTATTCTTACCATGTATTCTTACCATGTATTCTTACCATGTATTCATGCTTCCATTCTCATTTACTCATGTATTATTCATTATGCTACTGCTTGGTACGTTATATCTGTTCACTGAGCTCTAGTAGCTCAGCCGCGTTTCTTTTCCCGCGGCAGGTAATTTAAGCTAGGAGCTGGGCATGGCTTTGGGGTTGAGTGTACCTGAGTGGAGCTTGTTCTTTATAGCTTTTCTACCATTTGATTTCTTTAGACTTTATGTTGCCATTGTTTAGGCGTTGAACTTATGTACTTCCTTTATTTCCTTTCATTTTGGATATAAGTCATGTTGACTTATTGTTGGATTATGTTTTTGACTTCCGCTATTTTATTCATGGATGCTATGTTTATCTGATATGAAACCATGTATTTGTGATATCTCTACCCTTGTGGGGTCGGGGTGTTACAATTTATGGTATCAGAGCCAGGTTTCCGAAACCCGTTGGCTTAGGCCTTTGACCTGTGAGGATTGGGTAGACATTAGGTTTTCCTTTCGCGTACTCTTTTCCTTATTCTGCTCTGCCATATTTTGCTTCATCTTACTAATCGTCTTCAAAATTCTATAGATGGTTAACACTCGTCACCAGGAGTATAACAGTGGAGGAGATGCTGAAATCCCCAATCTGGAGGCTATGGTGGCTAATGCTATAGCCAATCTGCTACCGGGCCTTAACACTGATGCGGTGATCAACCGGCTTATTAATGGTGGGGCTACTTCATCTGGGGGTGCTGGCAGTTCTTCTGGTGGTGGGGGCCGACCCACTACCATTAATGGGTGGCTGGAGAGTTTTAATAAACTCAAGCCGTTGTCCTTCACTTCTGCTGCTACTCCTCATGCAGCAGAAGACTGGATCACCCACATGGAGAAACTGTTCGAGGTGTTAGGTTGTGAGGACGGGTTCAAGACTCGTCTGGCTGTGTTCAAGTTAGAGGGTGACGCGCTCAACTGGTGGAAAGCGCACAAAGAAGCTAAGGGTGGTGATGCATATGTTCTTGGTTGTTCATGGGCTGATTTTCGTACCACGTTCTATAATCGGTATTTCCCTGTTTTCGAGCAGCAGAGATTCATTAGGGAGTACAACACTATCTCTCAGCTTGACTCTGAGAATGCTGGGCAATATCTGGAGCGGTTTCAGCGATTAGTTAGTTTTGTGGGTCCGCTTGCCGGGGATGCTAAGCAGCAGGCTAGACAATTCAAATGGGGACTCAAGAGGTGGGTACTAGACCGCATACTTAATGATGAGTTTCGGGACCCGGCAGAATGTTGCGACGCAGCTCGCAATATCGAGATATTTCATCAGGGATCTGGGTATAAGAGGAACAGAGATGGGGATAGGATTCAGACTCAGGGTCAGAACAGGGATTTTAAGGGCGGGAATGACAGGAGTTATGATTCTCGTGGACAGGGGGATCGACGATACGACCATCAGGGTCAGGCTGGCAGGAACTATGATCAGAGGAGGTCGGATACGAGGGGCCAGGATTCCAGGTTCAATACTAGGCAGGGAGATGATCGCTCGGGACGCAACAACAGTCAGGAACAGTGGAGAGATCATTCTACTAGGGGACATCAGCAGAGCAGGGCTTCTAGGTCTGGTACTCAGGGAGGTTCATCTGAAGGTTCATTTTCTTACGCTATCTGTACTACATGTGGGAAACGCCACCCTGGAGAGTGTCGTCGGCCTTATGGGACCTGTTTTAGATGTGGATCTTCTGAGCATCAAGTGAGGGATTGTCCTAAGATTGGAGGTAACAACGACAACTATAAGAGTGCCAAGGACATCAAGCCAGCTCAGTGAGGAGATCGTTTTCACGAATTGTTATTTTCTTCATTCCGTTTGTTTGGATATTTTGATACCTAATTTCTCTTTTACGATTATGATACATTCGATGCTTTATTGATTTCTCGTACGGATATTTTGAAGTCTAAATTAATAATTTTATCCCATGTTGAATTTTGAGATTTTGATTTGATTTATTCACTCTGAGAATTCTTATGATCATGATACGATGGGCGAAACTGATGGTGTTCTTCACTTCTGCTCTACCTTAATAAGTTTTACTCTATCCGTTTGTTTCCACTATCTTACGTTAAGATCCGTTCTGTTAAATTATTCCAAGCTATCCGTGAGTAAGGCTTATCTGATCTGGTATGTCCTGTTTCGTTTCTGTCCTATTGTTCTCTTCTATGTCCTTGCAAATTTCGAGGACGAAATTTTTTTGTTAGTGGGGAAGAAGTTGTAATACCTGAAATTCTATAACATGTAAAATGGCCAAATTGCCCCTGAGATTTAAAAACTAAATTAAAAGCTAAATAAGTATCAAATAAATTCCAAGCTTCTAGCAATGAACAAGTTATGATCCCAAATAATTTTACCAACTTCATTTAACAATTATACAAGCCATGAAAATTACTAAAATGCCCTTGGGCGCCTAATGTTATTTAAATTCAAATTCATGATTTAAATAAAAGTTATTTAAAGGAAATTAAGAGCAATTAAAGGAGATAATTAAAACCATAAATTGCCTAATCAAAAATTCCAAAAATATGGCCCAATTACCCTCCCCTTTGACCGGTTATCTCTTAAAAACCATTCATCACATTTTATTCTAGCAAACCTAAATTACCGATTGAAGAAAAACACGCACAAACAATTCTCTATAGCTTCAATTCGACATCCAAAATTCCAAACACAATTTTCTGTGATCAAGCAACATCTAAAGAGCCCTAGAAAAATTATTGTGGAGGTGTTCGTTGTTTGGTTCGTCCGTGGTGATTTTTGCATATCGCGACTAGGAGAAATAAGGTATAAATCATTTCTCATTCATTCGACACCCTAAGATTCGATTCTTATTTTTCTAACACTCCTTATATAATTTACAACCTAGGAAAAATTGGATTGGAGCTGTTCTCATCCGGTTTCTATTTTTGAGAGATTATTTCTTTTCGTACGCCTATATATAAGGTATCTCGTTATTAATTCGTACGACTTCCATAAAATTCGTTTGTGATTTTTCTCATGATCCTCATGTCGTGTATGGTGTGGGAAAAATGATTGCAAGGTCAGAAGATCATTTTCGAAGTCGTGGTGATTTTGGTGCATTTTGGCTATTCGCGTACATATTAAATCGTGCGTCTCGTTCTACACGTTTGAATCTTGATTTGGTATTTTTCTCAGACCCTATACATGTTAAGAACATCAAATAAAATGTGTAATTCGATCCATGCATGTTATATGAATTGTTTGGGTTTTTGTTAGGAATATAAATATTCAGATGAAGGCTCGGTCACCCCGAGCATCTAATTAGCATTTATATAGCTCGTAGGCTTATATATATTTGTTTATTAGTATTAGTATTAATAGTATTAGTCGTATCTATATTTGTGGAGTGGGTCGGGGCTTTCCCCACTGTCAGCTCACTCCACAGCCCACTAGGGGCACAAAATATGTAGAAGTATAAATACCCCTTCCCACACTTGGGAAGGGTTGGAACTCTTCACACATTGAATCTAACATTACCAGATTTTCTCTCAAAGAGTCTCCCTCTCTCTCTCTAACATCTCACTAACTCACCATGGAAATCTTGATCTTTCATGAACCAAGACCACCCGAATAGATCCACACAATCAAGAAGGTTATTTCCTACAATTGGTATCAAGAGCCATGGTTTCATCTTGGTCAGATCTGTGGTCCATGGTTAGGTTCGGTTTGATTGTGTGTAGGTTTTAAGTTTTGGTTCGAACACTTCTGCTTATACTGTGTCGCACATGTTGTTGAACGAACCTATATTTTGACAATCTGCTCTCACCACTTTTACTGTTTTTGTTAAATCCATTTTTTTTTCTCAATTCATGTGGGCCTCCAAACTGGTTTAAAATCTTGATGCGCTTTAAACAATCAAAAGTGGGCCTCAAACCATATTTTTTACAAGTTGCTTATACTGCGTAATCTATATCTCATCTTTGTGGGCCTCACTTGTTGTTAGAATATCAAGTTGTGTGTTCGAATACAATGGATCAAATGTGTCTTGCTGTCTATTTGGCTTTCTAAATGTTCGAATAGTGGTAATATAGTGTGGATTTGTTTTCGTTGCTTGCTCTATATTTTTCGAATCCACAAGTAAATCAATGGTCTGTGTTCGAATATCTTGTTCACTTGTGTCCGTTGGTGGTTTTCAAGATGTGGAGTTGGTTGGATTTAAATGTTCACCATTAGCATATAAGTGTGGGTTATTCGAATAGTTTGTTCTTGGTTCATGATGTGATGTTCATAGTGGCTTATTTGTGGATTAACGATTCAGTTTATGAGCTATGTGTTGGATTCGGTTTGTGTCATGGAAGGATGTTTTCTTGAATGCTGCTTGTGTCAAAGAATATTGTTCTTGAATGCGGTTTGTCATGAAAGAGAAAAACACAGATCCGGTTTTTAAGGAAAGTACGAAAGTGACAGGTTTGACTGGTCAAAGACGCGGTTTGTCTATTGGCTCACAGACTCGGTTTGTCTGTTTAACCCTGGACTCGGTTTGTCCATACAGACACGTACTCGGTTTGTCTGTTTGTCATGAACTCGGTTTGTGTGTTTCTTGCAAGCATGCGGTTTGTGGGTGTTTGTAGATGCTGTTTGTCTATTTTTCACGAACTCGGTTTGTCATGGACTCGGTTTGTGTATATAAGACGACGCGGTTTGTCTGAGTGGTTGTCTACCATCTCATCGACTCGGTTTGTCTGCTACTTGGTCAAACGTTCAATCAGTCAACGAGTTATCAAAGATTTAAATGAAAGAAACTGAATTAAGTTAAAGCCGTAAAGACAAATAAACCCCACTAACAACGAGTTAACAACTTACATTGAATCATGAACTCGGTTTGCCGTAACAACGAGTTAACAACTTACATTGATCCCCACTAACAACTTACATCCAAATTAAAACCTCACTCAACAATTCCCAATTTAAGTACCGAAAACAAAATCATCATTAATCCTACAAAATCTAACCGAACACATATCTCAGTTTCTCAATTCGTGTTTCGCAAAGATATCTCTAGACCTTCAAAAAGATCTAACACACGATTTGGAAATCATCATCGATTTGTTGTGAATGGAAGCTAAGCCTCTTTCTTTCTATTCGAACACATAAAAAGATAAGAATATAACAAATCTGTTATTTCTTTTTCTTTAGTTCGTTCAAATCAATATCAACAACAAAACAAATATACACGATCATAATACCTACCCGAGACCAATTCTCTAATCTTGAAGCCGTTTTCGTTGAAGACTTTCGAGTGGGAATCAAGCCTGAAAAATATAGATGGGTTACGGATTATTATTGTGTGTCAATCGACTCGGTTATGATAATTAATTGAAGGAGATGATGATGAGATGAGGTTATATCAGTCATGGGAAGTGAGGAGGTGAGTGCAGGAAATAAGGGATTAAGTGGGCGGCGCAGATATGAGCTGATGAGTTAGGGTTTGGATTAGTTTGGTGGCTTGAGTGATTTGAAGGAGAGAAAGGGGGCGGATTAATGTGATTAGGGTTAGCTATTATTGGAGTGTTTTGTCTTTAAATATCCTAAATGTTAGGGTAAATAACACTGACCGGGTTTGATTGGATTTGTGTAACACTTATTGGGCTGTGATAGTATCTTATGTTCTTTGGGCCGGAATTATTGGATTGAGAAGGTGACTTCAAATTACTTGCTTGGGCTAATTAACACAAGGACGTTGTTAGTTTGTGTTGACTATGACCGGATGATAACTAACGCAAGGGAAATTTGTTGTGCTTTGTATGTGTATAAAGTAGGGTTGAACATATATCACAAAGTTGTCTTAAAGGATTTATGTTCCATTATGCATCGTCTTAATTCGTGGTATAGTCTTTGGCTCATTGAATATGGATCTACATAAGTTCGTAAGGTCACATTCGTCACCGCTCATATTTGGGTTTATTATAATCAACGCAGCTTCAGAGGTGTGGATTTGTCAGCATTGTTCTATTGGTACCCGCGATTTAAGTGAGTCTGCAATTTGATGTTTACGATTTGAGTTACAGTTGACAAATTGCAATGTCATTAATTGTGATTTGTCAAGTTGCGTGTTTGACTTACTGCGACGTGTCAGATTGCTATTTGACCAGTTACGATATGACGTGGCAAGTTAACACCTGCGATTCGACTAATTGTGATTTGGTTGATTGCAATCTGACTTGGTGCAATTTGACAATCTGTGACTTGGCCTGTTGCAATTTGATCATGTTGTGATTTGACTTCTGTGACTTGAATTTCGAAGATTGGTATTGCATCTCACTCTTGGGTATTCAGGTTGATTTCACGGTTTCTCTTGTAGTTTTTAGAAAATCCCGCGAAAGATTCGATTTCTCGGTTTAAATCTCAAGAGCTGTAAAATCCCGTGAAATTAATATTGGACAAGTAGGCTAGACTTGGATGTAGACATAATGAAATTTACGGGGTTTGACTGCCTTTTCGGGATAAGTCTGTGCTTCAGGATCAGCAGGAATTGGGAAATTATGGTAACTTGGTTGGTTTGTTAATTCACGGGTTGGTGTACTTAGTGTCACAAACATCTCGGGGTGGATGGATGCACGATGTTTGTTGACTCTTGCTCAAGCGTATTTAAGGTGATTAGACCTGGATGTTCAAGAAGTGGATATATACAATAAAGGATGGAAGGTTGGGTATATATCACTACCTATGTTTAAAGGAGTTACGTTGTTGTGCTCAATATAGGTTCTAAATCACAATTTGCAATTTAAGGTGATTAGACTTGGATGTTCACGAAGTGGATATATACAATTAAGGATGGAAGGTTGGGTATATATCACATACCTATATTTAAAGGAGTTACGTTGTTGTGCTCAATATAGGTTCTAATCATAATTTAGTGCAAGTTTAAGTCGCGGACTTGTTCTTTATCAAGCTTCATCAAGTGATTGTTGTTTCTCAAGCTTCTAATGAGATTGTTGTTCAAGATCTTCTCAAGAGGTAGTCAGGCTTTCAGACAAGAGGTGATTTGTTTGGAGACATGTTTTAACCTTTTACTCACTTTAAGGTCATATGCATTTCATCAAGCAGTTTTGGCATATTACGAGCTTCAATGAATTGTTAATCTACTAAACCATTGATGATGAGGAAAGCAAGGGGTTACTACAAGAGAGTCTTAATCACCATCTTCGTTGCAGTAGTTTCATTTGTCTCTTTCCATGTTTTGTGCCTGACAAATTCACAAACATCACGGACTCTCAGCTTTGGCAAAAAGGTCATTTCATGTCCTTTTTGAGGGGGAGAATTATCGCAAGTTTCCTAGAAGATCTGTCTCCAGCAATGTGAATCTTAGCAGTGTCGGTTACAGCGGGTCAGATCGTAGCGATTCAGGATTCAGTGGTTCAGTCTACAGCAGTTTGAAGCTTACTGTTGTGCAGTTAAATCTCAGATAAATCTCAAGAACTGTAAAATCCTGTACACAGTACGACAACTATTCCACATCCAAGTAGCTGGATCAGACAGCCTTGGTTGATAGGACTGACTATGAGTCTTGGGCACTTCTAAGAATTTGCGCATGTTTCTTTTCCTTTTGACTAGTCAACAGCACAAGATGATCACGAAGTTCATTTGGTATTCCTTATTTGAGATTGAAGCTGAATTTCACGAAGGCGTCTACTTATTTTATCTTGAAGTCGGGGTTGGTTGGATGCATGACCTTCAATGATAACTTGCTCGTGCTCAAAATTTAAGTTGAAGACTTGGGTTATCTAGTTACCAGCAGTTGGGGTAACTATCACTTAAGAGTTATTGGAGTACTCAGTGTCACACGTCATTGACGTTGTCGATAATCGCAAGAGGTGTTAATGTCTCATACTTTGGTTGGGTATTGAGCTCTTAGAGATTTGCTTGGAGCATTAATTCTCTACACCGTTCTTCCAACATTAGTGCAAGGTTAAGTAACAAATTTGGGGTCTTCTACTTCAGTTTTCAGTATTGGTATATCGGGTTCTCTTCATCGAGTGGTCACTAATCTATGTTCAAGGTTGGTTAGTTGGCCAAAGGTTTTAAAAGTTGTGATGTGATCTGAAATCCTCACAAGATATTCTTTACCCAAACTGATGTTCACCATAATCAAAATCAGTCATGCCACATTCAATCTGTTACTGCCTCACGGTTTCTTCTTGATTTTGTAAAATCCCGAGAAAGAACTTATTTCTCGGTTTAAATCAAAGATTTGTAAAATCCCGTGATGATGGACTATGCGCTCTTAACCATGATCGGGTTAAAACCATTATCAAAGTTCAGTTAAAGCATCATAAAGGGCTAGATTTGGGCATTAATCACAAGAAGTGACTACGGCGTTAATTCATTATTATTTATTTGAGGCAGAAGTGAAATTTCATGGGTGCGTGTACTTAGTATCTGAAGATATCGGGGAGGTTGGATGAAGATTCTTCGAGATCCTTGTTCGAGCTTTCAATACAATGACAAGGACTTGGATATCTAGTTATTTTTTCTTTCTCCCTATTACAAAATAACTATCACTTTAAGGGGTCACATTGTAGTGCTCAGTGTCACACGAAGTTGTGGATATCCAAGAGGTGATGTATGTCTTATACTTGATGGTTGGTTGGTTGAAGAGTATAGAGTACTTAGGGATTCGATGTTGCACGAAGTCTCTGCACCGCTCTTTGTCTCGCATTAGCACAAGTTTAAGTCACAAGTTCGGGTTATGTTACTTCAGGCTCAAGTTCATCATATTGGGTTTTTCTCCATCAGTGGTCACGATTTCTAGCCGACAAAATGATAATGGGGTTGGTAACGAGTTAGATGAGAGAAGTTGTAAAGAGAGAGATGATGACGTTTGAACACAGCAGTTCAAGCCTCGTTCTTCATCATAATGACGTCTGTACAAGTCAGTGCAGGCCTCGCTCTTCAACATTATGACGTCTGTACACTTCAGTGCAGGCCTCGCTCTTCATCATAATGACGTCTGTACACATCAGTGCAGGCCTCGTTCTTCAACATAATGACGTCTGTACACTTCAGTGCAGGCCTCGTTCTTCATCATTATGACGTCTGAATACATCAGTTCAGGCCTCGTTCTTCAAAGAAAAGAAAAGTGTACGCTTGAGTGCACTTTATCTTCTAAAGAAGAGGAGTCTTCTTATTAATGGCCATTTTCATCAACAACATTCATGCTCTTTCCGTGCTTATTCAGTCTTCAAGTGGATCGGCGCATATTGGAGTATATTTTTATTCACGTATTCAACCAAAAATTGCAGTTGACAGGCATATGCAATTTTTGAGGGGGGGAAAGGGTGAATAAACAACATGTCAGTCTTCAAGAACCGTCAAGTGGAGCTACTTACCATTGATGGTATTCATATTCACTAGTTCAATCATCAAAAATTGTAGTTGGCAGGCATATGCAATTTTTGAGGGGGGGAAAGGGTGAATATTAATCTACATGTTAGTTGATGATTGAGAAATGGTCATACGACTCCTGAATACGTCAGTTCAGGAGTCGTGCAAACCATGTTTCTCCAACACTACTTCTTCCGTCTATCAAGGTGTTGAAGAACATGGTCATGGAATGCTAATCTACATCGTCTCACGGGCTGGTACAATCAGTAACAAAGGGTTTCTAGTCAATGCTTCATGCACACTTCATTAGGCTGCATGTACACATCATGATGATGATTCCGATTAATCGTAACCATCATGGGGGAGAGAAATGTGTACACCAAGGACGCACAACAGGTTCACGTGATCAGGGCTTAATATCCAGGATGGATAAATACTGTAGATGATCAGTGGTTCAACTTGTTACCTTGGTATTATCGTTTCACTGCTACGTTATGTGCTGATTAATCGTAACCATCAGGGGAGAGAGAATGTGTACATCAAGGACGCACAATAGGTTCATGTGATCAGGGCTTAATATCCAAATATGGATACATTCTATAGATGATCAATGGTTCAACTTGTTACTTTGGTTTTATACTAAAGACTGAAGAAGGTCGAGTCATCAGTCTATTCTTCATTCTCTGTTGGGAGTTATCTTCTCATGTGTATGCTGCGGGCTGATGGGTTATATGTAAGGGTACTGGAAGACATTTGGTGAGATGAAAATGATTGGTATTCTATTCCTCCACATTGGGCAATCTTGAAGAAGGTCGAGTCTTCAGTCTTCTCTACATTCAAGAATGTTGAGCTCTTTTCTTACAACTTGATATTTAACTTAATCCCATGACAGTTCTTGTTTGATGAGTTGTGGAGTTAAGTTAGGTTCAAGTTGTTCCGTAGTTTAAGGTTAAGTCCAACTTGATGTTAACCTAATCTCATGACAGTTCTTGTTTGATGAGTTGTGAGGTTAAGTTAAATTTCAGTTGAGGCTCAACTTAAACTACCGAAAAGTTGCCTAAGGTTTTTGACGGAGTCATTCTAGGACGGGAGTGTTAGAAGATTAAAGACGGCATGCATTTGGTTATCAAAAGACTTCTTCATATTTCGGGCGTTCATCCAAAGTCTTCTTCCTATTATGGGTGATCTTCAGAGGTTGTCAGATTGGGGGAGAGCACTAATTAGGGGAGAGTGAAAAGCCAGAATCATTCCCTGATTGAAAGTGCTCACATTGCTCTTCAGCAAGTCAAGTGATGAATGCGGTGAAGATTCAGAATGCTGAGGAGTAATGGTTTCTGGCTCGTATCCTTGTACATATATACTTATTCATATTTTATACCTGCTTGTAAATAGTTATATAGAAATCTTGCTAATTGTAAATAGAGAAACGTAAAACCAGAAAAACCATAAAAATTTAAAAATAGAAAATACCAAAAATAGTTTCACCTAGGCATGTCTTCTGTTTATCGATAACATTTACGGACTTAGAAATGTCATTCAATAATGGCACGGGTCTTTAAATGAAGCTCGAGCAGAAGTTAAAATGGATTGTTAAAACATGTCTAAATGGCTTGCTATTACTTTAGATAGCAACCCGCGCTTCATATTGGGGAAAGCACGTCGCCAAAAAGACGGCTGTTCCTCCAACTGGGTGATGTTCACCTGGGCATGGATTACTTCATATCCATGTTTCCTGATTTGATGTACGTTTCAGTGCATCATTTCTTGTAAAAGAAGAGAAGTCTTCTTTGTATACAAATAGTTTTCATTCTATGATTCTTCTGAAAATTATTTGTAAGACACTTGGTGATTATGTGTAGCATGAAATTTGTTTATACTTGGAATATGCATAAAATTTGTCACTCAATCAACGACTACAAAACCTCATGACAGTTCTTGTTTGATGAGTTGTGGGGTTAAGCGTGATTTTAGTTGAGGTTCAACTAGAATACGGGTCATTGATTGAGGGGGAGAGTGAATTCAAATTTTATATCATCAAACGGATTTATTGGTTAAATCATACTTGTTAGAAATGGTTTTGTAGTTAATGGGGAATTAGCTGAAGAGGATCTAGCTTAAATATATCAAATGACCAAGTGTGTTAGTTGCTAGAAAGTTTAGGACATTATGTGCAATTTGCTTATAGTTTCCTAGCTTTATGTATCTAGAAGGTTCATTTGTGTTACTTTGGAATCCTTGTTTAATCCCCTAAACACCTTAAGACTCAAAACCTAAAAGAAGTAAGAAAACCAGTTGTGTTTGATGTTCTTGAATACTCCTATGACATTTGTATGAACTAAGTGAATGAGTTTCAAATGTTGTTTGTCTCTGCTGCTTAATTGTTGTTGATATTGTGCATATGTTCTCAGGATTCGCTTAGGTAGATTGCTATTATGTTAGAATCATGTTCCTAAGATCCTGAATGAAATATTGAAATCTGTGTGAATTGCCATGTTCATGATTGCTATTTGCTCTTCATGCTAGATAGTGGTTTGACGTAGTTCCTGATTGGGGTTTGATTATAAGATGAACTTGGTATTATAATGTGGCAAGCTGCTGAAGGGTAGCTATCTAGGAATAGTGTATCTGTATGTATGTATATCTGTGTTGATATTCTTATGCAGATTCCATAGCCAAAATGAATGTGCCAGTTCCCATTCTAACCGTTTAATCAGACGTTCAAACTCTATTGATTGGCTCGGAATTCACCACGACAACAACATCGGCAGCAACAACAACAACAACACCTTCACCTCCACCACCATCATTTCAACAAAGCAGTACTTACTCGAATCTCGCCAAGAGGGGATCGACATTACTTGAGAAGATTTGTTGGTGGATGGATGATTGATGTTGACCACTGAATCACTCAGAAAAGCGGGTGATTATTTTGTCTGCGCAAAAAGGCCAATATCATTTGTGTCATAATTGTCATCTTGTGCAAAATGAGCAGTGAATCTCCCTCTTAGATTAAGGGAGAGCAAAGTATGTTTCATCATCAGAACATGTTAAACCTGACCACATTTTCTCCCATGTTTTTCTAAATTATTTAAATCAATTGGGATCACAAATCTCAAAAGGTTTGAAATTTTTGATCGGGGGAGAGAATGTGATTTAAATATGAAACCTGATGAAAATGTGATGTTTTGGATTTAAGTGTAAGCTCTCCCATATGTGCTAAACTCTTTTGTACACCAAAGCACATATTGAGGGGGAGCAAAATGTTTTGGATGTGAAAGTAAGCTCTCCAGTAAGTGCTAAACTCTTTTGTATACCAATGCACTTATTGAGGGGGAGCAAAGGATTTGGCATGCATCTTATGTGAGCAAGGCTCAGACTTCACCAATGAATTGACGATAGCTAAAGTCAGTAGTCGAAAGGACATGTCCTGGACGGGTAATAACTTCAAGCCAGTTTATCTGGTGATGTAAGCGTGTCTCGCAAAGGACGTGTCTGAGTAGAATGTACCGATTTCGAGCGATCTTCCTTGAATGTGATCTGGACGGGTAATAATTTCAAGCTAGTTTACTAGTGATGTAAGCGTGTCTCGCGATGATCATGTTCTTGGAAAATCAATCAATTCAAAAGTGCGAGCTTCACCTGACATGTGCAAATTTATAAAACAATCATTTGAGCACATGTTGAGGGGGAGCATTTGAAAAATATAAAACTCTCAAGTGTTTGCAAAAATGTGTTTCAGAATCATGAACACTTTGAGAGATTTTTCAAAGATTTGGTTTGGCAATCGTGGATGAATACCAAAGACCGACCATTTTAATTAATGTATGGAGTTATAAGGATGGTTAGGTTAGGCTCAAGTTCCCACGATCCCGCCAGAGCCGGAGGGATCTACCCAGGGACAATCCACTAGATAGTGTAGAAGTCCTTAGGTATGATTAAAAAAGGAGAAATGTGAATTAGGGAAGAGTGCCGACTGAGATGGAGCTAACACTGGAACAAACCCAACAAGGTGTTAGTTATGAAGTCTCGGTAAGCACTGAAGGGGTTGAAGAATGAAAAAGAATTGTAAAGAGAAAGGGTGAAAAGAAATAGCCCTCCTTACAACTTAGGCAGAAACCGGGTCAATACATATGCTGTCAGAATCACTTAGTTGATTGCTGGCATTGAAGACAAAGTATCATGGACCCAGTGATACGCTGCACAACCCTCCCTAGCCACTCAAGGTCCCTCAAAGGATTCTTGTTTCAATTGTCACGGAGTTCAATACATTCCTATCGTCTCTCTCACTCCGAGTTAGATGATATTGAATAGGTGGCAGTCCTCTCCAGCCTCCGCTCACTAAATCAAAACGCACTATAGAGTCTAGAGCCACGAGATGCATAAAAAGATCTCATAGGAACACGAATTATTTCTACACTGGGTGTTCAACATTAAGGACACCAGTTGTAAACTTATGAGTCCTACGCAGATCTTAGCAATCTGCCAGAACATTTATGAGAGAATTTACAAATGTAATTCTCAATGATTGAATGGAAATTCCTGCCAGGGTCAACATCAAGCAGCCCTGAAAGCAGGTCACTTCGGTAATTCTTTATGGATTACGCTTAGTGGTCACGGTGGTTTCTAACGGTCTACAGTCGTGGAGTGATCTCCAGCGACTCACCTAATCGTTGATGTGCTACGGTTCGATCTTAAAAAGCCCTCTGTGGGTTTTCGATTAGGAACGGTCTTGGTAAGGATTAGAGAGAGTTTTCACACTATGCTGTTAACAATCTCGAAGTCCGAACCTGTAAGTACCGGACGTTTTATTGCTAACTGTCGTATGCAGGAACATCTGGTGATTGTAGCTGATTGCTGTTGCAGCTGTTTGCGGTTGTAGCTGATTGAAGTTACAGCTGATTGCGGTTGTAGCAGATTGCTGAAAAGATGCCAATCCTCTACCACATGTTCACACTACATCATCATTGTAACTCAACAATGTCATGATCAACCTAAAAGACCTTCAACACGGCTTCTGCAAACTCTGATGCTAAAGATCATGACACCAAATAGTGTGAGCATGTCGGCTCAAAGAATAACACATCACATGGAAACATACTGCTGAAAGATGACTTGGAAACAAATGTTGGATGATAAAGTCGAAGAATACTCAAAGATCATCCAAGACAATCAATCAGTCATCAAATCATTACTGCTGAAAGCACAAAGATACAAGACTTTGAAGAATCAAAGACTACGAGCTATAAAGACAAGTTCAGAAGAAAGAATGCTAGAATTCGAATTATTATTTCCGGGGTGACCTCCCTTAGGGGGAGATTGTTAGGAATATAAATATTCAGATGAAGGCTCGGTCACCCCGAGCATCTAATTAGCATTTATATAGCTCGTAGGCTTATATATATTTGTTTATTAGTATTAGTATTATTAGTATTAGTCGTATTTATATTTGTGGAGTGGGTCGGGGCTTTCCCCACTGTCAGCTCACTCCACAGCCCACTAGGGGCACAAATATGTAGAAGTATAAATACCCCTTCCCACACTTGGGAAGGGTTGGAACTCTTCACACATTGAATCTAACATTACCAGATTTTCTCTCAAAGAGTCTCCCTCTCTCTCTCTCTAACATCTCACTAACTCACCATGGAAATCTTGATCTTTCATGAACCAAGACCACCCGAATAGATCCACACAATCAAGAAGGTTATTTCCTACAGTTTTAAATCAATAAAACAAAGCGTAAATCCTTAAAAATACCTAACGAATTATAAGGGCTGTGTATATATTTTATTTTTGTGTATTATAATCATATGAAGTCTGGAAAAATGATTAGATGATTTGTCATGGCTTGAATATGGGTTTTAAGAATTTATTTTGTGATTAGGGTTTAAAAATTAAAAGCGTATAAAAGTATATAGAAACTATACGATCTGATTTGGGATGAATTAGGGTTTGTTCTTGGATTAATAAATGATGTTATATGATGAAGTAATGATTAAAAATGATTAGAGAAGGTTAGGGTTTGATTTTGTGAAGTTAAAAGTCATACCGTGTGGTTTTGAAAAGTCTAGGGTAGATTATGTAATTTCTAAAACTCTTGGGTCATTTTTAAAACTTATTTTAGAACATGTACTTGCTGTATAAAATATAAAAGGAGGGGGTCTAGTGTCATTTTTGTATTTTAAGGGATTAAAATGTTTTTAGGGTTTAATTATAGTTCGAATTATAAAATAATTAAATAGAGGGACTAAACTTGTAATTTCTGGAAAGTTAGTGCTGTTTTGAGTAAAATAATACATTCAGGGGGTTATGTGTTAATTTGGTGATTTAATGGGTTAATATGTAATTATTATTAATATAAAGTTGAAGTTATAAATTAAAGGACTAAATATGTAACTTTGTAAACTAGAGGGACTTATTGTGTAAATTCTATAAAATTGAGGATACATTCTTATAATATGATAAAATAAGTGACCATTGTGAAACTTTGATAAATTAAGGGTCTAAAGTGTAACTTTTGAAACTAAAGGGTGTAAAGTGTAAATTGTGAATTCTTAAGGACCTAATATGTAAATGTGATAAAAGATACCCTAATTCCAGAATTAATGATTTAACTAAGAATGTTGATCCAACTTTCTAGATATGGAAACTTACTAAATATGGAAACTTTCTAAAAATGGAAACCTGCTAAAAATAGAAAGTTACTTAATATGGAAATGGGATCTTTAGTAATCATGTCTTTACTCCTCTAGGTGTGAAGAGGGAGTGACCTGTGCTCGTTATCATCTTATTTTGTGAATTCCTTTGTCAAGCAATAAGGTACAGATATTCTGCTTCTTTGATAAGAGGCCTTCATTCTCTGATTATGATTCGTATTAGGGTTTCCCTATACCATTGCTATGTTCCCTTCATTCATGAACTCCGATCTTTTGAACCATCATGATATTGAACCTTTTATGATTATGAACCTTTGCTTATGAACCTTTGCTTATGAACCTTGCTTATGAACCATGATTATGAACTTATGAAACATGATATTGACCTATGCAAGTAAACTAAAAACATGATTCATGATACTTGACCTTTACCCTCAGTTTGATACTACGAGCCACTCACTAGGCATGAGGGTTTCATGTCCATGTCAGTCGATGCACCGATGGCATGACTCTAGGGCAGGAGAGTGATGACCTGTCCCGTCCCTGCATGTTATGTTTACGTAGAGGCAGATTATGGCCACCTGGGGCGTATGGATGCATCCTAGATTTGTTCATGTTCATGTTATGTTATGTTATTCATGGTGACTGATGGTGTGTGCGATACACGTCTTTCACACTCTGGGAGCTAGCTACTCCAACCCATGATGAGGACACCCCTCATATTTACAGGATACCCATGATGAGGACACCCCTCATATTTACAGGATACTAAGAGGTCTCCCCTCTTCATGTTTATGGCTATGATTATGATTATGATTTCATGTTATGGGCTCGTAGTGGATTACTGACCTTCCCTTACCATGCACCTTTGTCCTTTCCCTTATGATACCATGTATTCTTACCATGTATTCTTACCATGTATTCTTACCATGTATTCATGCTTCCATTCTCATTTACTCATGTATTATTCATTATGCTACTGCTTGTTACGTTATATCTGTTCACTGAGCTCTAGTAGCTCAGCCGCGTTTCTTTTCCCGCGGCAGGTAATTTAAGCTAGGAGCTGGGCATGGCTTTGGGGTTGAGTGTACCTGAGTGGAGCTTGTTCTTTATAGCTTTTCTACCATTTGATTTCTTTAGACTTTATGTTGCCATTGTTTGGGCGTTGAACTTATGTACTTCCTTTATTTCCTTTCATTTTGGATATAAGTCATGTTGACTTATTGTTGGTTTATGTTTTTGACTTCCGCTATTTTATTCATGGATGCTATGTTTATCTGATATGAAACCATGAATTTGTGATATCTCTACCCTTGTGGGGTCGGGGTGTTACAGGACCTTCTTACAGCTCTTGTACATTCGTTTAGGGTGTGTCTTGTGCTGCTACACGTCTGAATTCGGCTTTAGGGTTTCTGTCTTTCTCTTCTGAGCTAAGCTATATGTCTCCAAAATTCGTCTGGTCTTGGGGTATTTATAGTTTCTGTCTGAGGGTTAGATGCGGCGCATAGGATAAGTAGATGCGGCGCATAGGATAAGTAGATGCGGCGCATTGACTTAACTTCGCGTGGGGTCCAAGATTAATATATTCAGGAATATTCGTACACCGCCTTAAGATGCGGCGTAACTCCATTTCTCTATGCGGCGCATGTCCTTTGCTGTCTTGGATTGTCACTTGTGAAATCTTGATAGTGATACGCCGTATGTACGAAGTATGTTGCGGCGTATCTGGAGCAGAATGATCTTGATCTTGTACATTTCAGTAGACTCTTAACATCTTGCTTGTTTTGCTCCATAATTAGTCCAAAATCGCCAAGTTTCACATAATACTTGTTTTTACCTGAGAATTACAAAAGTAAACATTAACGTATCAATTCTCATATATAATATAATAAAACAAGTCAAATAAATAGGATAAATGATGATAATAAAATGTACTTATTTGAGTTCATCAATATGGATGGATGATTCCATGAGGAACCTTGAAGAGCCAGGACCTTGAGTCTAACTTAAAGACTCGTAAATAAAAAAAAGTTCTTTTTCGGGAGACAACCCGAATTATCCTTTTCATTTCCTTTTTATTAGTGTAGATTGGTTTGGTTTGTTTTGTTATGACTTTTTGCAGGTATTAGAGAAAGAAGGATGGCTTGGAAACGCACCATGGAGTCTTTCACTACTGGAATTCGCCTTAGAGAGTTTCTACAGCGTAACTTGCTGCTATGGTTACGCCGTAACCATCGTAAGATATCTGCACTATTGTCAGGTGTCATTACTTACGGCGTACCTCACTTTTATGAGTTTACGACGTAACTTTCTCCTGTACCAGAAAAATTTTAATTCTTAAATAACATACATTCTTAAACCTTGTATTAGTTTTTAAATGAACTTTGTGGGTGTGTTCCCTGTAAACCCTCACGAGACTTCACTCGTCCACTTGGGACACCGAGTGGTTTAAAAGGCTTGTTGCATATGTTACGTGATTCCTACAAAAGTGAGTTAGGATTTTATTTTTATTTTCTTTTTATTTTTAGATTTATGCTTGTGGGTAGTGACGTGATTTCAGGGATTTGAAGTTTGCTCATTAGGCGAAGCGAATGCACGTTTTCTCAAGCATGATCCTTCTATCATTTTCAAGAGCAAATTTCAGGGGAGTTCTCGTTCTAATTCTACTTTTCTCCTTTATTATTGCTTATTTGCATACAAAAGGGACTTTGTACATTTCAAGTGAGGGGACGGGAGTAGAATTATAACTTGAATCTTATTTTTCCATTTTTCTAGTTTATTTTAAAAAATTATGCCATTTTTAAACTTTTGACATGTTTTTCTTAACCTAAATAGAATAGACCTTAGCCGAGCGCACTATAACCTTTGATTTCCCTGGTGAGATTTAGCCTTTCCATTTTCCCATATTACTCAAATCCACCAAATATTGAGTGTGCCAATAGTTTTTAAACTTTAGAACTTGGCTTTTACATCATTTCGAGACCATAGACGAGTAGTGTGTCAAGTTTGTTTGATACATTTGGAAGAGACATTTTGAGAAGACAATGTTTAGGATTTACACCAAATAGCCCATATGTGTTTAATTGTGTGCGTTTATCGATTAGTCACCTCGACTTCTTGACCCCCGTGATAAACCATTTTGTTGCACTCACCATTAGTGCAAGATACCCATAGTTACACCCTTTTGAGCCATTCTTTTCGTTTCTTCACCCATTTTGTTTCGTTACACATATTCGCTTTAGCCTACCGTGTAGTCTTAGTTTGTGATCGGGAAATTGCCACTTGCTTAAGTTTGAGGTTTGGGTAGAGAGATTCGGGAATCACGCCTACATTGATGATATATTTTTGAAGATCATTGAAGACCCCCCATATTCCTCATGTATGATTCATCTCAAGTGAGGGGATGTTTTATATGTATATATTAATTATGAAAAAAAAAATTAGAAAAAAATAGTAGTTTTTATTCATATTGTTGTATAAAGGATGGTGCAAGTATCATTAGCACTATTCCTTAGTATTTGAGCTTATTGGACTAGAATCGAGGATCCTACCTCGATCACATACGATTGAAGATTAAAGTTGGTGGCTTATCTACATCAACTATTTGTTGAAGACCAAGTTAGTTTGCACCTCACCATATGACATCTACATTAGCACACTAACTTGTTACATCATGATCCGGTTTTTGCGTCTTGAAGCTTGGACCTTGGATGGATGGTGGGCGGTGACAAATCAGTTATAGGCTAAGATTATTTGCTTGTTTATTTTTATTTTTCACCATTTATGTGCATCCCATGTCTTATCCTACCCTTTAGTCGTGAACCGTACTTAGGTGAGGGAGTGAGCAGTCATTGGTGTCTTGGCCATGGATTTGGTCATGTATCAATGGTCTTTGTCGCCTTCGCCGTAGTATGATAGTAATGACAAATCACCCCTAGCCTTATATTTATTCACCCAACATTGCCTTTAAGGATTGTCTTGACCTTAGCTCTAGTGGTGGAGATTTGTGTAACTGCCAAGCCTATGATAGAATACATGCTACGACCGTGCAATGAGTAACCACCCCGAAATTGACACTAAGAATAGAGAGAGTATGAGTGTTTTGTTCCCATTTCGTGAGGTGTTCGGCTTTGATAAATTATAGCATAGGAAGTTTTTAAACTCATATTTTCCAAGTCTTTTGGGAGATATCTTTTTAAGAATGACTCTAATAAGGTCTACTAGAGGGCAAGTAGAGTTTAAGTGGGGGGATATTTGAAAACATCAAATAGTCCTGATATTTTAGTGTCAATTTCCCCCTAATATGCTCATCATTTTTGTCATTTTATTGGAATATATACTCTTATTCGTTTATATTTCATTTTCAGGTTAATAATGAGCATTGGAACAAAGAGACGCAGATTTGAAAGGTTATTAATGAAAATACACAAGAGTATGCTGACCGGACAAGAGTTACGGCGTAAATCCACTCTCTACTTACGCCGGAAGAAGGATTTATACTAGAAGACCCAAGTCAATGCTGACCAAGGTTACGGCGTAACTCCTACATAAGTTACGCCGTATATATATCTCCATGACTTAGAAGATTTTTGTGGTCCAAGAAGTTACGACGTAACCACTTGTAAGGTTACAACGTAAACCCGTGTACGAGGGTTCTACGTTCGTAACCTACTTAGGGGTTACGCCATATATATGTCTTCAAGAGTTAGAAGAATTTCGTGGCCCAAAGAAGTTACGGCGTCACTATCCACATGGTTACGGCGTAAAAACATGTACGAAGGTTCTACGATCGTAACCTATCTCTAGGTTACGCCGTAGAGTCAACACTGAGGATAAGATCGTACATGATTCAAAGGTTACAGCATAACTAACCCTAGTAGTTACGCCGTAACTTAGTCGAGACTATAAATACCAACCCTAATTCCGCATTTTCACATATCTTTCACCACACAAAAACCAGAAGGCGAATTAGGGCTTGGAGAAGGACGTTGTTCAGCAACATATAAGTCATTTTCAAGGGAGAATTCACGCACATAATTCATAAGTTTTAGTATTTCATATTACATTAGTGTGTTTAATTCCATGTCTTCATTTATAAAGTTAAACATTGAATTTACTACATGTTTTAATATGATCGGCTAAACACCTTTGGTGTTAGCCTAATTATGAAATTGTTATTGCTATGAGTTAGTTTTCTCGTTTTCATTTCGCTTTATATGTATGCTTTCTTTGTTTATTCGTGACACCTTTGTTTAGGTAGTATGGATGCTTGGTAATATCTAGGATACGGGAGAATTGACCATAGGACCCTAGTGAAGTATATTACGAAATAGTGGTAAGAATTGAGCATAGGACGCCCACTATCTTGTGTGAGACTGGACCAAAGAATCACTTACCAAGCGGAAGTACTTAAGAAGTTAAGGGGGGGAGTCTAAGCTCCGACAGGCCGGGCTCCCCGTAGAATAAGTCTTAGATTGTAGCGGTGCATAATGACTCTTCCATAGGGTAAACCCACGACCTCTCGTAATCATTAGGTTACGAAATAGGACGCTATGGAAGATAGGCTAGGCGAATTTCTCAACTGAGTCTAGTGACTTAAATCTCCGTATGAAGCGATAGAAAACCTTAATTAGAAAACGTAATCATAGCATAACAAGATTAGTAATTAGGCTAGCACGTTTCTCTCTACTGATATCTCGTACACATGTATTTGCTTTTATTTTATTTCATTTCCTTAGTTTAATTAAACAAATTATAAAACTCCCTTTTTAAATCAGTGACAATTAGAACTTAGATTAGATCCGCACGCATAGCTCTTGGGACGACCTCGACTTTACCGACAACTACACTATACACAACCGGGTACACTGCCCGTTAGAACATTAGGTAGACCTTAGGTAGACGAGTACTTATAAATATTAAAACCTGGTCAGAAATCTTGCATCAATTGGAAAGACAAAAAGTGATAATAAGCGTTGATAACAAATCGACAATTGCATTAACAAAGAACCCGGTCTTTCATGGAAGGAGTAAACACATCCACACTCGATAACACTTCAGTGGAAAACCAGCAGGTAATTGTTGAGCATGTATCTGGAGAAAATCAAAGAGCAGACCCGTTATTAAAGGCCTTGGCACGCATAAGGTTCAAGGAGATGAGGTCGTTACTTGGAGTGCAAGAGTTACTCTCTTCGACTCAGAAATTCAGGGGGTGATTATTGATAAATTCCTAATCGAAGTCTGATTGTAGCTTCCAGCATGCATCAGGTTTCAGAATGTTAGTTGGAGTCCTAGCCCAACTCGTTGCACTATTATTTATCTGTCAGGATTTGTTATATTGTGTAATCCTAGTTATAGTACTATGCGACTTTGTTGGTCTATATATATCGTGAAGGGTAGGGATTCTCATTGTACTGATTGAACTTTTGAGTTTAGTTTTACTTCAATACAAATATTGCGTGCTACTGGCAATTGTTCTTTCTGTCGACTTACTATTAATGTAACTTGTGTGTTTCCAATATTAATACTCCTACTGACCTGTTCCAGTATTGATATTCTGTAACTTTATATGTTTGGGTTTTTCGTAGCTTTCCCGCAGCACCATATATCATCATTCTCGTATGTATAAAGATTCTCACACTCTTTTACACATGTACAAAGACTCTCACACTCTCCTAATCGTCAAACACATCCTCCCTAAGTATAAATTTTTTTCGAATCAAGTTTATATCGATTCAAATTAAGGTTAAAGTTGTAAAAAATTAAATCAAAATATAATAAACCCACTAAAATGTAAAAAACTAAAAATTTATGAAAGTATATCAAAATGGGTATTGAATTAAAGAGCAAAAAATTTTAAAAAATACTATGAAATTAGATTATACAAAAAATAAATAGTTGAGGAGATATTTCAATTTGAAACTAAAAGTGGATTTTTAATCGAGAGAAAACACTATTTTAATTTTTATTGAGACCTACATTTTAAATTGTTTATATAAATGTTTTATATAATAGTTATAGATATAGATATAGATATAGATATGAGTGAGTTTATTTGTACCCCTCTGTTATAAGTGCCCCCCACCCACACGTGCACGTGCACATGGATTTTTCCATTTATTTATTTATTTATATTATAATTTTGTTTATATTAAAAAACCATAAAATTGAAAGTATGGTACAAAAAATATAAAATTTAATAAATCAAAAGTATAAACTGACAGAAAATATGAAATGAAAACTGATAAAAAATGTGTTATACTGTAAACAGAGTGGGTCACAAAAGGTAAAATGTAAAAAGTATAATAAAATGTGAGCCAGGAGATACCAATAACATAACCTAATAGATATACACGTACAACATGAGTGTATATGCCATCATGCCCCTCGATGTCATCTACTCACTTTTTTTAACTCTTTATTCTATATAACCCTTCATTTATTTACACAACAATACTACAGTACCCATCCAATCTCCATGACCCTAACTTCTATCTCAATAATGTATCATGGCCAACAGAACACAACCGGGAACAAGATCCATGTTCGACTTAGCCTATGATCGTGGATAGGCATAGACGAAGGGATACCTGTTGTGCCTCATCAACCAAAAATTTGTAGTAAAAGCGTGTGTCAGTTTGTGCGAGTTATTTGTAGTAAAAGGAGTTTCAAGATCATAGATCCCATATTATATATATATCGTGAGCTTATTTAACATTCGATGGAATCCGGCAAGGACAAGAAGAACTTTCTCTCGAAGACATGGAAAAGATGTAGATCCTTTTCTCATAGCCACAATACAAAAGGTGGTGTTTCGGGTTTACCCAAAAGCAAATCATGGAACGTAAAGGAAACGAAGAAAAAGAAAATGGCACCAGAAGGGTTTTTCCCGGTCTATGTTGGACCGCAAAAACAAAGGTTTGCCATCAAGACAAAGTACGTGAATCATCCTTTGTTCTCAATGCTACTTAAAGACGCAGAAAGTGAATATGGGATTCACGGTAATGGTCCGATCTTGCTTCCATGTGATGTGGATTTGTTTTATAAAGTGTTAGCAGAGATGGAGGCTAAAGATGTGCAACAACTTGGATGGACCTTTGCCTATGGATCATACAGTCCGTTTAGTCCTAGACGTCGATTGGGAACAAAGGGTGTGGATCAAATGGGGAAAGGGTATGGTTCCTATGAAGTTTTAACACCTTCGAGCTTGATTAAAATGAATTAAAGTGGGTGATCAAAACTTCTACTATTAGTTAGTAAGGCTAACCAACTGCCTAGCGCAGTTGGCCACCAGCTTCCTTAAAAGCCTAGGCCCAACCATGTGTTGTCTTAATTGACGCGAGTTCGAATCTGTTCCGCCACATGGTTGGGTTCTAAGTGGAGGTATTTTACAGGCATCAAACCTTTGCTGGGTAGGGTTGATGGGTACCATTATGGTACACAGAGTTGAGGTGTCCCTGCCAAATCTACACTTTTTTTAGTTAGTAAGGCTTGTTTATGAATGGTGCAATTTAATGTCTTTGATTGTGTGCAAAGTATGCATGGATGCAATGAGAATGCATATTTCTTTTTTTACTGTCGAAGTGAAAATATATATATGATGCGTTCAAGCAATCTAGTGTTTTTTTTTTTTTTTTTTTTTTTTTTTTTTTTTTTTTTTTTTTTTTTTCGTAGGATCGTTCAGGATGTTAATTGAGATACGCTGACAATAAATCGAAGCGGATAAATGAAAAATATTGTAATTTAACCAAAAACTATACGTCTACATATATACCAATCTGAACACGTTCTTTCCGACAAATCTTATATAAAGAAGCATTTCAAGTTCAACAAATTAAATACACGATTTTAAACTCCTTAATTAGTTATTTTCTTTATATAATGTTTCGAAATTGAAACAAACTAAATATACATGACTTCCAGTCCCATTTAAAGTGGTTCAGAAACATCAGTCCTAGCTAATTAAAAACAATTTAAGCGACGTGAATGTGAGATTATAATAATAAATTATAAATCACAAAATGCATGGTGGAATCAACTGGATCATATAAATATAAATCCAAGTGTTAATTTTAATTTGATAAACTATTGGATGTGATCCAAGATGAATTCATATGGTTATTAAAATCCAACTAACTGAGTTATCTTATGCATTTTTTATTTGTATAACAACTAGACGAATACCCGTGCAAAGCGACAGTGTATAGCGGCAAGTAATTATGTTTGTGAACTCATAATTTTAGTTTGACCCTTGATGCAAAACTTACAGGTCCAATTTGTATTTATTGCGAGATAAAAGTTTAAGGGTTAAATAAAAAATGATAAAAGTTTAACGATTAAAGATAAAATTTTAGGCAAATGTATAATAGTTCACTAACATTATTTAAATTTAAAGCATTTTAAGTTTAAAGAATTCATATGCATACATTATTAGTAGTAGAAAAGAGATTAGAGATTATAAAAGTCTTTTCACTCTTTTGTTGGTGCGTTTTTAAAACTTAATTTTTAGAAAGTATTCTCACTGATTTGTGTTAAGGCCATGCGTGTGTTTTGAAACTGTGTTAGCTTGACACTTATATTCTCATTGATTGAAACTGTGTTAGCTTGACACTTGCCATTTATATTCTCATTGATTGAAACTGTGTTAGCTTGACACTTGCCATTTATATTGTTACAACAAATATTAAGTGGACCAAGAATATTAAATGTGTGCTAACTTGACACTTATATTCTCATTGATTGTTACAGCTAATAAAGTAGTAGCAAAGTTGTTTTTTCATTTATAATAAAGGGTGTAATAGAGAAACAACATTGCTTAAAAATTTAAGAACTTTAAGTTTAAGGGATAAGATACATGTTTTATAAGTAGCAAAGATTTAAGTTTAAAGAATGTGTATGCATGCATTATAAGTAACTGGCAAGGTACCCGCTTTTTGCGGTGACGGGTACCCTGTGATTAAAGTCCAGACACAAACAAAATAACAATCATGAGATGACTAGCCTGAGAAAAACAATAAGAAAATGATCCCGGTCCGGCCTGATTAATCCGTTTTTACCAGTTCCAACGGTCCTCTCAGGTTCGCTTTTGGACGGCTTTTATTGGTTAGCCGAACCGGTGGTGACTTCCATTCCCAGTTAAATTGGTTGAACACGTTGGTCCGGTCCGGTTTTTAAAATCATAGGTACCATCAACTTACTTTCATATAAATTGTATGAAGCTTTGTGTATTTTATTAATTTATATAATATGTATAATAACATGTATTTGTCATTGTAGGGTGTTTTAAAAATAACATTTATTAGGTGTTTATTAGAGAGATGTTACAAGTCTACAAATTTAAGAACCTTAATTTTTCAGATGTAATTTCATTTTTCATTATTAGTAAATGTGCTGCTTAAAATTTTAAGCCTTCTATTTTGAGAACGTCCAAAATACATTATAAATTAGTACAAACAGAGAAGAGATTAAAGATTATAAAAGGTCTTCTCACTATTTGTTAGTGCGTTTTTGAAACTTATTTTTTAAAAAGTATTCTCATTGGTTTGTGTTAAGGCCCATGTGTGTGTTTTGAAACTGTGTATTAGCTGTTTGTGTTAAGGCCCATGTGTGTGTTTTAAAACTGTGTATTAGCTGTTTGTGTTAAGGCCCATGCGTGTGTTTGAAAACGTGTTAGCTAACTTGCCATTTATATTGTTACAACAAATAATATTAAGTGGACCAAGAACATTAAGTGTGTGTTAAGGTTCCATTAATATTCTCATTGATGGTTACAACTAATAAAGTAGTAGTAAAGTTGAATTTTTCATGGGATAATGTATCTGAAGGCCACCCAAATATTAAAATTTTAACACGTAGGTTATCCGTTTATCAAAATTAACTTATAGGCCGTCTAACTATACGTTTGTTTTCATTTACATCAATTTTAGCCATATTTATGCCCGAAAATTGTAATGCATAATTAAGAAACTAACATCTTACTTATAAAAGCAATACGAATGACAAGTTTTGTGTGAAGTACTAATCATACCCTTGTTTAAGTGTCACTATATATCATCAAAAGTGCTTTACAAGGATGAAACTGAAATTTTGCGGCTAGTTTTTTGTTTGTATAGTTTTAATATGTTAGTGTTAGGTTCACTGTTGTCGTTTGATAATTATCCGGATCAAATTTTACCAAAATTGATGTAAACGAAGACAAACAATACAGTCTGGTGGCCTGTTAGTTAGTTTCAATAAACGGGTTGCTTGTATGTTAACAACATAATACTTAGGTGGCCTCCTCGTATATTATCATTTTTTTTTTTCATTTATAATAAGAGGTATAATAGGGAAACAACATTATTCAAAAATTAAGAATTTTAAGTTTAAAAGATGAAATGCATACTTTATAAGTAGTAAAGATAAAGATAAAAGTAACAACGGTTTCAATATTCCATAGAAAAATAATACTCCAATTTATTTGTGTGCAAGCTATGCAAACTTCATATAGCTCAAGTTTAATAAAACAATGGTTTCTATTTTTTTTCAAAAAAAAAAAAAAAATGGTTTCTATTTTTTACGAGTATTTAGCACTCCACCAAAATTCTGTTTTCAACTCGATGTACTTGAACCAATTAGACCATACGTAGTGGGCTTTGTTTGCCCGGTTGTTGCACCAACAGCGCCCCACCTCCCTCTACATACAGGCGTTGTTGCCCAAAAAAACCAACCCGGCTTTGTTCTGACAGCGCCCCCGCCCCTCATCATTTCGAAAAAAATAAACGTTGCATACGCATACGCATCTTTTGTATAAAGTCCAACAAACTCCCACCTACCATTACACCACTTTTTCAACAAAGCCTCCACTGTCACATGGCGAACAACGCCTCACTCTCCACCTATTACCTCTACACATGGTCTTACATTTGAGGTTTCATGGGTCAAAAAGAACCACAAAGTCAACATATTTGTATAGTAGGAGAGAAGTTAATGTTTACGGGTAGTGTAGATTTCGTAAACATGCAATTAAAGAAGAGGAACGAAGTTCATTGTTGTAGTATATATGTATCTAGCATATGAGGATAACACAAAAACTATAACCACTATAATACAACTATCACTCTAATAAGATGAAACGTAGAATGAAATCATAATTCTAGTAAACTAACTAAAATTACAACAACACTCAATTTTAAAAACAAGTATGAAACCTGTTATTATTTTATTTTATTTTTCGTTAAAGATCTATTTCTAAAAATTCCAAATCTTTTATATAAAAAAGTAATTACATTATTTGGTAGTGATTTTGCCAAAACAATCTTATTGAAAAAAAAAAATTGGACGAATAGGAAAGCTCGATTTTGACACGCAGGCAAAATCGTGCGATATGATTAATTAATAAAAAGTCAAAATTAAATCGATTTTAGTCAAAATTAAAAAAACTTAGTGAAGCAGGAAAAATACACCAAAAAATATATGTATCAAAATTGTGATAAAAATCCAACTGACCCGGAGAGATAAAAATAAATTGTGATGCTGGTGTATTAGGGAATAATGGTGCAACAGGCTTTGGTTTTGTCATGAGATCGCATAGTGGGTCAGTATTGGTAGCGGGAAGCAGACGGGTCAATTTTGTAATGTCGGTTGTTGAAGCTGAACCTTTGGGCTATACAAGTGACTTTAGCTAAGGGCTTTAAAAAAGTTGTATTGGAAACTGATTCAAATACACTTGTGGAGGCATTCAAACACGACAAAGTGTTAGTTCACATTAGAGCTCTATTTCTCCACATACGTCGATTATGTCTCTCATTTGATGCTTGTACTTGGTCTTTTGTGCAACGTGAGGGGAACAGAGTTGCTCATGAGTTAGCTAGAAGAGTGTTATATAATTGTATAGATGACTTGTATGATGGTTTTGTGCCTCATTCGGTCAAGCCATGGGTACAACATGATGTAACTTTTCTATTTGATAATTGAAATAGTTTTTTGTTTTGGTTTTTTTTTTTTTTTTTTTTTTTTTTTTTTAAACTTCTTGGACCTAAATGTAAACAACAAAAATCCTTCCTTTGTCCGGTAGACAATGACCAAAAAACCCAAAAAATATATTCCCACCTCAACCTCCGACCAACACCAATCGGGACAGATATCGGGAATACGGGATTTTTGGTTAATCAAATGTATGTTTACAATTTATATCAGCAAGCAATGGATAATAGATTTAGGGTTTTTTTTTTTTTTAGGTAATGGTAACCAAATTAAACAATGGGATTTCACTAGATTATGATTTTATTCAATTGACGGTCCTGAATTTACAAACTTTATCAATTTTAAGAATTGTTATTCAATCTCAAACTCTCAAATTTGTGATGTTTGATAAATTTGTAGTTTCTTTTGATTTTTGATTCTGTAGGCATGTGCTGGAATCTACGTTATAGTTGTTACACCGGTAAACTTTATGAACTATTTAAAAACTGTGTTTATGTAAGAGCAAGGAGTGAACCTACTTATAACCAGTCCTTGATACCCAATCTTTGGAGGAAGTAATGCTCTTCATATCTTAGTCATTCATTACGTGTTTCTTTTGGAACTTTTCTACTGATTTTAGTTGATTCCAGTTACATAAAAGATTTGTTGCTATGTCTAGGTTGTGTGTACATAATTTTTTTTTTTTTTTTTTTATCTTTTGTTAACCAAAATATTTTACGACTATGGACTGAGTCCATAATGTTTGAGTTTGGCTATTGAGTTAAAGAGTGTGGTGTTCTTTATGCTGTAGTTGCTATATTGGGATACATGATGTTCAGGGAATAAACAGAAACACAGTTCATACTTAATTTATCAACAAATTTGGTTGCATCCAACATTGATGTGTTGGACTACAGTATGTTAGCTACAAACTTTTGGTAAATATAATACACTTATTTTCCGAAACCTTTGTGTGTTTTTTAAAATATAATACATTGAGGTTGCTTTTGGAACATAATGTAGTGAATTTTTAGAACTCTGTATTTTAGACTTAGAGTTTGAATGCCTAATCAGACGCTAGTACTTGTATCCAACCAAACGGGAACTAAATTTTCAGCATTATGGCTTCAATCATATAGATTCAATCATCCAGTATAAGGGGATACCTGGTCTATTAATCATCCAGTAGGCCATATCACTTATTGATTTTTTGGAAATTCAGACCTGTCGTTTACTTCTTTTTTTGCTAAAGTTATTCTTTGTGCAGTAGATCAACACCATATAGATATAGGAGTATTTGTAAATTTGTATGATGCGTTTATTTTAACCAGGTTAACCGAATGTAGGTTATTATTGGCCATTACTATAGAAGTAGTTGCCTTTGTATAGACAACTTTAGGGTGGCTTTGAACATCAGATTAAGCATTATAATGATTCCGTTGGTGTGTTTTAACAATTTTTATGCCTATATGAGTGTACCAAGTACCTGATGCGTATTTCCATAAATTCATTGTCACTTACTTGCATTTTTCCATAAAACGGGTAAATGGATGAGGTTTTCCCGGTCAGGTTACCCGGGAAGCCGGACCTTTTTGACTTAGATGTACGCGGCCTTACCGGGTTAATCCCGTGACCGTTTCTAACCCTTCCCTAGCCACCCCTAAATGTACATGGCAAGGTTTGAACCCTTGACCGCTTATGAGGAAACCAATGACCTTACCACTAGGCCATTTGGTGGTTATTTTTGTAGTGTATTTCTATGAATTGTTTTCCTAATCTCACTTTTTTTGTTACTTTTGTTCTACTTATTTTGAGTATTTTGTTTTTACAGATATTTGACAAAATTTTGCTATTTCATGTTACTCGAAGTCATTAGGGCTGAAAAGTTGATGCAGAAAATATTATGCCCATAATGAAGGATCAATGTCTACAATGCCATTGTTATGAAACAACTTAATGATATGGAAGCCACTGATAATGATATTAGCGCGGTGAGAAGCTACGTAAAATGAAGTCAAAGAAGACATTGAAATGCTAGAAAGATCAGGAAATGTACTAATTTTGATTAAGATGTTGCAATACAGAAAATTAGAGTTGAAAATTTCGATCCCTTTACTTATGAATGGTCAGTTTGGGTAATATTTGATATTTAACGGGTCGAATGGGCAACATAAATGAATTCCAAACAAAACGAATAGGTAACACAAAAAATTTGCTAACGGGACAAATGGGTAAGAAAGTTGAATTAAAAAAAAAAAAAAAGGTTATATTTGTGCATCCTTTTTGGTTCATAAAATCTGCTTCAGTTTATAAATTAGTTAAATGTAACGTGTTAAGTAACATTAAAAAGAAGAAAGATTTTATGCAAGTTTTAGTTCATGAAATTCCTTTATTATTTTATAAAATACGTAAAGATATAAACGAAAATTAAAGGGTAATCATGTACAACAGTTTCGTGGCTGGAACATATTGGCATTGGAGTGATCTCTGATTTTAACTTACCTCGGCTGCATCTTATAACGACAATGTCGTTATGAAGCGGAAAAAATCTTCCATCAAAAAATGCTTATAATTTCACTATAGATACCTATTTTTCACTTTCATTAATGCTATCTATACTAAAACCCCACGTCGGTGGGAATTTTATATTCGTGGGTGTTTTTTTAAGTTTTCCAAATAAAAAAATATTAAAAGGTTAGCCCAACTAACGGGCCTGTTTAGCCCAGCCCTTTTTTTTTTTTTTTCTTCTTCGTATACTGCTTGGTACGTGTACGTATCTGTTTCACTCTATCCTTCACCGCCTCTTTTTCATCCTGATCCACCGCCTTAAAGTTGGCAGCTTCAATTCCGCCGGCTCTGTGTTATACTTTTCTTCGTTTGCTATGATGTTTCGTTCTTTCAGTTTGTTTGATATTCCTATAATTTTATTCAAGGGTTTGTTTGTTTCACAGAGGATGTTTTTGGAGGTTCTGGATTTCAGGGTTTCGGTTGAGTTCAAAATCATCTGCTTATGTGGGTAATTTCACAACTAATTTACAATACTTTTTCGTAGGTACTTAATTTTTTAATGGATAGCAAGATAATAGTCCTTTTATGCGTTTTAATTCGTTAGATGCTCGAGATGCTACCACAAATGTTAGGCCGTTCTTTGTTGTAATCAATCTGATTTGAGGTAAATCTGTTATCCAGTTTCCTTATTGTTCATTGATTTTGATTCTATTAATGTTAGTTGTGAGTCTTTCATGATGGTTGTTCTTTACTGGAGTAAAGCATCACCGGCTTTACAGTTTCTTGGCTAACAATCGATGTAGGTTGATTGACTTAAGTCGTCACGTAGTAGTATATGAAGGTTTAAATTATGGACATGTATTATCGAAAAATAACCTGATTTTTATCTGTTGGTTACCAATAATTGGTAGGGGTTGTTTGGATGCCAAGTAAAATAATACACAACTGATAATGTTATTTATCCAAGTTTCGTTTTATGTTAGTAGTTATAGCAATTATTTTCGTCGCTAAATTCTATCATAATTAGTAAAATCAAGTGGTAGCTGTTGCTAACGGCTGCGTTTCTTTGCTACATTTGGTCCTATTGCAGCTATTGTAGCTACAGACGGTCCTATTGCAGCTGCAGATGGTCCTATTGCAGCTACAGACGTTCATGATTGCAGCTACAGACGTTCAAGATTGTAGGTCAAGACGGCCCACATGAACAACAAATTCACTCAGGGAGCATACGTCCTATTGCAGCTACAGACGGTCACGGTGAATCAATGGTAACGCCTGCTAACGCCTGCGGTTCTTCCTCATACCGAATGAACCTTGGAGAAATGTTTCAGAAATGTTTCCACACAAATTATCCAACAAACCGACTTCACTTCTACGTGGTTCAGATCTTGCCGGATTCGTGTACGCTTTGTAGTACCAGGGAGATTTGCCAATCCGGTACCGTCTTTAAATTGTGTGTATGTGTTTTTGTTCAATGGTTTTCGATTACATATGATTGATTCGTAGTTGTTCGCTGATTAGAGTTCACGTTTTACGTTTTCTTTTATTCACTTTTGCACCGAAAGGAAAATAGGCGGTTGTAGATGGTTTAACCGATGTGTTATTCATATGATGTAGCGTTGAGTTTTTATAAAAGTTATACTTTCATATTCTAAATGAAAAGTATAGACATATGAAATATTTTTGTGTAAAGAGTAATTAACTGATCTTGGTGATTACATGAATCGGAATCCGCTTATATATATATATATATATATATATATATAGATACATATAAAGCTATTAATTACTGATATCGTCATATGCTACAAAAAATATAGTCGTCTTTCGTTGAAGGATTTCGAACTTAGATTTTTGGTTTAACTTTGAAGGCATATTGTATTGTAGGGTTCACCTTTGAATCTGGAAATCAGATGAACATCTATTATCGATGATGGAAAAAGGTAAGCCTTTATTTCAAAGGTTCAATTTTGTTTCCTGTTAGTGTTGTTAATTTCTGAAAATACGTTCATTGTGTTCCAAGATGGGATACTCTCGCTATTTTGTTTAGGATAGCCGCCTATGATGATTGCTGTAATTTGTGTGGAAACGAAATGCGTTGTTAAAAATGTGACCGTGCTGCCACGGCAGAGACCGGACGGGTTCGTTTAAATGGTATTATGATGGATTACTTTTGCGTTGCCATTATTATTAGTTGTAAGTGGTTTCCATAACACCATTTAAACCCAAAAACCATTTACAACTTATTCACAATTTTGCGTAACTTTTTTGGATTTGGTTGTTTAAATATTATATATACCGGTGCACCTACGGTTACGTTCAATATCATTTGTGCCCTTTATTCAATGACTCTCATCTGTTATGCGTTCATTATATTTCAGACGCAGTGGATCCGAATGGCGCGACAGACGGCACCAGCCAACTGCGTCGTGGTCAGTTGCAAATACTTTGTTGCTGTATCTTGTAGATATCATTTGTTACTATAATTTTGTGACCCTCCTCTGTGGGGCTTTTGTTATACCTACAATGGAGTTCATAGATTCACGCCACCGCCATTTTAGCATACAATGGAGTTAATAGATTCATGGGAATCGGCTCCTGCTGCACCACAACCACCAGCATTTACAACAGCTGATCAGGTTTCTTCTCTTCATTCTATACGCACCGTTATTGAAGATTTATTGTACACGTTAACATTATGGTGTACTTTACTGTTGATTATGTTATCCCTTACGTAGTTGGTACCTGAAACGCATCTGACCATTATGGTTTCGACTCACATGACCCACCGTCTGCTGAACCAGAACGAGGAATAGGTTACGCTACCAGGTTTGTATATAGAAAATGGAGTAATAATAAAAACCACTATGCATAGTCTTAGTCCATTTGATGCTACACACGCACTTAGTCATTACTCATATATTACTGAAATTGGATTTCATTTAATTATGTCATCGTTGTTTTCTCTAGGGAGTAACGGAAGAAGAATTGAAGTGATATCAGCAAGAGAGTCTCATTTGAAAGCATCTCAACAATTACTCTCAAAGTATGTTCGAATAAGAGGTTGAGTTCAATGTTACAAATACAGTAGCTTTGTAAAAAGCTAAATTGATGTTTATGCATGTTTCTGTGATTCTCCAGGTTCAGGCTACAACATGATTTTTGAAGAATTGCTTTGGGACGGCAACAAGAATTCCATTCAAACCTAATTCTATTGCAAATTGGTGTATGTAACATGTTCCTGCAGGAAAAAAATATATATATATAATATATATACTCAGCCGCAACGCGGCGGGATCGTTTTTTTTTCATTTATGCTAAATATATGATGATTTTCAAAATAAACAAAGCATTTTTTATGGTACAATATTTCACATTCATTAATAAAATTTCATGCCAAGAAATTATCTTTTTTGTAATTATATGCAATTTAAACAAACTCTCCCTCTAACATAAAAATACGTAACTAATTTTTTTTTGTTAAAACCCCGTGCGTGCACGAGTATTATAACTAGTTTACGATGTACAATAAAGTTTCCGAAGAAACTTTCAATAGGTGTACAAAAATATCATATGTTAATCTGAAACCAAACATTGCTTCGGATGAAAAAATGAAGAAGAAGAAAAAACAAATTTCTTGTGGACTACTAATAACTATAAACTCACTTTCCAAGTTTCCAATGACAAAGCCATAGTAGGGCCGAGCATTATAGATAGCGGACCGGATCGAACTGAGAAACCGGCCCGAACCGAATCGGACCGAATGTATTTCGGTCCGGTCCTCGGGCCAGCCTTTTAACCATTTTTGGTCCTTGGTCTGGTCTGGTCCGGTCCGGTTCGATCTTAAGCACAACCGGGCGTTATGCTTTGTTGGACCGGACCGGACCGACCGACGTACCGGACCGGACCAACCCGGACATGGACCGAACATTTCGGTCCGGTCCTTGGTCCGGTGTTTTGGGCCAAAACGGTTTTCGGTCAGGTCCGATTTTGGTCGGTTCGGTCCGATTTTCAAACCGTGCTCGGCCTTAATTTAATCCTATCAATTTTGAAACGAGTTAAAACATAAGTAATAATTGTTGCCTGTCATTTTTCATGAACGAAATCTAACCAAATAGCCTTGATCATTGACTATTGAGTATTGACTAATAGCTACAGGAATCAAATCTATAATCTATTAGGGGCATTTTGGTATACACCTTTTAGATTGAGTAATGGAATCATGCTTATTAACAAATGTTTGGTTTGCAACTTTTGGTTTTCAAAATGGGCCATACATGTACAATATCTTGGCTATCAAGTTAGGATTTACAAATCCAAACCAAAAGTGAGCCCTACATGACCTTTATATTTCACAATCAATAGTTGAACTAACAATTAAATAATATATTTTAGTTAGATAAATTTAAATAATATATATTATCTCTCTAAATCAAATCCAAATTCAAATTCTACAACAAATCCGAATCCGAATCCAAATCTAAATCCGAATCCAAAGCCATCTACAAACCAAATGCACCCTTAATATCTTTTGAGATATATGTTTACGTGTTAAACATTTTAAATCTATACTCCATAACATGAAAGAATATATGACATGAGTACTTCGAAAGTGATATTTTTTAGAAAAAATTACACGGATGGTCCATGTGGTTTACACGGATTTCATGTTTAGTCCCTATTTCGTTTTAATTACGCCAGAGATACCTATTTTTTGAAATGTTGCACTCTTTTAGTCCCTATTTTGGATAGGCCGCTAGTTTGACCGTTAAGTGTATAAATATTATTTTCCCGTTAGTCCATCCGTTAGTATTTTTTGCATCGTTAGTCCTTATTTTCTAATATTACCGTTAAGTGTTTAAATAATACCCTCACTATATATATATATATATATATATATATATATATATATATATATATATATATATATATATATATATATATATATATATATATATATAGTGAGACTTTCTTGCGAGAACCATTTTATCTGCGAGAACTGAGAGAACCACCAAAAACATACATGCACGCCTTCAATAATTGTATTTTTGCACATATGTTCTAAAAACAACATATATGTTTTTAAAAAAATATAGTTGTTCTAAAGAATTTGATAAGAAATTGGAAATACAACATTTTTCTTTGAAGGTGTGCATGTATGTTCTTATAAGGCGTGCAACGACAATATTGCGGCCTTGTGTAAGGTTTTTGTGAAAAAAGAGGATGAGTTCATGATGATATTGAAGAACATAGGTGGATACTTACGATTATTGATGATTTGCATGTATTTTTATTTTATTTGAAAAGGCGTGCATGTATGTTTTTTGTGGTTCTCTCAGTTCTCGCAGAGAAAATGGTTCTCGTAAGAAAGTCCCCCTATATATATATATATATATATATATATATATATATATATATATATATATATATATATATATATATATATATATATATATATTTTATCTTTTAACCACTTCCTCCTTCCCTTTCTCTTTCCACACACCGGACACCACCCACCACCCAGCACCCACCTCCTCCTCCATTTTCCGACCACATTTTCCGGTCACTATCCAACACTAATCGTTGCTCCCCATCATCAAACCACCAACCAACCACTGTTATTCATCATCAAACCACCAACCACATCCACATCCTAGCCTTCTTCCCTAACGCGTTTTCGACAACTTCACCATAAGAATTAGCTTTACATTGAACAACAAATCTAATCAAAAACTCAACACTAATTTCAGATAAAACACCCATTAAAAAGATCAAAACAACACAAACTAACAACCCTGAAACCTTCATAGTTGCAGGTAAAGCCATAATACCAACACCAATTACAGATGTAGTTAAATTAAACACAACCCCATATAACCCAGATCCAAAATCATGATTTGGACCAAACCCAGGAGCTAATTTGTCTAATTCATCAAACTCATCAAGATCATCAAATTCTTGGATTTTTTTTAGGGTTTTGGGAACTTTTTTCAATTGGGTCAATTTGATCATGTAATTGCAATTCAATGAAGGAGTCGTTTGATATTCGAGTATAATTAGTACCCATTTTTCATTAAGACAAACGGTTTTTTTCTATGACGTGATTGAGGTGGCAGTGTGGATGTGGTCGGGTGGTTTGATGATGGGTAAAAGCGGTAGGGGTGGTGGTTTGATGATGGAGAACAAAAAGAACAACGACAACGATCTAGGGTTTGGTTTTCGTAATATTCATAAGATCTATAAAAAACCCACCACAAACCCATCATCGATTATTTGTATATCAAAAACAAGATCTATGTGGGTAGATGATGACGGTGACTAGGTGGTTGTGGTGGCTTTGGGTTGCTGATGATGGTGGTTGTTGTGGTTGTTTGTTGAAGTGCAAGATTTTGGACTCTCAACCGGATTCAAACACCTTCATTAGATTTGGCAAAGTAATTGATCTTGACGAGGTTGTTGACCGAGTCGCAAAAGTCAAAATAGAGGGTGACTGTGACCTGAAAAGTGAAATACCCGAGTATGAAGATATACATATGAAATCTGTTTAGAGTGATCAAAGTGGTGCCGTATCGCGGTTTCCTCATACTGGTAACAAGCGATTTGGTTCTGTATTTTATGCCTGTGGCGAGTTTTAATCTTTATGATTGAGTTTGTGTGTTTGTGTTGTTGAAAATCAGTTTTTTTTTTTTTTTTTTTTTTTTTTTTTTTTTTTTTTAAGATCTGGGTTTATTGTTCTTGATGTTATAGAAAGAGGAAAAGGGTGTGGGTTTATTGTTCTTGATGTTAAGATCTGGGTTTATTGTTCTTGATGTTAAGATCAGGGTTTTTAAAAAAAAAAAAAATAAGATGAAAATTCATATGAGGACTAACTATGCAAAAAATACTAACGGTCAAACTAACGGCCAATCCAAAATAAGGACTAAAAGAGTGCAACGTTTCCAAAAATAGGTATCTCTGGCGTAATTAAAACGAAATAGGGACTAAACATAAAATTCGTGTAAACCACAGGGACCATCCGTGTAATTTTTTCTATTTTTTATATTAACCGAATTTGAGTATATATTCAAATGACAAGTATAAAACATAAACGGGATCTACCCGCTGTTACTCCAAATTATTTTTGTAAAGTTAAGAAAAAAGTGTATTTTTTCAACAGTGCAAAATGACAAATAAACTTTGAAAAAGCTATACTTTGTTCTTAAAATAATGAATTTTATTTTTAAAGAGTTATTTTAGTTTGTTATTTATACATATAGTTACCATTTTATATGATTGAATAAACATAAATATATATTAAAGTATTAAACTAAAAACATTAAATTGGTAGGAGATGTCAAGCACGAAAGAGTCAATGACCTTACCTTGACCCTCGCCTTCATGTTTCTTGTACTTAAACTAAAAACATCATTTTAAAAATGACCACACCTTAAGGTGAGATTGTTAGGATTAGAAAAGTGATGGTCATTCTACTTATAGGAACCTTGTATTATGTTATAGTCAATGTAATAGAATAGTAACGGGCTTTATGACTTGGTTAAGCTAATAGGTACTAAGTTATGTTAAACTAGTATCCTAAACATATCAAGCCCAAGTCCATACGAAAGCTTTTCCGCCTATGTAACGGGCTGAGATATGAGATTCACCCATATCCTTTGTACTTAAACATTTTTTGGAGTAATATATTTACCAGGTCTTTTGACCTTTTACCCAAAAAAAAGTCCATACGAAAGCCAAAGCCCAACTCGAGGCCAATGAGGCGTCTATCATAGATATAGCCCTCAAATGCTCTCATTTGAGGGTGTGGAACATGTGTGTAAGTGTGTGTGTTTTCCCATATGCTAAACAAGTTCTCACAATCTCTCTCTCTCTCTACTCTTCACGTCTCACACTCTCTCTAGAATTCTACTATTGTTGATGTGTGTTTAAGACTAGATATGGGTACCTACATCTAGTGTTAAAGCAACACGATGTTAAAAGACGAAATTGTTAAACAACATTCGGTGTCTCGCAATACACGAACATGCAAATTACACAAACCATGTGTGTAACCAAAATGCAACATTGCGACTCATATCTATAAATAGCCATGCAACAACAATCCTATAATCTCCCAACGATATTAAGGTTCCCCAAACAGGTGCACTGATGCAGGATTTCTGACCAGGTTTTACTATTTATAATTTCTCGTCTACCTAAGGTCTACCTATGCACTAACGGGCAGTGTACTCGGTCGTGTGTAGTGTAGTAATCGGTAAAGCCGAGGTCTTCCCAAGAGCTATGTGTGCGGATCTAATCTAAGTTCTAATGTCACTAATTTTTAAAGGGTTTTTGAGTTGATTAATTAAACTAATGAAATGAAATAAAATGAAAGCAAATTAAAATGAAAGAGATAATCAGTAGGGAGAAACATGCTAGCCTAGTTACTAATCTTTTTACGCCATAATTAAGTTTTCCTATTGATGTTTTCTATCGCTCCATGTGGGGGTAAATGTTGCTAGAATCCTTGGGTAAATTCGTCTAGCCTATGTTCTATAGGTCCCTAATCCGTAACCATACGATTGCTAGAGTTCGTAGGATGACCTATAGCCCAGTTATTAAGTACCTCTACAATCTAGACTTATTGTAAGGAAACCCGACCTCTCGGAACTTAGGTTTCCCTTTAACTTCTTAAGCATCTCCTCTTGGTAGGTGATCCTATGGTCAATTCGCACACAAGATAGTGGTAGTCCTATGGTCAATTCTTACCACTACTCGCAACCTATTCGTCTAGGGTCCTATTGTCAATTCTCCTAGCTTCCTAGATACTACCAAGCATTAATGCTACCTAAACGAAGGTGTCCACGAATAAACATAGAAAATATGCACATAAAGCAATACGAAAACGAGAAAACTAAATCGTGACATAAAAAATATCATAACTAGGCTAACACCAAAGGTGTTAGCCGATCATGTTACATAATGCAGAAAACTCAATGTTTAAGATCATAATGAAAGACATTGAATCAAATACAAAAGTATGATATGAAATACAAAAACTTATGTAGTAAATGGCGTGAATTCTCCCTTGGAAGTGCTTTGTATGCTGCTTAATATCGTCCTCCTGGAAGCCCTTGTTCATCCCTTGGTGTGTTGTGTTGGGAAGATATATAAAAATGCAGAATTAGGGCTTGTATTTATAGCCTCGTCAAAGTTACGGCGTAACCTTGTGAATTGGTTACGACGTAACCATCGTATCTAAGACGATCTTATCTATAGTAATCTTTTTATGGCGTAACCTATTGAATAGGTTACGATCGTAGAACTCTCGTTAAATTAATCACCACTTTTACGTCGTAACCTTGCCAATGGGTTACGGCGTATGTATCTTGACCATGAAATTCTTCTAAGTCTGGAAATATATACGGCGTAACTATGTTGTGGAGTTATGCCGTAACCTTGAACTGCATTGACTTTGGTCTTCTAGTGTAAATCATAGTTACGACGTAAGTAGAGTATGGAATTACGCCGTAACTTTTGTCTGGCAAGCATACTCTTGTATATTTTCATTAATAACATTCCAGTTTCGCGTCTCTTCATTCCTATGCTCATTTATGACCTGAAAACGAAATATTAAGAAATAAGAGTATATTTTCAAGTAAAACAATACAAATGATGAGCATAATAGGGGGAAATTGACACTAAAATATCAGGACTATTTGATGTTATCAAATATCCCCCCACTTGAACTTCACTTGCCATCAAGTAGACCTTATTAAAATCATTCTTGAAAAGATATCTCCTAAGAGACTTGGAAAATATGATTTTAAAAACTTCCTATACTAGAATTTATCAAAGCCGAACACCTCACGAAATGGGAACAAAACACTCATACTCTCTTTATTCTAAGTTTCAATTCCGGGGTGGTCACTCATTGCACGATCGTAGTATGTATTCTATCATAGGCTTTGCGGTTAGACAAATCTCTACTACTAGAGCTAAGGTCAAGATAATCCTTAAAGGCAAAGTTGGGTGAACAAATTTATAAGGCTAGGGTGAATTGTCATTACTAACATGCTACGACGAAGGCGACAAAGACCATCGATACGTGACCAAATCCATGGCCAAGACACCAATGACTGCTCACTCCCTCACCTAAGGATGATTCATGACTAAAGGGTAGGATAAGACATGGTATGTGCATAAATGGTGAAAAATAAAAATAACAAGCAAATAGTCTTAGCCTATAACCAAGTCGTTACCGCCCACCGTCCATCCAAAGTCCAAGCTTCAAGACGCGAAAACCGGATCATAATGTAACAAGTTAGTGTGCCATGAGTAGATGTCAAATGAGGGACACACCGACACACTAACTTGGTCTTCAACAAACTCATGTCTTCAAACGAATGTGACCAAGGCAAACTTCTCGATACTTGTCCAATAAGCTCATAATGGCTAAGGATTAGTGCGTATAACGTTTGCACTATCCTTTTACAAATAACAATAAATAAACTACTACTATTTTTTTTCATAACTACAAATAAATAAATACTAAGTCATCCCCCGACTTGAGGTGAATCATATATGAGGAATATGGGGGGTCTTCAATGATCTTCAAAGATATGTCTTTGATGTAGGTGTGATTCCCGAATCTCTCTACCCGAACCTCAAACTTAGGCAAACGGCAACTTCCCAATCATAAACTAAGACTACACGGTAGGCTAAGGCGAATAGGTGTAACGAAACAAAATAATTTATGGGTAAAGAAACGAAAAGAATGGCTTGAAAGGGTGTAACTAGGGGTATCTTGCACTAAAGGTGAGTGCAACAAAAGGGTTTACACGGGGGTCGAAAATTCGAGGTGACTAATCGATAAACACACACACATATGGGCTATTTGGTGTAAATCCTAAAACATTGCCTTCTCGAACTATCCCTCCCAAATGTATCAAGCTAACTCGACACACTACGTAAAGGCCAAGTTCTAAAGTTTACAATACTACCGGCACACTCAATATTTGGTAGATTTAAGTACAATGGGGAAAATGAAAGACTAAACCTCACCAATGAAATCAAGGGTTATAGTGTGCTCGGCTAAGGTCTATTCTAGTTCGGTTAAGAAAAACATGTCAATTTTTTTTAAATGGCATAATTTTTCAAAATAAACTAGAAAAACGGGCAAATAAGTTCAAGTTATAATTCTACTCCCGTCCCCCCACTTGAAATGTACAAAGTCCCTTTTGTACGCAAACATGTAATAATAAAAGGAGAGAAGTAGAATTGGAACGAGAACTCCCCTGAAATTTGCTCAAAAATGATAGAGGGATCACGTTGAAAAGACGTGCCTTTAATTTGCCTCCATGAGCAAACTTCAAATCCCTAAAATCACGACACTACCAACAAGCATAAATCTAAAAAAAATAGAAAGGAAAAACAAATAAAAACCTAACTCATTTTCGTAGGAATCACGGTTGCATTTAGCGTATGCAACAAGCCTTTTAAATCACTCAGTGTCTCGAGTGGGCGAGTGAAGTCTCGTGAGGGTTTACAAGGAACACACCCACAAAGTTCATTTAAAAACTAATACAAGGTTATGGAATGCAAGTTATTCTAAATTAAAATTTTTCTGGTACAGGGGAAGATTAAGGCGTAAACTCATGGACTGAGTTACGCCGTAAGTAATTAAACCTGACAAAATTGCTGATGTCTGATGATGGTTACGGCGTAACCATAACACAAAGTTACGCCGTAGAAACTCTATGAGATGAATTCCCGGAATGAAAAACTATGTGGTGCGTTTCCAAGCCATCCTTCTTCCTCCATTACCTGCAAAAGTTATAACAAAACAAACCAAACCAATCTATACTACTAAAAAGGAATGAAAGAGATAATTCGAGTTGTCTCCCAAAAAAGCACTTTTGTTTATTAACGAGTCTTTAAGTTAGACTCAAGGCCACGGTGTTATATGTTTTGTCCACACCTAAGCCGGTGTCCATTTCCTTCTTCTTCCACTCCATCATACTTGAAGGTAATCCCAAAGTCATAGGAATCCCTCCTCCCATTGGATACAAAGGAAATCCATGTTGGGTCTCTTGTGAGAAATTTGCCTTGACCCATTCGTCACGAAACTGAATCTCCACTTGTTTATTTAACTCAGTGTTCCCGAATTTAACCTTGACCCAATCTTCAAAAGATATTCCATGATACCTAATGCAACTCCTTTTATGCTCAATAAAACATGCCCATTCGTTTGTGAATATTTTGAGCATGTTTTCTTCCGGGGACTCTCCTCAATTACATTTCTTCAGGGAGGAATTGCAGGAAGGCCATGCTTCAGTCACTCCTTTCTCCTTGACTACAACCGGCTTGCAAAAATGAACTGTCCATTAGACTTTTTCATTTAAATTAGCACTCATGAAGTTTGTGCGAAACCAATTTTCCTTAATCACCTCTTCTTGCTCAAAGCACCACCACACCCTTGCCTCCTTTTTTAGCTATCTTATTTTTATTCCTCCCCCACCGTTGCATTCATTGACTAAGGGGTCACATGTTTGCAGGGTTAATTTTTCTCCGTTATGTATAATAGCTGTAGGAGAACAAAAGTGTAGTTTACCAATAGCGGGTACGGAATTTACTTCCTCATCACCTTCTTTTGTTTCAGATTCATGTTCATCATCAAACCTAAAAGATTCGTCTTCGTCGCTTTCATTGCATTCCTGTTCAAATTTTAAGCACAAAGGGGTTTTATAGGAAAAAAAGTCATCCGATATTTTAAAAATATCAAATGGTTCCTCTACATCCAGAACATTGGTCATACATACTCTTGCTATTGTAACCGGGGTTTGACACACAACTCTATTCATATTAAACATTATCCTATCATCACCTATTCCTAACGAAATTTCTCTTTCGAAAACTTTGATTTGGGCATGTGAAGTGGCAAGGAAACGTCTTCCTAAGATAATGTGTTCATTGGGCACATTCACCATATTAATAACTACAAAATCGATGGGGAAAACAAACTTTTTGATTTTAATAAGCACATTTTCAACTATCCCAACTGGAGTTGTCCTAGTCATGTCAGCCATTTCAACTGTTAGTTTTGTTTCCTTAAGATCTGTCAGTTCAAGACTTTGAAATAGCGACATTGGCATAACATTTACACTAGATCCTAAATCAGCTAATGTCGTGATACCACAATTACCAATGGTGCAAGGAAGAGTGAAACTATCAGAGTTACACTCCTTTTCAGGTAATTGGTGTAGCACAGCTCCTTTAGTTTCATCCTGCAAAAAGGAAACCCCACAAATTTGATTTGTATTATGAGAGTATTCATTGGAGTTTTTTTACCTCTTTGTCAGCAAAGATTTCTGTAATCACTGGTAAATTTCCACTTGTATTAATATTCTACGAAAGAATACTTATCCATTTCTACGTCTATTTTTTTTAAAGATTAAACGTTATCAGTTTATCTAATCACAACAACTAACTAATGTGACGTAACTCACATTCTTAATAAACATGCTTACACGACACCAACGTACCTTGTATTTATTACAAATAAACATTTTTTATATGTCAAGTATAAAAGTTTTCAACTTTTATTTACCACTTTATGTTATTTCGTTAACGTACGATTACTTAACGTACAAACTAAACGTTTTCCATCTATTAGAGTTTTCACGAAACCATAATTTATTACAACTATGAATTCACGCAACTAAACCATAAACCCTAAAGTACAACACTCTAAAGCTAATGTACAAGTCATTAAAGCACGAAAACCTAACTTTACTTTACTTCCCGTTACAAGCCCTAAATTTACAATTTTATGATTTTATGTAAATAAAATCACAAACCTTAATTAATATGTACTTGATTTTTATAAAAAAATATAAATGTACAAGTCTTTCTTGCACATGTACAAGTCCTTAATGCATGGACACTAATTATTAATATAAAATCTATTATAAACATTAGTGTACCTATTTTAAAACATACAATACAAGTTCCTTATGCACAAGCTTTAAATAAGATTTTTTATAAACACTAAGTACAACACCCTAATGCCTATGGTACAAGTGATTAATGCATGGAATTAAAATCTATACTTTTAATACTCTAAATCGAATCAAGAGGCTAGGAATAAAACAAGTATACACATATGTGTTCATCTTTATAACCATTCGTAAAGAGGCTAGGAATAAAACAAGTATACGCATATGTGTTCATCTTTATAACCATTCGAATCAAGAGGCTAGGAATAAAACAAGTATACGCATATGTGTTCATCTTTATAACCATTCGAATCAAGAGGCTAGGAATAAAACAAGTATACGCATAGGTGTTCTCTTTTTAACCATTCGAACCAAACCCTAACCTTGTGGCCATGGATCAAATAACTTTACACCATGTCACCTTGTTCCTTAACTCCTATGACATTTTCAAGACTTTTGGAATTTTACATTTTCTGGTTTTGCGTTTTACGCGTTTTACGTGATTTAAGCCTATGTTTCTAGGTTTTCGCGACTTTAAGCATCCCGATAGAACCTATCACTCATTTAATATGCTAATATAGAGTATGTTGATAAGTTTTAACATATTTATGAGTTTCATATTTTAGGATACCCAGTTTTACGTTTCTTGACTTAACGGCTTACAGTTAGCGATTAACGGGACCAAAACTCACTCCGTAACTTATATAAGGCCAAGATTCATCCACCTAGTCCCTCCCCCTTGTCCATGAACGTGTATAAGTGAATCACCAAGACCTTGGTGTCTTGGTGATGAGCCTTAGAAAGTATATGGCCTATGTTGGGAATTAAATATTCAAGATGTTTAATATCGGATTCTACTCTAAGTATAATTCTGCTGATAGTGCAAAATGGTTTCTGCTGATGATGTTGATTCTGCTGATAGAGCATTTCACTCTGCTGATAGGCTTAACAACTCTGCTGATAACTCTGCTGATGGAAGGATAAGATCAAAAAGATATTTATTGTATTTTGGTCAACAATATACGGTAGATAATATCTTACTCCATGTGCTTAGTTAACAAGTTGTATACATAGATACATGTTGTATCTGATGTACTGACACTCAATAGGATAAGTTAACCAAGTAAGTCGGTCAAGACTTTAAGCAATTTGTAAAGATCTTTTGACTATAAAAGAGATCTTAGACTAGTGATATTGTGTGTGTGTAAGTGTGTGAAAAATATAGAAGTGTTAAGAGTTAGTCCATGCATAAGTTAGAACATGCATAACTGTTAGAACAAACACAAATATATCACAAGTGATAGAAACAAAAGATTCAAGGTTGTAACCCTAGTGATATTTCAAGGTCACTCGTATTATTATCTTTAATAATATTGAATCGTTTAGTGATAATCTTTATGTGTTTCATTGCTAACTAACAAACATAACAATTCCATTTCCATAACATACACAACCTTCTAAGTTTGGTTGAGTGAATTCCGCGCACTTAATCATTTTAACACAACATATCATACACACAAAGTTAGAAGGTTTAACCACCTTAATCGTGTGTCCAGGATCCTAGCAAGTGGTATCAGAGCGACAGGTTGATATTGTTGTTTTTAGAAGAAACAAGAAATGGATGTACAAGATGTTCAAACAAATGTTGCTGCAAAGTTGCCCATGATCAAACCCAATGAGTTTGAGTTATGGAGGATGAGAGTTGAGCAATATTTCATGGTTCAAGATTATGCTCTTTGGGACATAATTCAGTATGGTGATTCCTTCACTTTAGGCTATTCAGATGTTCTTGTTGAAGGGAAGACAGTAAGAAAAAGAAATACTGGACCAGTCTCCAATGATGAAAAGATACAGAAGAGAAATGATCAGAAAGCACGAAACCTGTTGCTTATGACCATTCCTGGTGAGCAAATGCTATCTTTTAACAAATATCTTGATGCAAAAACTCTTTTTGAAGAGATTTGTGCATGGTTTGGTGGTAATGAAACTACCAAAAAGACACAGAAGACTTTACTAAAGCACCAATTTGAAAACTTTACTGCTTTTAGTAATGAGTCTCTTGATAAGCTATTTTCAAGACTACACAAGCTTGTAAGTCAGTTAGCTGTGTTGGGTGTTGAGACTGAGAAGGAAGATCTCAACATGAAGTTCTTGAAAAGTCTACCTAGTGAATTCCATACTCATGTTATTGTCTGGATGAACAAGCCAGAAATTGAAACAATGAAGCTCAATGATTTGTTCAACAACTTTAAAATTGTTGAACAAAGTCTAAAGAGAGGTGGAAATTATAGTACTAGTTCTGGGAATGCTGCACTCCTATCAGTTCCTAGTGTTAGTCATACAGAAGAGGTAGATGAAGTTGAAAGTGTCTCTAATGTTACTTATGTTGGTCCTTCTGCTAGTTTACAAAAGGATATTGCTGGACTTGGTGATCCAACATTTTATGCCTTTATAACCAGTCAAGCTAGTGGTTCTCCTTTAAATCATGAAGACCTTGAGCAGGTTGATGGTGATGATTTGGAAGAGATGGATATTAAGTGGCAAGTTGCTTTACTTAGCATGAGGGCTAAGAAGTTTTGGCAGAAAACTGGAAAGCAAATTACCATAAATGGTAATGATACTGCTGGGTTCGATAAGAAGAAAGTAGAATGTTTTAACTGTCATAGGTTGGGACACTTTGCTAAAGAATGTAGAAGCCCAAGGAAGCAGGATAATAGAAACACTTGGTATAAACAAGAAAGGAATAAGGAAGTACTGGTGGAAGAGCCAAAGGCTATGCTGGCCATTGATGGTATTGGATATGATTGGAGCTCTATGGCTACTGAAGAGGATGCACCACCAAATGCTGCTCTTGTTGTCGATGAGATTGCTCTAATGGCTTCTTCTGATTCAGAGGTAGATACTATTCCTACTTGTACTAATTCATGTCCTAATCTTAAAAATTATGAAGACATTAAAAAAAGATTTGATGCTTTTAGAGAAGAGTTAATTGATGCCCTTCATAATTTAGCTAATCACAAGAGGTGTGTAGGAGTTCTAGAAAAACAGATTCTACATTATAAAAAGAATGAATCTACGTTTACTGATGACTTAAATGCTTTAAAAAGAGGAATAGCATTTAGAGATGAACTACTTAATGATCAAAGTAGACAGTTATCTGAAATCAAAACTGAAAAAGAAAATGTTAAGGTAACTATAGATACTCTAGCACATTCCTCATAAGGAATGAATAAGATTTGGGAAGCTCAGGTAATTGATAAAGCTAATTCAGGTGTAGGTTACAAAACTGTTCCTCCACCATATAGAGGTGTTCCTTCACCTCCAGGTGTTGACCTATCACATACAGGTTTAGCTGAGTTTCAAGAACCAATCATGGAATATGGTTCTAAGACTAGTAAGAGTCTTAAGGTAGCAAAGATAAGTAAAAGTTTAGATAAAACTTTACATTATCAGGACAAGGTGTCCTTTGCTAAGAAAGGAGATGCTATAGTTGTTGAAGATTGTACAACTGATAGTGATGATGAAGAAGAACAGGTTATGTCTAAACCTGAAGTGGTTAAGAAAGTAGGAACAAGTGTTCCTAAGATAGTCAAACACAATACTGATAAGCCTAAATCAAACATTAAGCATGTTAGGCAACCAGTTAGATATTGTGAACAATACAGAACCACCAACAAGCCCAGAGGTAACCAAAGGAATTGGAACAACCTCAAGTCTAACCAATTAGGTGATGACTTTGCTTTTTCTGCAACCAATGGGTATCTGGGTATGAAAACCATAGAGTGAATCTCAAAAGGCAAACACCTAAATCTCACTTTCACTCTAGTTCTAAGAAATCAAACCCCAGAGTAGTCAAAAACAAGTCTATCTCAAAATCTGATTCTGCTGATAGACCAAATGATCCTGCTGATAGCAAATTTTACTCTGCTGCTCGACCATTTATGACTATTAACCCAAAATCAACAGCTAAGGGTGCAAAAACATTTTTCAAACATGCACCTACAACTGTTATAAGTCCCATTCAATCAAAGGCAGTGGTCTATAAACAAATTTGGAGACCAAAAGGTAGAACTACAAAGTTAGCAGATTCTGCTGATAAGTGTGTGGTTCACTCTGCTGATAAGGGAAAAAGGGCAAATGTTGTTAAGGCCTCAGCATGTTGGATTCATAAATCCAATGTTGCATCAACTATTCTTAAAAGATTCAATTACATTGATGCAAGAGGCAGATCCAAGTCAATAATGGCTTGGATCCCCAAAAGAAACTAACACTCTTATTTGTGTGCAGGGACATTCAAATGATCAGGAAGAGGATCAAGGATACTCAGATAGTGGATGTTCTAGGCACATGACAGGCAACATGTCTTATCTTTCAGATTTTGAAGCTTTAAATGGAGGATATGTTACCTTTGGAGGGGGTGTTCGTGGCAAAATTTCTGGTAAAGGTACAATCAAAACCGGAAATTTAGATTTTGAAGATGTGTACTATGTAAAAGAGCTAAATTATAATCTTTTTAGTGTTTCACAAATGTGTGACAAAAAGAATAATGTTCTTTTCTGTGAGACTGAATGTCTTGTACTTTCTCCTGATTTTAAGATGCCTGATGAAAGTCAAGTACTTCTTAGAATTCCTAGAAAGGGCAATATGTACAGTGTAGACATGAAGCATATTATTCCTAAAAAGAATTTAACTTGTCTTGTTGCAAAGGCCACATTGGAAGAATCAATGAAATGGCATAGAAGGCTTGGTCATATTAACTTCAAAACCATAAATAAAATTGTTAAGAATGGTTTGGTAAGAGGTTTACCTCACAAAAGATTTGAAAATGATCAAACATGCATTGCTTGTCTTAAAGGCAAACAACACAAAGCCACTTGTAAGCCCAAAATTTTTAACTCTATCAATCAGTCTTTGTTTATGCTGCATATGGACTTATTTGGACCTGTTTCTGTGATGAGCATAATGCATAAGAGATATTGTCTAGTTATTACTGATGACTATAGTAGATTTACATGGGTTTTCTTTTTAGCCACTAAGGATGAAACATCTAGCATCCTTAAGGACTTCATTACACAGATAGAAAATCAAGTAAGCAAGAAAGTGAAAGTCATTAGAAGTGATAATGGGACAGAATTTAAGAATAGAGTTATGGATGATTTCTGCAAAGAAAAGGGTATTAAGAGAGAATTTAGTGTTGCTAGAACACCACAACAGAATGGTGTAGCTGAAAGAAAGAATAGAACACTAATTGAAGCTGCTAGAACAATGTTAGCTGATTCTAAGCTACCAATAAACTTTTGGGCAGAGGCAGTCAACACTGCTTGTTATGTTCAAAATAGAGTTTTAGTTGTGCAGCCTCAAAATAAGACATCATATGAACTTTTTAATGGTAGAACTCATGCAATAGGATTTCTTAGACCTTTTGGATGTCATGTGACAATTCTCAATACCTTAGACCATTAAGGAAAATTCGATGGTAAGGCAGATGAAGGTTTCTTTGTTGGTTATTCTCTTAATAGCAAAGCTGTTAGAGTTTACAACACAAGAAAAGAAATAGTAGAAGAAAATCTACATGTGGAGTTTTTAGAAAACAAATCCAATGTAGAAGGTCAAGGACCAAAATGGCTATTTGATCTGGAATATCTAACAAATTCAATGAATTATGTGCCTTTTGTTGCAGAAACTAATGATTTTGCAGGTTCAAATACAACAAATGAGGCAGAGTTAGAGAAAGATCAAGATTATGTGATAATGCCAATATGGTCAAGTACAATTGTGGAATCAACTTCGACAACTGATGAACCTTCTTCTAGCAAAGCTAAAGAAAGTGTTGAAGATGAAAGTAAAGAGTATGGAACTCAGGAACAACAAAGTGTTTCTGCTGGTAGTATTTCTGTTGCTGCTGGTAGTATATCTGTTTCTGCTGATGACTCTGCTGATAAGCTTACTGATTCTGCTGTTCGGCCAAATGACTCTGCTGATGGCTCTTCAGAAACAAAAGAAGCAGAATTCTCAGATAATGAGGTGGATTACAACAATCTTCCATCAAATTATCAAGTTTCTACTACACCACAATCAAGAATTCACAAAGTTCATTCCCTGGAACATGTGATTGGAGATATATAGTCAGGTGTGAAGACAAGACAACAATTGAAGTCTTCAGACCAACAAGGGCTTCTTGATGCCCTTTATGCTTCAAAACAGTATGAGCTTTTAAACTCTTGCTTGTTTGTATGTTTTCTATCACAAGCTGAACCAAAGACAATTCTTACAGCCCTAGATGATTCAAGCTGGTTAGAGGCTATGCAAGAAGAGCTTCTTCAGTTCAAGATTCAAAAGGTTTGGGTGCTAGTTGATTTACCTACAGGTGTGAAGGTAATTGGCACTAGATGGGTTTTTAAGAACAAAAGGGATGAAAGAGGAATTGTGATCAAGAACAAAGCTAGATTAGTAGCGCAAGGGTACACACAAGAAGAAGGGATAGATTATGATGAAGTTTATGCTCCAGTAGCAAGGATTGAGGCGATTAGGCTTTTCTTAGCTTATGCTTCATTTTTAGGCTTCACAGTCTACCAAATGGATGTCAAAAGTGCATTTTTATATGGTGAAATTGGAGAAGAGGTATATGTTTCACAACCTCCAGGCTTCATTGACCCATTACATCCAAACAAAGTGTACAGAGTAGTAAAAGCTCTCTATGGCCTTCATCAGGCACCAAGAGCTTGGTATGCAACACTAGCTTCCTACTTATTAGAAAATGGATTTCAAAGAGGAAAGATTGATCAGACACTGTTCATCAAACAGCACAAGAAGGATCTTCTGTTAGTGCAGGTGTATGTGGATGACATTATCTTTGGATCTACTAGGAAAGATATGTGTTTAGAGTTTGAGAAGCTTATGAAAGATAAGTTTCAGATGAGTTCTATGGAGAAACTTACATTCTTTTTGGGTTTGCAAGTTAAGCAATCATCTGAAGGCATATTTATTAGTCAAGACAAATATGTTGCAGAGATACTTAGAAAATTTTAATTTGCTGATTCAAAAATAGCAAGCACACCAATGGACTCTGAGAAGCACCTTCTGAAAGATGAAGATGGAGAAAATGTAGATGTACACAATTACAGATCTATGATAGGCTCTTTGATGTATCTTACATCATCTAGACCTGATATCATGTTTCCTGTTTGTGTTTGTGCAAGATTTCAAGTTACTCCAAAGGTTTCTCATTTAACTGCAGTCAAGAGAATTTTTAGATATCTCAAAGGTCAACCAAGGTTGGGTCTATGGTATTCAAAGGAATCTCCTTTTGACTTGGTAGCATATTCGGATAGTGATTATGCTGGTGCTAGCTTGGACAGAAAGTCAACAACTGAAGGATGTCAATTCCTTGGGTGTAGACTTGTCTCATGGCAGTGTAAGAAGCAAACAAGTGTGGCAAATTCAACAACTGAAGCTGAATATATAGCTGCTGCAAGTTGCTCTAGTCAAGTTCTATGGCTTCAAAACCAACTCCTTGATTATGGGTACAATTTCTTAAACACTGTTATTCATATTGATAATAGTAGTACAATTTGTATTATTAAAAATCCAGTGCAACATTCTAAAACAAAACACATTGAAATTAGACATCACTTTATAAGAGACTGCAATGAGAAAAGATTAATTCAAGTTCTTAAAATTGCTTCAGAACATAATTTTGCAGATCTGCTAACAAAAGCTTTTGATGTTTCAAGGTTTCAGTACTTGGTAGCAAGTATTGGAATGCTTAATCTTTAAATTTTCAATATGATGTGTTTATGTAAATAAATTTTTGTTGTTGCTACTGATTCATAAGGTACTGCTAATGTATCATAAGGTACTGCTAAAGCACACAAGGTGCTGCTAGTACAAAATGTAAATTGTGTTATTCATACAGTTGGTTTTATGATTATACTAATGCAAGACAAGTACTTTGTACATTGTTCTTTTGGTTTTAGACTAACAATTTCAGGTATGAATATGTAAACACAAAGGATGTTTCAAGTGAAATGGAAACAGCAGGATTGAGATATTAGCTGCTGACCATAATAGGTTTATGATGGACTGAGTTTGGGACTTTAAAACTCCTTAAAACTTCTTTCTTGAAATCTAGTTATGATATTTCACATTGAATTGATGACTTAGTTGATCAGATAGTAACTGATGCAACTCACTTTCTATCATTTTATACTTTTAAGTATAATGTGCAAGTCTGAGGACATCTGATAGAAATAACAGCGAGCAAAAATGAATCTAACACTTGTGTTAGAGGTAACAAATGCCACGAGCTGGAAACCCTGTCAAGAAAATCTTTTGAATAGATTTATCTTTACACAGGCAGTTATTTATAACTGAAAAAACATTGGTTCTCACACAACCAGAGGTTGCTTTAAACCGAAATGCTGATTAAGTGTCTGTTATACACTTAATTTCTTCAAAATGGTTGAAAGTAGTATGATTTTTCAATTCTAAAATCATGAACATACTACTAAGTTAAATGATTTCTTAAAAGGATTTTCAAGGATTCACAAAAACCATTCATTAATGGATCATGAATCAAAATGTCCACTGATTCACCTCTCATAGGAGTTAACACACCTAGAAGTGATGAGGGCAGTAACTTAAACTCTTAAGGAATTGATGGCTTCATGTACAATATTGTCTGACAACAAGTTCACATTGATAGATCAGTCAAAGGTACATAGTGAGATCTTCCAAACAAGGGGAGGAAACAAAATTTATTTGCTTCAGGGGAGGTAACAATCTCAGGGGAGGAAATAATGGCCCAGAAAAGGAAGATAATCCAATATATGGAAGGAGAAGACAAGAGCATACAAGATGATGAGGAGGTTGAAAATGACAAGAACATTCCAAAGGAGAAAGTTCTATCTAGATCAAACGAAGAAAAGTTTCAATTTCACTTCAAAGACATGCTGGTTAGATGATTTCACTTGTTGAAACAAGCATCCAAGATACACAGCATCATTTCCTCTTATAATTCCTCCATCCAAGGAAATTGCACCATCTTTTAGTCCAAGATAGGTTCAATATGTTTTGATATTGCTAAAGTCAAAGAAGAGCAAAGTAGATGAATTACTGAGAAGATATTCAATCTTGAAGAACATAAGTGTTTGAAAGATCTTCAATCCAAGATTTAATTCAGAAGATTTAATTCAGAAACATGTTTGAAAGGATTCACATGTTTAGGGGAGGATTGTTGGGAATTAAATATTCAAGATGTTTAATATCGGATTCTACTCTAAGTATAATTCTGCTGATAGTGCAAAATGGTTTCTGCTGATGATGTTGATTCTGCTGATAGAGCATTTCACTCTGCTGATAGGCTTAACAACTCTGCTGATGACTCTGCTGATAATGAACAACTCTGCTGATGGAAGGATAAGATCGAAAAGATATTTATTGTATTTTGGTCAACAATATACGGTAGATAATATCTTACTCCATGTGCTTAGTTAACAAGTTGTATACATAGATACATGTTGTATCTGATGTACTGACACTCAATAGGATAAGTTAACCAAGTAAGTCGGTCAAGACTTTAAGCAATTTGTAAAGATCTTTTGACTATAAAAGAGATCTTAGACTAGTGATATTTAGAGTGTGTAAGTGTGTGAAAAATATAGAAGTGTTAAGAGTTAGTCCATGCATACGTTAGAACATGCATAACTGTTAGAACAAACACAAATATATCACAAGTGATAGAAACAAAAGATTCAAGGTTGTAACCCTAGTGATATTTCAAGGTCACTCGTATTATTATCTTTAATAATATTGAATCGTTTAGTGATAATCTTTATGTGTTTCATTGCTAACTAACAAACATAACAATTCCATTTCCATAACATACACAACCTTCTAAGTTTGGTTGAGTGAATTCCGCGCACTTAATCATTTTAACACAACATATCATACATACAAAGTTAGAAGGTTTAACCACCTTAATCGTGTGTCCAGGATCCTAGCAGCCTAAGAACAACCAAGCATGCATTCATGTGTTCCAATTTCAACCACAAGTAAGAACTAGCTAACCTCCTCACTTACACATTAAAAGAAAACTCATCTCTTCATTCTTTTCATCACCATTTAAACACCCCAACATTTATCCCTAAACACATGATACTTTGATTTCCAAATTCCAAGTTATACATAGAAGATGAAGGCCTAGTTATTCTCTACATAAATCTAGGGTTACTTTGATGATTTCATGGTTGGATTAAGAGATATACAAGGTGATTAGGGATAAGATTAAAAGGCTTTTACAAGGGTTATATCAAGGCTAGCAAAGGTTTGCAAGAGTTGTGTTGAAGGATTGGAAGCTAGGGTTTTCGATTGATGGATTTAGTTTAGTGTTCTAGTTCCTTGTTTCTTGTTTAGTTCTTCACAAGGATTGTAAGTAAACTCCTAGATTTACCTTTTATTAGTATTTCATGTATTTAAAATGTTCTATATGCTTATTATATTTCATTATGCTTGGTAAATTAGATTAAAACGCTAGAAACTTCGTAAGGACTTTAAAGTCAAAACAGTTATTGGATAGAGGGCTATAAACGGGAAATCTGGGCTAGATTAGTGAACCTTAGATCCTAATTAAATATATAGGATTATAGTACTTTGTCTTGTGGTCATTTTTCCGCATGGCGCACCCCGTAACTCATCCGTATGAATAAATTAGAGCAAAAACGGTAACAAGTGTCAAAATATGAGTAACATAATTCAATCAGGTAAAACTTATAAAACTTGACTAAAACCCCCTGTTGGTCAAAACATAAAAGTTTGAGCTAACATCCCAACTTAAGCATGGCCGAAAACCGGGCTTAAAACGGAGTCTTATAGACCTACTTATGGCCATCTCCGTGAGACTGTGAGTTGTTGTAACCAACATCTTGTATATAAAAGGGTAAATTAGTAATTTGACCTTAGTTAATTAACTTTTGGGGCTGTGGAACCCACAAATCTGTAAAGTTCATTTAAATACCTTTCTGAAGACGTAAAAACCGAGCCGTGATCATTTACGGTTTCGAAATAACGGGTAGATTTAGACCAAAAAACTTAGGTGGTGTTTGTTTTTTAAGAGGTTCTGAATCTGAATCTGAACCGCACATCTGAATCTGAATCTGAGGTGTAAATATCTGAATCTGACCGCATCTGAACGGGAAAAAAAAACTCATGTTTGAACCGCACATTTGCTTGCTCGTACTAATTTTTTTTTGGTTATTTTTGTGTCAACAAGAGGCATTAAGACACCCCTCTCAAGTCTAGACCATTAAGATCTAATTGCCTCTGACTGCGTCTGAATGGGAAAAAAAAACAAACGGTCTGAACACCCAAAATGTCTGACCGATTAAGAGGTAGAGGTCGTTAAGAGGTGATGCGCGTGATGTGTCGTTGCGGTTTAGCAGTTTTAATGCCTACTCAAGTTTTAAATTTATATTTAGCCGACTTATCAATAACACACACACTTAACGAGCAGTGTACCCGGTCAGTATGAAGATAATGGTAAGTAGAGTGTCGATCACTAAGAGTGGAACGTATTATCTCGTTATTCTAATCAGTATTTTAATATCCTAACGCAAGGGGGGTTTCAGCCTGAGAGACTGGCACGATTTGTTGCAATTTAAATAATAAAATAAACCAACAGGCACGAATCAGCAAGTAGCACACACGTACACAGATAAATACTCGAGACAATAAGAGGGCTGTCCTTATGATTAAGTAGATTGTCACTTGTTTTATTGATAGCTTTATATGAAGTGTATGTAGTTAACCCTTTCTCGTTGGTCCTATTCTTATCGGCGAGTAAACCCTTAATGATTACTTATGTCTAAAAGTTATTCCTAAGTGATCAATTTAGAAACAACCGTGGGAGCCACATTATGTCCCGCAGTCAAATGCCCGCAAGCCACTAATAAACACAGAGGTTATCAATGCACTAATAAGTAGTAACCAAAGACATCAACATATAAACTTTAATTGATGGGAAAGCAAGTATTAAAGGGAGTGCAATCTTTCGTTGTCACATTACACAAGCCACCAATCCTGATGAATTAAAGTTTGCTAACACAATAAAACAAAACTACTTAATGAATTAAATACATGCAGCACCTTCTTACAGCTCTTGTATCTTTGATTTGGGTGTGTCTTGTGCTGCCTCCTTGACTGAATTCGTCCTTTGTTCCTCCTGTTTGGTCTTCTGTTTTTGGGTTTCGGAACTTATAATTCGTCTGGTCTACGGGGTATTTATAGTTTCTGTCTGAGGGAAGATGCGGCGCATCTACTAAGTAGATGCGGCGCATGTACTTAACTTCGCGTGGGGTCCAAGATTATAATATTCAGGAATATTCGTACACCGCCAGAAGATGCGGCGTAACTCTTGATTAGATGCGGCGCATGTCCTCTTGTATCTTGGATCGTATCTGGTGATATCTTGATAGAGATGCGGCGCATGTCCAGAGTGAGATGCGGCGCATCTGGAGCAGAATTGACTTGATCTTGTCCATGTCAGTAGATCTTCAACTTTATGCACGTTTTGCTCCATTATTAGTCCAAAATCGCTAAGTTTCACCAAATGCTTGTTTTTACCTGAGAATTACAAAAGTAAACGATTAAGTATCAATCCTCATACATAATATAGTAAAACAAGTCAAATTAATAGGATAAATGATAGTAATAAAATGTACTTATTTGAGTTCATCAAATATCCCCCCACTTGAACTTTACTTGTTCCCAAGTAAACCTTAGAATTTCTTTTATGAAAATGTATCCTAAAAGATGTTAGGATTTATTTTTATATTTAAGCATGTATTCGTTCATTTCATAATCACACAACTAAACACTTAACGAATTAGAAGTAAAATAAAATAAGTCGATAAAAGCAAATCTAATCGTTTAACTGTCCAGTCGCGACGAATATTCTATCATAAGCTTGGCAAGTATACACATCTCCACCACTAAAGCTAAGGAATAACAAGTCTAAAGCGGTAAAAAGGGTTTTTAGGCTTAAGGGTTAATTATTCTCTTTCACTATCCATCTCAAATTCCAGAAAAGGCGACAAAATCACAAATACATGATCGAATCCACGAACACGATACTTGCAATTGCTCAAATCCTTAACTCGAATAGGCTAAAGATAGGTCCAAACTTCACCAATAATAATATATCAAAAAGGGCGACAAAATCATAAATACATAGCCGAATCCACGACTACGATACTTAAGATTGCTCAAATCCCCAATCTCAATAAATCAAAGGTTCGGTTGGATAAAGAATAATAAAGGGCATGGATAACATTTGGGATATAAATTGGTGTAAAAATAAAAATAAACAAAACAAATAAATTAAAATCCTAAGTGTGGTTAATCACTATCCCAACCATCCCATGAATAAGACTCATATCATCGAATAACTCACGCTTTAACACTTGAAACACACGCTTTAGGTAGACACGAATTATACTCAACAAGGTCTTAATCAAAGAATAAACCTTAATTGGCGTTCCATAACTGCCAATTCCCATTCAATCCATAGATATAGTACAACAAATAGTGGTGATATCGACCACTTACATAACTTTACATAAGTTGGTTAAAACTAACTTCCAACTTTTCTTTCTTTCTTTTTCTTTTCTCATTTTTTCGATTTTTTTTTTTTTTTTTTTTTTAAACATAAACATAGATGTGTAAAATTTCACCACATCACTATAACTTTCTTTCCGGATAATTTTTCCATACTTTTCATGACTTCAGAAATAATGGTAATAGTGAAAGTAGTAAACACACGAAAAATAAACTCCAAAATATACAATATTTACTTTCACTCCAATTGCATTGTGCAATTTCCCGACCTAACCAAAGATAATGAATTACGCACGCGAACATAGGTAATGTAAGGAAACACACTTTGCCTATAGCAATCAACCAACCACGGATTCTAATCTACAGGGTAGGCTAAGGTGTAAGGGTGTAACGAAACATTTTAAACATAGGTGTAAGAAACGAAAGGAATGGCTCTGAGTGTTTTTCTAGGGGTATCTTACTCTAAAAATGAGAGTAACAAAAGGGTTTATACGGGGGTTAACTAACCAGTGTAGTTAGCTAATAACACATAACATATAAAGGCTATTTGGGTGTAATCCTAGAAATTTACCAAGTTAGGCAAGTCACTCCAATTATATAAATAATACTTATTATGGTGGTCTCGAATAGTATACAAGCCAAGTTCTAAAGTTTACAAGTCACCGGCACACTCATAGATTTGTGAATTTTGAAAAATCACAATTTTTGAAAATAACGTCATGTGTGCAGCTATGCAACTCAGATCTTAAACAAAAACATGCTAAAAAATTTTTAAGTTTGATATATTAAGTACATTTTAAGCATAATTTTTGAAAAAGTTTAGGACAAGTAATTGTTAAGTGTTCTAATTCTCCAATCCCCCCACTTAAGTTAAACAACGTCCTCGTTGTTTGTATAAAAGGTTAAAAACTGGAAAATAAAAGAATTAGAACAGAAAAACTCCCCTGAGATTTGCTCGGTATGATCCTCCATTAGTATAAGAGCAAAAATCATCTTTCTTGTGGATTAGAACGTTAAAGCTTCATACTTGATGTATCCACAGGAAATCCAGGAAACTATAATACCACCAACACTTTAAAACACACCTAAGATAAGAAAGGTTCAACTTGCATAACACATTAGTAGTTAGGAAAAATAAAACTTAAAAATTAAAACTGAAAATCATCAGGTCAGTCGATGCGCCGTATCTTATTGAAGAAGATACGCCGTATCGAGCCTGGAATAAATACGGATCAGAATAAAGATGCGCCGCATCCTTAACCAGGGATGCGCCGCATTAAAATAAACTGATAAATAGTTTTAAAGTCGAAAATAAAAATGCAGAAAAATAAAATAAGATATGACCATTGCAGAAGATGCGTCGCATCTCAGAATTGAGATGCGCCGTATCCTCATGCGGCCTGGACTGACTCGACACAGAAAACAGAATAATAAAAGATAAATCCGGGTTGTCTCCCGGTAAGCACTTGTCTTTATTCCAGAGTCTTCAAGTTAGACTCACGTTCAGTTCAGCAATAAGTCCTTGTCATGGTCCATCCTTCGTCCTTCATCCGAAAGATTTTCCCGTATATCTCTGCGATGTTTTCTTCCGTTCGACTTAATCTAGTATAACTCTTTGTCTTCACCGCAGTATATTCTTCATTAGGACTCAAAGAATATTTGATGATTTTAAACTTTTCAGAAATAATCATGGGTGGCTCCTTGTAAGGAATCCCAAGTAGTTGACACTTTCTTTTGGTGAACTCTTCCTCGTCTTTATCAACAAACTTAAAATAATGATCCTTAATCAAATAATCATCTAGTTCTTCAATTAATGACCTATCGTCTTGAATCGCCTCCCATTCTCTTTCCAAATCATATTGTAACCGTCGACTAAGCTTCGTGAAATCATCAAACTGTTTATGCACCTATTCCCAGAAAGTAGTATCCGATGTCCCCTTAAGTCCTTTCAAGCGTTCAATTCTGCCCTTTTCTTGTAAAGCCTCCGCCTTTTGTGGGCAGTCTTCAATATTATCGTACCACTCATAATCTTCAAAGGTTACATCGTTTCCAACCCGTTTCATCCCAATTATACTTCCCCCATTACAGGTTCCGTCACTTTTATAATCACAGGTCGGCCAAACACTACTCCCGTCCTTGAAAACGAAGGGTGTACAGGTGTGATTAATGTGCTCAAATTCCCACGGTTTATCCCAAACCCATGGTACTTGGTCATTCCATTCATAGTACCAGGTGTTTTTGAAATCGTCATAAGTCTTAAATCCTGGTAGATCTCCAGTAAGCACATCATCATCGACTTGAAGAAGGTAGTTAAATTCCTTGAACTGCTTGCACAGGGGTGTCTCATAATCGAACACATCAATGTCAATTCTGAAAAGTTCTTCAATGCCCTCATTGATTGTTGAATCATGAAGTGACGACCCGTAATCGCTTTCTACTTCTTCATCTTCTCCTCTCATCCAATATACCCATAATGCATCCTTAGTAGCACGATCCATTCTCTTATGGTTATTAAACTTACTAGCCAACCATTCTGAAAAATCAACATCGTTAGGGTCATGGTTAACGTCAAAGCAAACCTTTCCAATCATACTCTTTTTTATCTCCATGAACTCGTTAAATTGCTTCTTAAAACTCCGAGTCAACCATGAAGTCATAATCTCCTTGACTTCATTTGTTGGGGCAAATTCCGGACTACCATATTTGAGTTCTAGCCAATCATTGAGGGAGAGGTCTATCAATCTTACCAACCTGCCATGAAATAGTAACTCCGCCAAAGCATAATTCATGTCATTATCCTGATATTTCTCATTCAATCCCCAGTACTGTTCGGAATAAGGCATGTAAGAGCTTTGGGCATTGCCTCCACCACAGCTGTTGTTGCTTGAGTCCATGTATGCAAGATAGAATTTCCCATCATTTTCTTCGATAGTAGTCCAGTTCAATCCTTCGGCTTCAATGCTAGGCCATAAGAGCGACAATTCTTCTCCAGTATACCTCACAAATACATCATAAGAGAACACCTCTTTGTCAATGTTGCATAAACGCATGAATTCCTTAAAAGCAGCTTCAAGAGGAGTCTCCCAAGAGAATAAATCTGCATCGATCATGAGTACATTGAATGAATCTGAAAACAAGCTTTCCTTAGCAAGATATCCGTTAACTGACATGTCTTCCATAGCAAAATCTGTCATCCAAAGTAAAATCATCAGTAGGATTTGTTCGCTAGAAGAGAATTTAATGAATATAGAAACGGGTATAAGAATAAAAATAGCTGATATCTGCAGACGATGCACCGTATCCAAAAAGTTGGATACGCCGTATCTTAATACGTTAAAATTTAATCAGACTTTATTCAGAAAATAGATACGCCGCTTTAGAATTTAAGAATGCGCCGTATCGAATTAATTAATCAAAAATCAACTTATCTAATTAAAATTAAATGCGTCGTATTAACGAAAGTTAATGCGCCGTATTTTCGTTACGTTTAAGAATTAAAGATTTTTGATTCAGTAAGATGCGCCGTATCGATAGAGATCGATACGCCGCATCTGTTTAATAATTCGCAAACTGTTTTTAATTAAAATAATAGATACGCCGTATCTGCGAAAGCAGATGCGTCGTATGGCGTTAAGGTTTAGAAAATTTTTTTTTATTAAAAACAGATACGCCGTATCTGCAAAAGCAGATGCGTCGTATTACTTTATCGCTTAGAAAAATTTTCTTATTAAAAACAGATACGCCGTATCTTAGGGAAAAGATGCGTCGTATCGAATTAATTAAACGCGTTGTATTTTAAAAAAAATTAAACGCAATACGCCGTATCTGAGAGATCAGATGCGCCGTATCGTTTGATTTAGCACAGTACAACGATAGCAGAACAGAAAAATACAAAAAATAAAAACAAAAATTAAACACACAAACGAAAATAAACACACAAAAATAAAAGAAAACAATTAACACACAATACAACAAATATGCAAAATAATACAATGATGCAATTAATCTAATAAAAAGAAAAACCTAATTAAAATACTAATCAAATTAACAGATAATAACAATTCACTCCCCGGCAACGGCGCCAAAAAACTTGATGCGCGTGATGTGTCGTTGCGGTTTAGCAGTTTTAATGCCTACTCAAGTTTTAAATTTATATTTAGCCGACTTATCAATAACACACACACTTAACGAGCAGTGTACCCGGTCAGTATGAAGATAATGGTAAGTAGAGTGTCGATCACTAAGAGTGGAACGTATTATCTCGTTATTCTAATCAGTATTTTAATATCCTAACGCAAGGGGGGTTTCAGCCTGAGAGACTGGCACGATTTGTTGCAATTTAAATAATAAAATAAACCAACAGGCATGAATCAGCAAGTAGCACACACGTACACAAATAAATACTCGAGACAATAAGAGGGCTGTCCTTATGATTAAGTAGATTGTCACTTGTTTTATTGATAGCTTTATATGAAGTGTATGTAGTTAACCCTTTCTCGTTGGTCCTATTCTTATCGGCGAGTAAACCCTTAATGATTACTTATGTCTAAAAGTTATTCCTAAGTGATCAATTTAGAAACAACCGTGGGAGCCACATTATGTCCCGCAGTCAAATGCCCGCAAGCCACTAATAAACACAGAGGTTATCAATGCACTAATAAGTAGTAACCAAAGACATCAACATATAAACTTTAATTGATGGGAAAGCAAGTATTAAAGGGAGTGCAATCTTTCGTTGTCACATTACACAAGCCACCAATCCTGATGAATTAAAGTTTGCTAACACAATAAAACAAAACTACTTAATGAATTAAATACATGCAGCACCTTCTTACAGCTCTTGTATCTTTGATTTGGGTGTGTCTTGTGCTGCCTCCTTGACTGAATTCGTCCTTTGTTCCTCCTGTTTGGTCTTCTGTTTTTGGGTTTCGGAACTTATAATTCGTCTGGTCTACGGGGTATTTATAGTTTCTGTCTGAGGGAAGATGCGGCGCATCTACTAAGTAGATGCGGCGCATGTACTTAACTTCGCGTGGGGTCCAAGATTATAATATTCAGGAATATTCGTACACCGCCAGAAGATGCGGCGTAACTCTTGATTAGATGCGGCGCATGTCCTCTTGTATCTTGGATCGTATCTGGTGATATCTTGATAGAGATGCGGCGCATGTCCAGAGTGAGATGCGGCGCATCTGGAGCAGAATTGACTTGATCTTGTCCATGTCAGAAGATCTTCAACTTTATGCACATTTTGCTCCATTATTAGTCCAAAATCGCTAAGTTTCACCAAATGCTTGTTTTTACCTGAGAATTACAAAAGTAAACGATTAAGTATCAATCATCATACATAATATAGTAAAACAAGTCAAATTAATAGGATAAATGATAGTAATAAAATGTACTTATTTGAGTTCATCTAGAGGTCGTTAAGAGGCATTAAGTATCCAAGCATAATTAATGTATCCAAGCATAATTAATGTAATAACTATATAAGGCATGTTTATATATCCACTACGTTATTTTAGAACCTAAGACATAACATCATATTCTAGGTTGGGCGTAGAGGTTTCCCCGGCTTATCCATCGAATCCATTATACGTTTTGATATCATTAGTTCAAGTTGAGTTTCATAGCCCCTACTTTTATACGTTTTGAATTACTTTTGGGGGAGATACATGCTCAACTACTTTCATTTACTTTCACAAGTACTCTAAACTTTTATGGATTACTGTGAGTTTCATAGCCACTACTTTTATACGTTTTGAATTACTTTTAGGGGAGATACATGCTCAGCTACTTTCATTTACTTTCACAAGTACTCTAAAATTTTACGGATTACTATGAGTTTCATAGCCCCTACTTTTATACGTTTTGAATTATTTTTGGGGGAGATAGATGCTCAACTAATTTCATTTACTTTCACAAGTACTCTAAACTTTTACGGATTACTGTGAGTCATAGCACCACTTTTACTCGTTTAATTACTTTATAAACTCTTTGGGGGAGATACATGCTCAAATACTTGCTTTGACTTCCACAAGTACTCAAAACATTTATACTCTTATGGTACGCTATCCTTTTTATACTTTTGGACATGAAGTGTAGATACGATATGTGCCTTAATGTGTTACACTTATTCTTATACACTATATTGTTTAGCAACTGTTTAACTCCTGGATGGAGCCGTTGGAGAGGTATTGATAGTACAGTCGGGCTGACGCCCCCACTCTTGGTCCCAGATTCATGGCCTTGGGTGAATATAATCCAGTATTCTTGTGTAAACTTACGTAAACTTGTCATGAGGTTCAGTTGGCTGTTATTCATTACATTAAGTACTCACATATATCGTATACAAATATGTCCTACTCATACTATATTTTAGCAGTGGGTTGTGAACACATATGTTGCAAATTTTGTATGGGCGGAACTTGGAACTGAATGGATTTACAATATCTTTGCTGTGGGAACATTATTTGAAGGCTTTACAATTTAAATAAACTCTGTGAACTCACCAACCTTTGTGTTGACACTTTTTAGCATGTTTATCTCAGGTTAGTAAGGCGATAGCGGATGCGTGGATCATAGAGTCATTTGCATGCTTTGGAGACTTATGCTTTTATCCTTTACCATTCGATACATTTTGAAAACATTTATGTAGTCATATACTTTGGGACCTATTGTAATAACTCTGATTTAAATAATTCGAATGGTAACTTTTCAAAACGTCTCATTTAGAGGTCATTTTCTATACCTTGTGCTTTATATTAAGAAGTAGCACCCCATTGACACTATAGTTCCGCTGCGATATTTTCGGGGTGTTATAGAATGGTATCAGAGCCAGGTTATAGAGAACTAGGTTGCATTTAAGAGCCTAGACTATAACTGCTTTATACGTTGAGACCTTCCTCTCTATCGCCTTGCACACTTTAAACTTTTCGTGATTTTAGTACCTAAGGAAGACTTTTATAGTTGAACACCGAACATCATATGAGTCGATTAGTCCAAGCATTGCATTGTTACTCCTAAATTATACATAGCCTGCGCACCTATGTCTAATTCAGGAAGAATCATGCAATGAAGGTAATAGTAGTCTCATATGTGTAAGCAACTCCATAATCGAGCCAAATTTTCAAAAGACCTCCTTCATACCACTTGTTTCCCAGCTTGATCTAAGTGACAGTTCTTGTTTGATGAGTTGCGAAGATCAAGCTAGAATCAAGTTGTTACTCAAACCGATTTAGCCTAATCCCATGACAGTTCTTGTCTGATGAGTTGTGGGATTAAGTAAAAATCGATTGCCTAAAGGGCTTTTAAAGGTTATGCTCAAGAATGGGAAAATTTACCTCATCAAACCTAGCCATAAGAAAGTATGTCTTTAGAACGAACAATAGTCGCGATAGTCACAAGAACTACCTAGTTAGATAAGAAACCTAGATACATAAGCTTTGGCATAATTGCTTTAACTATACCCATCGACTATTCGTCAACATCGTTTCAACATCTAACACGGACTGAATCTCGGGACGAGATTCCATTTAAGGGGGTGAGACTGTAACCACCGGTAAATTTCCACTTGTATTAATATTCTAACGAAAGAATACATATAATTTCTACGTATATTTTTTTTAAGATTAAACGTTATCAGTTTATCTAATCACAATAACTAACTAATGTGACGTAACTCACATTCTTAATAAACATGCTTACACGACACCAACGTACCTTGTATTTATTACAAATAAACATTTTTTATATGTCAAGTATAAAAGTTTTCAACTTTTATTTACCACTTTACATAATTTCGTTAACGTACGATTACTTAACGTACAAACTAAACGTTTTCCATCTATTAGAGTTTTCACGAAACCCTAATTTATTACAACTATGAATTCACGTAACTAAACCATAAACCCTAAAGTACAACACTCTAAAGCTAATGTACAAGTCATTAAAGCACGAAAATCTAACTTTACTTTACTTCCTGTTACAAGCCCTAAATTTACAATTTTATGATTTTATGTAAATAAAATTACAAACCTTAATTAATATGTACTTGATTTTTATAAAAAAAAATATAAATGTACAAGTCTTTCTTGCACATGTACAACTCCTTAATGCATGGACACTAATTATTAATATAAAATCTATTATAAACCTTAGTGTACCTATTTTAAAACACACAATACAAGTTCCTTATGCACAAACTTTAAATAAGATTTTTTATAAATACTAAGTACAACACCCGAATGCCTATGGCAAATTCTATACTTTTAATACTCTAAATCGAATCAAGAGGCTAGGAATAAATCAAGTATACGCATATGTGTTCATCTTTATAACCATTCATAAAAAGGCTAGGAATAAAACAAGTATACGTATATGTGTTCATCTTTATAACCATTCGAATCAAGAGGCTAGGAATAAAACAAGTATACGCATATGTGTTCATCTTTATAACCATTTGAATCAAGAGGCTAGGAATAAAACAAGTATACGCATAGGTGTTCTCTTTTTAACCATTCGAACCAAACCCTAACCTTGTGGCTATGGATCAAACAAATTTACACCATGTCACCTTGTTCCTTAACTCCTACGACATTTTCAAGAGTTTTGGAATTTTATATTTTTTGGTTTTACGCGTTTTACGCGTTTTACGCGATTTAAGCCTACGTTTTTAGGTTTTCACGACTTTAAGCATCCCGATAGAACCTATCACTTATTTAATATGCTAATATAGAGTATGTTGATAAGTTTTAACATATTTATGAGTTTCATATTTTAGGATACCCAGTTTTACGTTTCTTGACTTAACGGCTTACAGTTAGCGATTAACAGGACCAAAACTCACTCCGTAACTTATATAAGGCCAAGATTCATCCACCTAGTCCCTCCTCCTTGTCCATGAACGTGTATAAGTGAATCACCAAGGCCTTGGTGGCTTGGTGATGAGCCTTAGAAAGTATATGGCCTAAGAACAACCAAGCATGCATTCATGTGTTCCAATTTCAACCACAAGTAAGAAATAGCTAACCTCCTCACTTACACTATAAAAGGAAACTCATCTCTTCATTCTTTTCATCACCATTTAAACACCCCAACATTTATCCCTAAACACATGATACTTTGATTTCCATGTTCCAAGTTATACATAGAAGATGAAGGCCTAGTTATTCTCTACATAAATCTAGGGTTACTTTGATGATTTCATGGTTGGATTAAGAGATATACAAGGTGATTAGGGCTAAGATTAAAAGGCTTTTACAAGGGTTATATCAAGGCTAGCAAAGGTTTGCAAGAGTTGTGTTAAAGGATTGGAAGCTAGGGTTTTCGATTGAAGGATTTAGTTTAGTGTTCTAGTTCCTTGTTTTTTGTTTAGTTCTTCACAAGGATTGTAAGTAAACTCCTAGATTTACCTTTTATTCATATTTCATGTATTTAATATGTTATATATGCTTATTATATTTGATTATGCTTGGTAAATTAGATTAAAACGCTAGAAACATCGTAAGGACTTTAAACGCAAAACAGTTTCTGGACAGAGGGATGTAAACGGGAAATCTGGGCTTGATCAGTGAACCTTAGATTATAAGTAAAAATATAGGATTATATTTCTTTGTCTTGTGGTCATTTTTCCGCTTGTCTCACCCCGTAACTCATCCGTATGAATAAATTAGAGCCAAAACGGTAACAAGTGTCAAAATCTGAGTAACATATTTCAATCAGGTAAAACTTATAAAAATTGACTAGAACCCCCTATTGGCAAAAACATAAACGTTTTAGCTAACATCCTAACTTAAACGTGACCAAAAACCAGGCGTAAAACGGAGTTGTATAGGCCTCCTTAGGACCATCTCCGCGAGACTGTGAGTTGCTGTAACCAACAGCATGTATATAAAAGGATAAATTAGTAATTTGACCTTAGTTAAGTAACTTTAGGGGCAGTGGAACCCACAAATCTGTAAATTTCATTTAAATACCTTTCCAAATACGTAAAAACCGAGTCGTGATCATTTACGGTTTAGAAATAACGGGTAGATTTAGACGAAAAAACTTAAACAAAGTAAAATCCCAAACTAGACTTAAACACTTATACAACTTTACAAACATTAAGTACCAAGCATAATTAATGTAATAACTATATAAGGCATGTTTATATATTCACTTCGTTGTTTTAGAACCTAAGACATAACATCATATTCTAGGTTGCGCGTAGAAGTTTTCCCGGCTTATCCATCGAATCCGTTATACGTTTTGATATCATTAGTTCAAGGTGAGTTTCATAGCCCCTACTTTTATACATTTTGAATTACTTTTGGGGGAGATACATGCTCATCTACTTTCATTTACTTTCATAAGTACTCTAAACTTTTACGAATTACTATGAGTTTCATAGCCCCTACTTTTATACGTTTTGAATTACTTTTGGGGGAGATACATGCTCAACTACTTTCATTTACTTTCACAAGTACTCTAAACTTTTACGGATTACTGTGAGTTTCATAGCCCCTACTTTTATACGTTTTGAATTACTTTTGGGGGAGATACATGCTCAACTACTTTCATTTACTTTCACAAGTACTCTAAACTTTTAGGGATTACTGTGAGTTTCATAGCCCCTACTTTTATACGTTTTGAATTACTTTTGGGGGAGATACATGCTCAACTACTTTCATTTACTTTCACAAGTACTCTAAACTTCTGCGGATTACTATGAGTTTCATAGCCCCTACTTTTATACGTTTTGAATTACTTTTGGGGGAGATACATGCTCAACTACTTTCATTTACTTTCATAAGTACTCTAAACTTTTACGGATTACTGTGAGTTTCATAGCCCATACTTTTAAACGTTTTGAATTACTTTTGGGGGAGATACATGCTCAACTACTTTCATTTACTTTCACAAGTACTCTAAACTTTTACGGATTACTGTGAGTTTCATAGCCCCTACTTTTATACGTTTTGAATTATTTTTGGCGAAGATACATGCTCAACTAATTTCATTTACTTTCACAAGTACTCTAAACTTTTATGGATTACTGTGAGTCATAGCCCCACTTTTACTCGTTTAATTACTTTATAAACTCTTTGAGGGAGATACATGCTCAAATACTTGCTTTGACTTCCACAATTACTCAAAACATTTATACTCTTATGCTACGCTATACTTTTTATACTTTTGGACATGAAGTGTAGATACGATATGTGCCTTAATGTTTTACACTTATTCTTATACGCTATATTCTTTAGCAACTATTTAACTCCTGGATGGAGCCGTTGGAGAGGTATTGATAGTACTATCGGGCTGACGCCCCCACACTTGGTCACAGATTCATGGCCTTGGGTGATTATAATCCAGTATTCTTGTGTAAACTTGTCATGAGGTTCAGTTGGCTGTTATTCATTACATTAAGTACTCACATATATCGTATACACATATGTCCTACTCATAGTTTATTTTAGAAGTGGGTTGTGAACACATAGGTTGCAAGTTTTGTATAGGCGGAACTTGGAACTGAATGGATTTACAATACCTTTGCTATGGGAACATTATTTGAAGGCTTTACAATTTTACTAAACTCTATGAACTCACCAACCTTTGTGTTGACACTTTTTAGCATGTTTATCTCATGTTAGTAAGGCGATAGCGGATGCATGGATCATAGAGTCATTTGCATGCTTTGGAGACTTATGCTTTTATCCTTTACCATTCGATATATTTTGAAAACATTTATGTAGTCATATACTTTGGGACCTCTTGTAATAACTCTGATTTAAATAATTCGAATGGTAACTTTTCAAAATGTCTCATTTAGAGGTCGTTTTCTATACCTTGTGCTTTATATTAAGAAGTAGCACCCCATTGACACTATCGTTCCGCTGCGATATTTTGGGGTGTTACAATTTCCTTGCAAGATCCCATGTTCGTCTTGTCTTGCACTACAGGTTTTAAGCTCCTTCCTTCCATCACATTCTTCTCATGGATGTCGTCAGTTAACTTTCCTACCATGGCTTCAAGATTTTTGAGAGATTCATCATGATTAATTAGGCTCTTGTTAGTGGTCTCTTGAAAACTCTTCAACCATGCATTTTGTTCATTTTGCTTTTTGGTGGAGTCTTCCAGGTATTTGTTGATGATCTCTTCAAGGTTGGATTTCCGTTCCCCGTAAGGTGCTCTATTATAGTAACCGGGTGGTCCCACGCGATACCCATTACTATTGCTATTGTTCCCTTGAAAAGGTCTACCTTCTCCATACTTGACCTCTTCAACTTTCTTATCTTCTTTAAAAGGGGAATCCTTGGCAAGGTGAGCTCCTCTACAAGTGTCGCATCCTACTTGAATAACATGCACATTTTCTTTCAACTTCTTCATGTCCCTACCAAGACTCTCAAGCTTGTTTGTGATTACCGAAATACCATCCATGTTACCACCCATGCTTCTACTACTTCCTCCATCATGCCATTTCTGTTAATGGTCCGCAATGTCTTGGATAGCTTCAAGGGCTCGAATAGGAGTCATCCCAAGGATCGGCCCCTGAGAGTCAAGCATTTGTCTTGTTGTAATGTTGAGACCCTTGTAAAAGATGTTGACCACTTGTTGCTTATTGAGGTCATGAGTTGGGCACCTATAAAGGAGATCATTTTACCAATCCCAAGCTTGGTACAACGTCTCATCACCATCTTGCTTGAAGTTGTGAATTTCTTCAAGCTGTTTTGCCGTCTTCGATGGAGGGCAATAGCATTGGATAAATGCTCTCAGGAGATCCCATGTGTTGGTGGTCCTTGCGGGCAACCTATCAATCCACCTCTTTGTGGCTCTAGTGAGTGTCATTGGAAACACTCGGCGCATAACCGCATCGTGAGAAACACCAGGAATGTTGAAAAGGTTCACGATGTACAAGACATTATCAATATGCTCATGAGCATCTTCGGTCTTGCTTCCGGAAAAGGGGTCTTTTCTCAACTCCCGTATGAACTGATTCTTGATCTCAAACTGAACATCAGCTCCAATAACCGGCCCAGCCACACCAGGCCCTTGTTCCTCTCGCATCAAAGCGAGGTATTCCTCGAGGGCAAGCGCATCGATGTCAACTTCACCCATAGTACCTGAAACTAATGAAATAGAAATCGTGAGATGATGAAAAACTGAACAAAAATTTAAAACTTAAACAAAATCCTAAAATAGCTCCCCGGCAGCGGCGCCAAAAACTTGATGCAGGATTTCTAACCAGGTTTTAATATTTATAATTTCTCATCTACCTAAGGTCTACCTATGCACTAATGGGCAGTGTACATGGTCATGTGTAGTGTAGTAATCGGTAAAGCCGAGGTCGTCCCAAGAGCTATGCGTGCAGATCTAATCTAAGTTCTAATGTCACTAATTTTAAAGGGGGTTTTTGAGTTGATTAATTAAACTAATGAAATGAAATAAAATGAAAACAAATTAAAATGAAAGAGATAATCAGTAGGGTGAAACGTGCTAGCTTAGTGACTAATCTTGTTACGCCATAATTAAGTTTTCCTATTGATGTTTTTGTAGAAAACTAGAAGGGGGGTTGAATAGTTTTTATCGATTTAATTTTAGTTTTAAAAAACTTTGGACCGATAGTATGTGAAACCTTTGGATGTTGAGATATGGATAATGCAAGTTGCTTGAAAAGAAATAAATATGATGAAAGTAAAAAGAGATAGAAGAGTGACACAATGGTTTATAGTGGTTCGGCTACAAGGACACCTTCCTTGCCCTACTCCACTCCCCGAGTACCTAACTCGAGAGTTCGTAAACACTATTCAACAAGCTCCGTCAACCGGTGGATAAACCTCACAACGTCGCTTACACTTTGTTGATCCCAGTTGAGCTATTGATCTTGTTAGTTATCTTAGATATAAATCTAAAACAACAAGTATAGAAACTGTCGACGATAAACCTCACAACGTCGCTTACACTTTGTTGATCCCAGTTGAGCTATTGATCTTGTTAGTTATCTTAGATATAAATCTAAAACAACAAGTATAGAAACTATCTTGAAACAATATTAAACACAATGCGGAATCTTATGTTTAATCTTAAGAAGAACAATGAATAGAACAATCGAATTCTCAACAAACACTTCAATATATATTAATATACGAATACTCAAAAGTATTAAGGTTTTACAAAACCTTGAAGTGAATCGACTTTAACAATGATACGTACTAAACTCTAACCCTAGAACCTCCTTTTATAGACTAAGGAGTCCTTTACAAGATAAGTATAAGTCTAACTAAATAGGATATACACAAAATCCTTTCCATACTTATCTAACCGACTATACATATAAATAGTAGAAACTATCTCTAGAAGTAGAATCATTAAGCATAGTATCTACTTAGTGTATTCTCTTGATCTTTATCAGCAACTCCAGCAGTAGTATGAATACAGTAACAGTAGTATCATTCTCACCAGCAGTAGTATTATACTTAGACAATTTTCCATTTTGCACCATGAGCAGTTGTATCTAATCTGAGCAGCAGCATCTCAAAACCCAACACACTTTTTCCGGTACAAAGCTAAATACCGAGTCCTTAGCACGGTGGACCAAACCAACACTGCAACACAACTAACACAACAACTTTGAGAATAAAAGAAGAAGTATCAACAACAAGAAACAACTCAGTGGTCTTGAGGTGATGAGGAGTCTGAATAACTTGAGGAGAAAAATGGCTCATATGCTAAAAAGCGTGATCTCGTCTTGTAAGAAGAACCTTGAGAACACAAGAGAAAGAAAGCTACAAGAATGACCTTTAGATCTGAGGTTAGAGAACTTAGAATATAGAGAGAAGATATATCTAAGTGGGGTGAGAAATAAGAGAGAAATGACTCACTATTTATAGGAAATTCTGAGCACTGTTCACGGGGATCCGGCAGATCCTTTCCCAAAGGGATCCGGCAAGACCAAACCCAGGGATCCGGCTATCTGGTAGTACCAGTTCAGACTTTAGGTTTCAATTCCGGGTTTTGGGTTATGGGTCAAGGTCCATGGGTCATGTGATGTCATGAATGATGTTAAAGACATCTTGGGTCATGGGTTATGGACTTTGGGTCATGGATCATGGGTTTTACCCACTATGAAGTCATGCATGATTTTATGCAATGGGTCATGGGTTATGGATCAAGTTCCATGGGTTATGGGTTATGGATTACCTAACACTTTTTCATGCATTTCCTTTAATACAAGTAAGTATATTTGTATGTAAATGGTAAATGTAAAACATGTAATGTTTAGATTTATACTTTTACATAATCTTATGTTTGTTATCGACAAAACTTAAAGAGATCGATAAATATTAATACAAGTTTTTACAGTTTATTTGTATTAACAGTTTTCTATCGCTCCATGTGGGGGTAAATGTCGCTATAATCCTTGGGTAAATTCGTCTAGCCTATGTTCCATAGGTCCCTATTCCGTAACCATACGATTGCCAGAGTTCGTGGGATGACCTATAGCCCAGTCATTAAGTACCTCTACAATCTAGACTTATTCTAAGGAAAACCGGCCTCTCGGAACTTAGGTTTCCCCTTAACTTCTTAAGCATCTCCTCTTGGTTGATGATCCTATGGTCAATTCGCACACAAGATAGTGTTAGTCCTATGGTCAATTCTTATCACTACTCGCAACCTATTCGTCTAGGGTCCTATGGTCAATTCTCCTAGCTTCCTAGATACTACCAAGCATTAATGCTACCGAAAAGAAGGTGTCCATGAATAAACATAGAAAATATGCACATAAAGCAATTGAAAGTGAGAAAACTAAATTATGACATAAGCAATTTCATAACTAGGCTAACACCAAAGGTGTTTTGCCGATCATATTAAATAATGCAGAAAACTCAATCTTTAAGATCATGATGAAAGACATTGAATCAAATAAAAAAGTATGATATGAAATACTAAAACTTGTATAGTAAATGGCGTGAATTCTCCCTTGGAAGTGCTTTGTATGCTGCTGAATATCGTCCTCCTGGAAGCCCTTGTTCGTCCCTTGGTGTGTTGTGTTAGGAAGATATATAAAAATGCAGAATTAGGGCTTGTATTTATAGCCTCGTCAAAGTTACGGCGTAACCTTGTGAATTAATTACGCCGTAACCATCGTATCTTAGACGATCTTATCCATAGTAATCTTTTTACGGCGTAACCTATAGAATAGATTACGATCGTAGAAATCTCGTTAAATTAATCACCACTTTTACGCCATAACCTTGCCAATGGGTTACGGCGTAAGTATCTTGACCTTCTTCTAAGTATGGAAATATATATGGCGTAACTATGTTGTGGAGTTACACCGTAACCTTGAACTGCGTTTTGACTTTGGTCTTTTAGTGTAATTCCTAGTTATGGCGTAAGTAGAGTATGAAATTACACCGTAACTTTTGTCTGGCCAGCATTGTAACACCCCCAAAATCGGGTCGCAGCGGAAGGTAATGTCGCTGGGGTGCTACTCAATTGGTATCACAACACAAGTACAAAGAACGGTTTTCACCACAATCATTTAAAATAAAATTCATTGACAAAAGTATTAAATTTACATTATTAAACTTTAGTGCGGAAATAGGCGCATAAAATAAGTAAAACGGTCCCCAAATGAATATCCGAGTGTGTTGATCCTATAACCATGCCATGCCATGCCAATTGCCTCCGAATGTGAGTTAACATTTTAAGAACCTGAAAATACATGCTAAAATGTGTCAACACGAGTTTGGTGAGTTCATAGGTTTAAGTAAACAAAAATAATATATGGACCACAAGTTTTAAAGTTGGTTTAACAAGTACACTCGATTATGTGACAATTACACTCGGTCATGTGACCATTACACTCGGTCATGTTACCAGTTCACTTGGTTATGTGACCAGTACATTCGGTCATGTATGAATAATCGTTCAAAGTGCTTGTGTCCATGAGTAAAAAGAATTAAGTATGAAACATGTAAATATATAACGCATTCGAGTAAACAACAAATTCATAAGTAAAGCAAGTAATGGTTTGAGTAAACAAGTAGCATATTCAAGTAAACAAGTATTGCATTTTGATAAAAAAAAACAAGCATGTATTATCCCCTAAAAGTATTTAAAAACAAGTAAAATAGGGGTCATGAACTCACCTGGAACAACTGATACGATAACGAAAGGAAAGTGTACGGAATTGAGGCTCGGAAAACTACCCGCAACTTGAAGAAGATGAAAATGAGATGTGAGCAAGAACAATAGAACCCCAATGGTTACTGCAAATCGATTTATAGTTAATGCAAGGCTCGTGAATATTCGTTAAATACTTGAAATAATCGAAAACCGGATCTCCTTCTTCTTTTAAAATTTGGCCGAACCACAAGGAGAGCAAGATAAGTTTTCAAGGTGAAAATTTGCCAAAGGAAATGAGCTAAGTCTCATTTCTATCTATAGTGCAAGGAGGGGCGATTTGGTAATTTAATTAAAAGGGTATTTTGGTAATTCAATACTTGGTCAATGGTCCTTGTTCTAGCCGAATTCAAAGGGGGGGGGGGGACATGGTGGCTAGTCAAGATTCATTTTACAACTCCTTGTCTTAATGAAGTTGTCTAGTATTAATGTGATTAGAAGGAGTTGTCTAAAATTATTATGGGACAAGGGGGGGGGGGGCACATGGGTAATATTGAGAGGAGATGATTTAATTTTGTACCAAAGTGTATAAATTGTATATATTGGGTATTAGAAATAGGTATTGGGTATTAATTTGGTAGTTAACGGTAAATACGTATATTTAAGTAATGTTTTTAAAAGAATTGAAGAATGTTTGGAAAATAATTCTTGACACTTTTGAAATAATTTAAGGAGTATGGAGAAGCATAAAAAATAATTGTTGAGAGTGACAGGTGCATTGGTGTTTATTTAAATCGCGAAAAGCGTTTGTTAATTTAATAAACGTAAATAAATAAAAAGGGATTTGTTTTAGGGATTAAAATTTTGAACCGGAGTAGGAGCAAGGTGTTGGAATGTTGTGGACTAAATATAGTCTAAATTCATAGTGCTCAAGAGGGTTGCTCCTAGTTTCATGTTTACTTAACTAAAGAGTTATACGTAAAAAGTGTTCTTGTAAAATCTCAAAGTTGTAAATTGGAGTTTGAAAATAAATGTTGACGTGGAAAGTTATGGGTTGCTATAGTCTCCACCCGTTAAAGGAATTCAGTCCCTGAATTCAGCTCGTTCGTTGTACAGACGTATGTTTTCGCTATAAGTGATCTCAGGATTTCCTTGAGAATTCCAGCAAACCTCAACGATAGGAATTCGACTTTATTGGCTTGAAACGTGATATGAAGCGGGGCTAGCTTTTCAAGATAAGGTTGAGCTAAAGGTAGTGAAATAGAAAGTGTAATGGACGAGGCTTGTCGCATTGCGGCGATAGAAGATAAAATATTCATTAGATAGGAATTCATAATAGTACATGAAGCTTATACGATATAACTTAAAGTGAAACACAAAAGAAATACAACACTAGAGAGTTTAGGCTTCAGTTTATTATTAAGGCATGAGTTCTATTCTTAAACATTTTCATTGTCTGTGATGTCGTTGATGTCCTGACGAGCTTCTCCTTCTCCTAGCGCGTACGCTCCTCAACGAGCTCTTCCTTCATTCTGGTTCCTCAACTCTGGGCATTCACTCCTGAAGTGTCCAATTACTCCACACTCATGGCATGTTATTGTGACTTTCTGATCTATTACGAGAGTGGGTGCCTTGCAATCCTTGGCTTTGTGTCCGACCTTTTGGCAGTTTCGACATTAAGCGGGGCAAGATCCATTGTGGTGAAATCGACACTTATTGCACCTGGGTAAAGTCCCTGTATATCCTTTCTTTTCACTTGGTCCAGCAACGTAGGCCCTAACCACTGCCTTTTGTTTGTGTGGCGGCCGAACTTGATCGTTTCCTTGGTTGTCATCCCTTTTCCTCTTGTTGTCGTTGTTGCTGTGGTTGTTTTTATTATCTTCTCGAGCATTCCTTGCTCGAACAAATTGGTCCATCAAGTTGTGAGACATTCGAATTGTTTCCTCGAGAGTGTTGGGTTTTGAAGAGGTAACATTTCCCTGGATACTGGGTGGAAGTCCCCAGATGTACCTTTCGATCCTTTTACGGGTAGTAGAAACCATTTTCGGGCAAAGAGTAGCCAATTCATGGTATCGCTCAGTATAAGCTGCAATGTCGACTCCCTTCACAGCTAAGTTCCAAAACTCTACTTCCATCTTTTGAACCTCATTTCTTGGACAATACTCCGCTTTTATCATTTCCTTGAAATCAGCCCATGGTGTTTCGAAGGCAGTATCAATTCCCACTGACTGAGCATAAGCATTCCACCAAGATAAGGCACCCTCCAGCAAGGTACCCATAGCATATTTCACCTTATAGTCCTCCGCGCAGTTACACCTGCAGAAAACCGACTCCAGCTTCTCTAACCATCTAATTAAGCCGACAGCCCCTTCTTTGCCACTGAAATGCTGAGGCTGGCAGTACATAAATTCCTTGTAAGTACAACCACGAGCCACGGGTTTAACCCTGGTCTCTGTTCCACTGGCTTCTCTGCCGTTACTACTGTTGCGGAGGGTCTCGTATTCAGCCATAGCAGCGGCAACTTGTGCAGTGACTTGCTGAGCAACGAGTCTATTGATAGCAATTGCACTCATGCTTTGTTTCTTTGGCGGCATTCTCTTTAAAACAAGAAAAGAAGAGTGAGGCGTAATAAAGACGTTTCCTAAAAGTAGGTGCTCTAAAGTAGCTTGTCGAAAGAAAATGAAAACTTGAGGTCGTGTTATGATTAGCTGGCGTACTTTTAGGCGGTGGTTCACAAGGTGATGTAGATGTTCTAAATTATGGGACGAGTGTGCAAACTAACCTTCAGAATGGTTAGTAAGGTAATCGGGAAATTAATAAACTGTAACAGGTTTTAATGTCACATAAAACGATATTTCGCATGATTGTGAAAATTTTCAGAGATCGTTTGCATTAATCAAGATATCTTGGAAATATTTGAAAGGACTTTTAAAAAGTACGAGGGAAAGAAAAAGTACCGTGACGAAAAACTATTGTGGTGCTAATGTGTTGGATGTAGGTGTGAATGTTCATGCAACGATTGTATATACACACAGAAATTTTTGAAACCTTTAGAAATCGAGTAGGGAATCAATCTGGACATAATTCTGTTATAACTACTCCCAGTATTGCAAAATTCACCTCTGAGTCGGACATAGGTGATCAGGCTATGTCCCACTGTCCCTGGTTGAATATAGGTGATCAGTCTATATTCCACCGAGGTTCTATGAATTTTGAATTACTCAGCCCAGTTATACTAATAATATGCCCCTCACATTTAGAAGCCGTTTGAAAGACTAAGGCAAATGACCAAACTCGAGGTCGAACGATGAGATTACGTAAGGAAGGGCGTAACGCTGTGACGTATACGATACGTAAGCTTAAGTATATGGAAGATACTTATAGTAATCAACGAAAATAAGTGGGTGTAATTGATCCGATAATTAGACACAAATCTCATCAAATATGTCAGCAAACAGATCACAAGTGAGGCATCTGTTTGGCAGGCAGGCACGTGGCGGTCATAAGGTTAAGTTTTCATAAAAGTAGTTATAGTCTAGGTTTTAAAAATACCCAGTTCTCTATAACCAAGGCTCTGATACCAAACTGTAACACCCCCAAAATCGGGTCGCAGCGTAAGGCAATGTCGCTAGGGTGCTACTTAATTTGTATCACAACACAAGTACAAAGAATGGTTTTCACCACAATCATTTAAAATAAAATTCATTGACAAAAGTATTAAATTTACATTATTAAACTTTAGTGCGGAAATAGGCCCATAAAATAAGTAAAACTGTCCCCAAATGAATATCAGAGTGTCTTGATCCTATAACCATGTCATGCCATGCCAACTGCCTCCGAATGTGAGCTAACACTTTAAGAACCTGAAAAAACATGCTAAAATGTGTCAACACAAGGTTGGTGAGTTCATAGGTTTAAGTAAACAAAAGTAATATATGGACCACAAGATTTAAAGTTGGTTTAACCAGTACACTCGGTTATGTGACCATTACACTCGGTCATGTAACCATTACACTCGGTCATGTTACCAGTTCACTCGGTTATGTGACCAATACATTCGGTCATGTATGAATAATCGTCCAAAGTGCTTGTGTCCATGAGTAAAAAGAATTAAGTATGAAACATGTAAATATATATCGCATTTGAGTAAACAACAAATTCATAAGTAAAGCAAGTAATGATTTGAGTAAACAAGTAGCATATTCAAGTAAACAAGTATTGCATTTTGATAAAAACGAGCATGTATTCTTCCCTAAAAGTATTTAAAAACAAGTAAAATAGGGGTCATGAACTCACCTGGAACAACTGATACGATAACGAAAGGAAAGTGTACGGAATTGAGGCTCGGAAAACTACCCGCAACTTGAAGAAGATGAAAATGAGATGTGAGCAAGAACAATAGAACCCCAATGGTTACTCCAAATCAATTTATAGTTAATGCAAGGCTCGTGAATGGTCGTTAAATACTTGAGATAATCGAAAACTGGATCTCCTTCTTCTTTTAAAATTTGGTCGAACCACAAGGAGAGCAAGATAAGTTTTCTAGGTGAAAATTTGCCAAAGGAAATGAGCTAAGTCTCATTTCTATTTATAGTGCAAGGAGGGGCGTTTTGGTAATTTAATTAAAAGGGTATTTTGGTAATTCAATACTTGGTTAATGGTCCTTGTTCTAGCCGAATTCAAAGGGGGAGGGGGGGGACATGGTGGCTAGTCAATATTCATTTTGCAACTCCTTATCTTAAGAAAGTTGTCTAGTATTAATGTGATTAGAAGGAGTTGTCTAGAAATTATTATGGGACAAGGGGGGGGGGGGGGGGCGGCACATGGGTAATATTGGGAGGAGATGATTTAATTTTGTGCCAAAGTGTATAAATTGTATGTATTGGGTATTAGAAATAGGTATTGGGTATTAATTTGGTAGTTAACGGTAAATACGTATATTTAAGTAATGTTTGTAAAAGAATTGAATAATGTTTGGAAAATAATTCTTGGCACTTTTGAAATAATTTAAGGAGTATGGAGAAGCATGAAAAATAATTGTTGGGAGTGACGGGTGCATTGGTGTTTATTTAAATCGCGAAAAGCGTTTGTTAATTTAATAAATGTAAATAAATAAAAAGGGATTTGTTTTAGGGATTAAAATTTCGAACCGGAGTAGGAGCAAGGTGTTGGAATGTTGTGGACTAAATATAGTCTAAATTCATAGTGCTCAAGAGGGTTGCTCCTAGTTTCATGTTTACTTAACTAAAGAGTTATACGTAAAAAGTGTTCTTGTAAATTCTCAAAGTTGCAAATTGGAGTTTGAAAATAAATATTGACGTGGAAAGTTACGGGTTGCTACAAGCATACTCTTGTATATTTTCATTAATAACCTTCCAATTCCGCGTCTATTCATCTCTATGCTCATTTATGACCTGAAAATGAAATATTAAGAAATAAGAGTATATTTCCAAGTAAAACAATACAAATGATGAGCATAATAGGGGGAAATTGACACTAAAATATCAGGACTATTTGATATTATCATGCACATTATCATCTTCTAAAAACATCATAAAACAATCAACAGATCTTCAACGATAAAGAAATTTGAAAAACGCAAAACGGTGTTCTTAAAAAAAAGCTAAACAATACTTATAATCCATTGTAACAATAAAATACTAACCTCTAATTCAAACCTAAAGTAACAACAATCCCAAGTTTTGAGGCTACAAATTTTTATTGCACAATACCGGTACTGATTCGTCAGAGATTGTTCTAGTAAGATATGAGATTATAGGGTACTGTGCATGAAGGTTGGTAAAAGAAAGACCTGGTGTCGGTATTAAAATAAAAAAAGGAAAGAAAGAGGGCTTAAACCATATGTCTCATGGCCCAACTACTTAACAACGTCTAATGGCCCAACTAACAACATTTAATGACCCATTTACCAAATGACATGGCTAAAACCACAAAACGACATATTATATCAAAAAACGACGTCGTTTCATTTTTTTCCCCTTCTAAACATTGTTGTCCGCACGCCTAATATAGAGTAATTTAACCATCTAAAAAAGTCAATTTTTGAAAAAATCTCTCTAAACTACTAGACCTCTTCTATGATTTATATATTTGTGTGTTTTATAAATCGTGCAAATATCATAACTATTACAACATCAGGCTCGTTGATTATTTTGATTACTTTTGAAACGGTAAAGTTCTTAAAATATTAAGGGCAAAATGCATAAAAAGGTACCAAACTTACTTTCATTTTCTAATTGAGGTACTCAATTTTGTTTTAATCAAGATTAAAATTGTACAATCAACAAGTTTTCCGCAAAATTTGCAGGTTATTTGATCCATGTTATGTTTCTTATTTTGTACAGTACATTTGAACTATTACACAAACAATTATTTGGCTATCATTTTTCAATGTATGTTGTTCGATCAGTGAGATGCAAACATATTCCAGTTAGCAAGTGCTGGGCACAGTGGTGACCCTGGATGACCCATGTTTCCGGCTGACACGTCAGCTTTCTCTCTCCAGCGACCAGACATGACCCAAGTGCCACAGTGGTGACCGTTTTTTTTTTTTTTTTTTTTTTTTTTTTTTTTTTTTTTTTTTTTTTTTTAATTCAAACATTTTAATTTATTTCTTTATTTTTTTTTCACCCATGCATGCATGCATGCCATCTGTTTACAATATTCACTTGCCCCATTTATCATTATACTTGACTGAAACACGTATCTTCACTTGCCCCATTTATCATGTAGTCATTTATCACCATTGTTGTATCTATATACTCATCAGTATATCCAACTTTGCTTCATCACTGTCTAATTATCTCATGGCGGTATGTATCTTGTTACTGTTTGATTCGATAGTTGATGTTATTGTTGCTACTGATTGTTCATAGATTTAGCTTTAGTTATATGAATTGATTTGTAGTAGATTTGTTCATTATGAAATGAATTCATGAGTTATGGTTTGAGTTTGTCAGCAAAGGGTATAATTTTTTTGGAGTTTTGTGGAGTGTGAAATCGGTTGAATTTGTGACCGATATTGCAAAATCAAGACCGGCGACCGATGTTTGCCCAAGGATCCACATTGGCAACGACCGATGTTGATATCGGTTGTCATGCTTGCTCGACCGAATTTTTCAGGCCCATTGTGGGCAGCCTTAGCAAGTCATGGTATACTATTACCCATCAAAATATTACTAGTTTACTAGTTCCAACATTGGAGTGGATAGCAAAGATGATACCAACATTCAAGTCAAACATAACATGAAAAGTAGAGTAATAGTCTACCATTGAAAATTAGCTCTATCGATGAAGATGAAACAACCTTGCTGCAACATATGAAAACAACAATTTTTATACTTCCTCCGTCTCAATTTAATTGTCATGAGAGAGAAATCACAAAGTTTAATAAAAGTGGGGGTACTTTAATTTTCAACCACAAAAATGGAATATTCCTCCACTAGATTCTTTATTTTTTACTTAATAAGGAAAATGGATAATTAATTTGAGACATCCATAAAAGGAAATATGGACAATTAAATTGAGACGGAGGGAGTATGTTCACTTCAAAAACTCATAAAAATTAGTTGATAAAAACATAAAATAATTAACAATGACAAGTTAGATTACCTTCGTGTTCATCAAAACATCCTCAATTTTGAGGTTATATGTCGGTTCGTATTTCGGAATTTGAAGAAAGGGCTTTGATGTATAAAACTCCTAGAATACAAAGTAAAAACATGTCAAAATAATATGATAACCTAGAACCTGGTGGAGAGGTAAAATTTTCCCGAACATGAGCAATATTTATACTTTAGTACCTTTAATTGACTAAAACTAAGTTGAGTACCTCAATTAGAAAGAAAAAAAAAATACGTTGGTTATCTTTTTATGCATTTTGTCCAAATATAAATGTTTAGTTTCATTTACATAAGAACTACTAAATTAAGATCACGCATGTAATTCTTTTATTAATATATAGTTAAAGTTGACATCAATATACATCTCATATTTGTCATAGATCAAAAGAACCAATATTAGCCATCCATTTTTCATCTACATTAAATCTTGCAAACGATAAATCTTCAAGTTACAAAAAATACACAACCACGACGAGAATTAAATTATCTATCTATAGATATGCATTTCTCTATACTTTCGACGAACTTTTTTTTAAAAAAATTTTTTTTTTTTTTTTTTTTTTTTTTTTTTTTAATTTTGCCCAAAAAAATCACATGTGATTTTTACAAATCACATGTGATTTTCACAAATCACGTGTGATTTTTCTGGGCGGAAATTTTGAAAAAGAAATAGTCGAAAGTATATAATAATGCATATCTATAGAAAGGTAATTTAATTCTCGTCGCGATGGTATGATTTTTTTTCGCGTAACGATTAACAGTTTGCGAGATATTTAATTTAAAAAAAAATGATGAAAGTTTAGATTTTTTGTTTTGATAAAAAATGAATGGTTAGGATTGGTTCATTGGATCTATGACAAATATGAGATCTATATTGAACTTTTGCCTATATAATTAAGAGGTTAAAACAAAAATATTTATTACAAATACTCCTATTCTAGAGTAGTTTATAAGCACAAACTTAATTAAATTTCTTTACATTATAAGGTGGTGTTTGGTTCGTGAATTTGAAATTTCTGAATTTTAAATTTTAGGACATTTAAATTCTTGAGAATTTAAAATTCCAGAATTTAAAATACCTTCGCATGTTTGGTTGACAGAAATTCATGATATTTTAAAATATGTCCATGTTTATTATTGCAATTTTTTTAGGGAGTGACAGATAGGGGTGTCAAAAACCCGACCCAACCCCGATTAAACCTATTCAGGTCGGGTTACTTAGGTCAAAAAATTTTATTCGGGTCAATCCGAGTAATCTGAATACTAAATAGGGTCGGGTATCGGGTTGGAAATTTTTGCTAACTCCAGTTTGGGTTGACCCAATTGACACGAATAAATATATATATTTTTTTTAAATTTTTTTTTTAATATTAATTTTATAAATATTCTATTTGAACGAGTAGAAAAATATATTTTTTATATCTTACTCATATTCGGGTTAACCCGAACCCGAACAGACCCGACCCGAGTTGCCCGAACACAACTAACCTGAATTCAAATAGTGCCAGATTTGGGTATGAAAATTTTAACATTGACTCGACTTTGACCCGCCCCGAATTGACCCGAACCCGAACAACCCAACACCCGACTAACACCCCTAGTGACAGATTTCCTTTGATTTTAAAAAACAACAAAAACAACAAGAAAAGAAGTTTATAAAAAAAATTCTAGTAAATTAAAATTCCTCACTTTTTGTAGGTATTCTAATTCTCCCAATTTTGGGCAATTCGTAGAATTTTTAATTCCTTCATTTGAGATACCCAACACGATATTTGAAGGAAATTAAAATGCAAATGTCATGAAATACCCCCAATATACCCCAACCAAACGCACCCTAAGATTTATATAACCTGTTTTATCAACACTAGATTATGGTACACAATTGTATAATATAACCTCCGTCCCAATATATAAGTCCAGTTTGACTTTTTTAATTGAACTTTGACCTAAAATATTTTTGGTTATATTATATAATACTTGATGCAAAATATATAAATAGATAGTGTTTTATATGTATTTTCATTTGGTATAATTTTTATCAAGTGATATATAATACAAACAAAAATATTTAAGGTGAAAGTTCGATACAAAAAGTCAAACTGGACTTATATTTTGGGACGGAGGTAGTAATATCATATAATATAATATAATATATGTAGCAACCGGCATTTTAGGGCAATACTTGTTTATAAAACTTGAAACCATTTGTGGCAGATGATGATTTTCTAAGCTTATTTTAATAATAAATTTCATTTATTATTACCTATTATATATTTCAGAGCTTTTTGGACCTCATTTGATTTGAAAACGAGAGATTTTCTTGCGAAACGTGAAAATCGACACACAACGCGCACCGGCACAACCGTAACTTAATATACGTTTTAAATTTATTTTTTTTATGAATTATGTGAAACTAGTCATGTGAATACTCGTTTTTATTGGAAAAATTATTCAGGACGCAACGGCGTAATTTTTGCGAGTCAAATCAAACGTTTACTAACCGAAATGGGTCCCACACCCTATTATTATAAAAAAATTACAAAGTTGCACAACTAGCCCCTAACCTAAATTTATACCGCCAGCACAAACTTTGGAGGACTGGCAAGAATGGTCCTTGTGGCTATATAAAACTTATCAAATTAGGGTTTTGGTCATTATAACACACACACACAACTCTCCCTCTCATCTCTCTACAAACCGGCGCCGTCACTGGATTTCGACCAAGTCCCGGCCAAGTCGCCGCCACCGCCGTTACAACAGCGACCAAGAGGAAGACAAGGGTGTGTTGGTTTGAGGTTTAGAACGAGGGTCGCACTAGGGTTCCATTCATTTGTTTTAAGAAGACCGCCGCCACCACAGTCGTACCACCGCCGTCGACACCATCTTCATTCCTTTTCCCGCCTTCTTTTGGGTATGCAGAAACCCTACTCAAATCTTATTTTATTATTATTATTATTTTTATTTCTTTTATATAACCGATAAACACATAAGTTTATAAAGATTTTTTGTGGGACTGATTTTATATAAAACGTTTTATAAAAAATTATGTGGATTAACTGGATCTATACAACGAGGGTTGTTTTTATTTAAGCGAACGAGTCAACTCAGTGAGTGAGTTGACCGGTTTTGGTTATATCTTATTTTGGTTTTGGAGTTTTGGTTAATACGTAAGGTTGTTATTGTTGGCGTACGCTTGTTTAACCCGTTGAGGGTTTGAGTCGACACAATATGTGTCCCGGTTTGTTACCGTGTATAATATTGTTAGGGTTGTGATTTAGACCTGTTTATGGTCATATTATTATTTGGTTGTGAGAACCGACTCACTTGGGTTAGCGGGTAGGCTTTGGTAAACGAGATACCCCATAAGGCGCGCTTGTTATAGTTTTGGTCTCGGCTAAGCACACCATGACGGAATGTGTTTGGTCCATTGGTAAACGCCACCTAGGTGGTGGTGTTTTGGCTTGTAACAACGTCTCGGCATGATTCAAGTTTTCTGTTAAGAACACAACTTCACAAATTTAACGCTTGAGTGTCAAAAGTTATAGAAACTGAGTCATACGTTTGTGCCGTAAATGTTTTGATATAATTGTGTAAAACCGTAGAGGGGGTGAATACGGTCTTTTCGGCTTTTTATATGTTTATAAACTTTAAGCTTCAAAGATCAACAAGTGGTCACACAACACCAACCACTAACACAATCACAATCCAATGTATATAAAGCGAGTAAATGACACCACGATATATACTGGTTCGGGATGGGGGTTTATACCATCCGTACGTCCAGTTGCGAATCCACGACACTATACTATTCACTAAGTATAATCCTTTCGGTGGACTAAAAACCGTTACAACTTTACTCCACCGATATGCACAAAGATCGGCGCTCACTAAGAAGAGCTACTCCCCAACGGTATTCCGCCCTCGGAAACTACCCTAAAGGACTCGTGATTCGACTTAACCACTAAGACTTCCCACCGGAAGTATCAAACCCCAACTAGATCCCCAATGATCTAGGCTTGGTCACCAAGACACACGACTTCCCTTACAATCAAATAGAATGAATAAATGTTTGATTGTCAATCAAGCCCTAACCTAACCTTGAGACTCGATTGTAATAGAAATGGTATAGGGAAGAAGACCCTCGACACAATCACAAGAGTGGATTAGGTTCTTGTGATTCTTCCATTTCAAGAATGTGTTCTTTCAAAGAATGTTAAGTGATAGATTAAGAACAAAAGATAGAATTAGAGGATTGAGAGAAAAGAAATAAGAGAGAAAGAATAATGGCAAGGGATGAGGAATACAAGAGGCAAGGGTGGGGTATTTATAGGCCAAAAACCAAGTTGGTGAAAAACTTTACCGAGGCCGGCGCGCAGCTTGCATGTCGGAGCGCCAGCGACGCGCCAGGCGTCTGTAATGTTTTCCACTTGGGTTTTGGCTTTTAACTACCCGACCTTGCTAAACCCTCAATTGTACTTCACACTTTGACCTTAACATTATTCATCCTCAAGGTCAACCAACTCAAATAGCCATTTTATAAAAATGTTTTGTGAAGTGTTTAAGTAAAACCAATTATCAAAGAGAAAAGGGTAGAAGGGATAATTGGATAGGGGTAGTTTTGGGTATTCCTCACTTGGCATAGAGAGAAGAGAAGAATATGCCAAGGGAATATTCCTTTGCTTGAAAAGGAAGTGTGGATGTTAGAGATAGAGAGAGGGAAGAATTTGAATTTGAAATTCAAATTGTGTGAGAGGGAAGTGAGAGAGTGAGTTTGGGTTAAGGTTGAACCATGGTTGGTGTGGAAAACTAGAAGGGGGGTTGAATAGTTTTTACCGCTTTTTAAATTTATTCGCTTTGAGTACTTAACGTGATTTCAAACTAATGCAAATAATCAAACAATATAAGTAAAGAAAGTAATGAAAGAACAATCAGACCACAACACAGATGTTTATAGTGGTTCGGTCTACAAGGACTCTCTTCCTTGCCCTACTCCACTCCTCGAGCCTCTAACTCGATAGTTTTTCTTCACTAAGAAACAAGCACCCTTCTAGGCGGAGAAAACCTTTACACGTCGCTTACTCTTTTTCCGGTACAAAGCTAGATACCGAGTTCTTTACAAGGGTACAACCACTCCCGACGTCACTTACACTTTTTCTGATACTAAGCTAGATACCGAGTTCTTTACAAGGGTACAACCACTCCCGACACTCTATGTGTTTTGAGGACTAAAACACTAATCGATCACTACTGAATTTTTGGTATAACAATGATGTGTGAACTAATACAATATCACACAGTGACTTTACTAAAGGTTTACAACACTGTGTTGAACCTTGATGCTTGATCTCTTTGCTACAAAAGAAAGATCTCTACAAATGAAATGAATGAATGAATGGGTTAGTAAAGTAAGAAAGAATGTATATGCAATGTATGGTATGTAAGTGATGAGTGTCCTTGAATGATCAGCTTGCTATTTATAGGCAAAACTGACCAGACAAGGGACGGATTTGGCGGACCCAAATTCTGGGTTCCGCCCATATAGCTGTTTGGGTCCGCCGGGACATGACAGCTAGCTCTTACCATATCTTACCAAGATCTTACACAATCCAACTCATTGCTTGAAGATCTTTCCAAAATATTATACTAAGTCTTACAAGCTATCCAAATGATGTATGCCATGATGTCATGTATATATTTACATTTTAAGAATTAAAATGTAAAACATGTAAATGTATGTATGTATGTAACATGTATCCTAGTGATCATGTAGCATGTATATGATGAGTTTTAAAAGCTTATTACTATAAATGTAAAAGACTTTAACTTATATTTATGCTTTTCTAAAGATAAACTTTATAATTGTCATTAACAAAATATAGCAAATATCGAAAAATATAAATAACGTTTTTAGGATGATATTTGTATTAACAGTTGGGTTAGAAGAGAAAGCATGGTTAGGTTAAGAGGATATCCAAAGGAATATTCTAAACTTGGAGAAGAGGGTGAGATGAAGGGTTGAGATGAATTGGGGTGAGTTGTGAGAGGGAGAGTTTGAATTTCAAATTTGAAATATAGTTGTTGGAGGTGAGTTGGATGTGTAAGAGTGATGTGATAAGGATGTGATGGGGAGCCTTGGATTGGATTTCAAATTTGGAATGTGTGGGAAGGTAGAGAGTGAGGGAGGTTATATGTGAGTTGGATAAGGATGTGATGTTTGTAAGGATGAGGTGATGGGGAGCCTTTGGCTTAGGATTCAAAATTCAAATTTTGAATGTTGGAGAGTATGAGAGGTGAGGTGTTTTGTGGTGAAGGTTTATTTGTGTTTGAAATGGATGGTTAGATGAAGAGGATGGTAAGGTAGTGAAATCTTAGTGGTTGGAAAGGAATGTTGAGAAAGGAATGTTTGGAAGATATGGTATGGGTATGTGGGAGACAAGAAGTACATGAAGGTACTAAAGGTGTAAGGGAATATTAAGAGAATGTTGGGGATAAGATTTGGGATGATTTTGAAATGGTTGAAGGATTAGTTTGGTGTAGAGAATAATCAAATGATTGATTATGGCTTAATCACAATGTCATTAAGAAAGAAAATAATTGACAATTATGATTATGGGTTGAGAAAATCAAAGGTTACTTATAATCTCAAGTAACTCAACGTCGAGTATTCATAATCTCATAATACGTGAATTTTCACGACTCGACGTAATCAATAATCACCTTGATTCAAACAAGCTAAGTGCTTTGCATCATTGTAAAGCATATCCCATATTGGGAAAGGATGCGTTTACGCAAAGGGACCTTTGACTTAGTTTGACTGTTAGTGCAAGCAGTCTCGTTGAGGAGATTGCTAGTGTAAGCAATCTCGTTTGTTTTGATTGATGACAAACATGTAACTTGATACATAGCGTAAAATGTACAAGTTACTTGTAATCATATCTTGTCTCAACATACATTCAACACCTCTCAAGTCCTCGTATGATACAACACAGGTTCGTACATGTTTGTTATGTAGCATTATGATCAAACCCTTAACAAACCATTTAGAATGTTTAAAATACGGTTAGGTAATTAAGTATTTTAAAAAGGCTAATCATTATACTTAGAACCTCATTTTACATGTTACATGATCTCTAGGATACATGTTACATACATATACACATTACAAAGTTCACTAGGAATAACATATACAAGTTTACATGTTTATTTCTTAAAATGGAAACTTTATTAGTTAAATATTAGGATGACATCATGGCATGCATCATGAATGATATCTTAGGTAGATTGTGTAATATCTTGTTTAGATTTACAAGTTACAAAGTTGACATTTGTGGATCTTGGAAGATTTGGAAAGATACACAAAGATATCTTAGCTGTCATACCCACAGATCCAAACGTTAACAAGCACGGATCCCTTTTATGGGATCCGCCGGATCCGTGGGATGATTTTCTTGTTTTCCTATAATTAGTTACACATGGTTTTAGTTGTATACATGGTTCTAGTCTTACACATAGTTTTAGTTTACACATGGTTTTAGTTTACACATGGTTTTAGTTTACACATGGTTTTAGTTGTAGACATGGTTTTAGTTTTACTATAAATACTTGCCCATTGTTACCCATTGGAATCATCCAACTAGAACATACATTCCCTCACTCATTACACACACTTAGATCAGTAGCAAACCATGTAGATTCATAGATTAATCACCCTTTACATAATGATCATAATGTTACTAACTTTCATTATGTTGTAAGCATACATTGTTAATGATCCTGTGAAGCAAGCTCAAGATCATGAGACATCATCCATAGCATACTTCATGATCCACCAAGAAGATCTTAGTTGCATACATGAAGATCCATCACAACAAGTTTAGGGAGCTTGTGATCTTCATACATTGAAGGCTTCCGATCAATGGAAGTTCATATAGTGTAGGCATTCATATCCATGATACACTTATGTCATGGATCATTGTTGTAACCATCATTGTATCATTTAGATCAGTAGAGTGTGGTTAGTGCTTTAGTCCTCAAATCACAAAGAGTGTAGGGAGTGGTTGTACCCTTGGTAAAGAACTCGACATCTAGCTTAGTGTCGGTAATTGTATAAGCGACGATGGGAGTGGTTGTACCCTTGTAAAGAACTCGGTGTTTAGCTTAGTACCGGAAAAGAAAGTAAGCGACGTGTAAAGGTTTTCTCCGCCTAAGAAAGGGAGCTTGTTGATCTAGTGAAGTAACTCTCGAGTTGGGTACTCGGGGAGTGGAGTAGGGCGGAGAGGAGCTCCGTGACCGAACCACTATAAATCATCGTGTTCGGTTTGCGCTTTCTTTTACTTATCTCTTTACTTTTATATTTGCATTATGTGATTGCTTGTGTTGTGATTATGTGATAATACTTGTGTGACAACTTGGTAGACATAAACTACAACAGACAGTGTTCATATTAGAACTAGCCGAATTGGAAATTTGATACAACAAGTTTTAAGTTTTAAACGGTAAACGTATTCACCCCCCCCCCCCCCTCTACGTTTTCACAATTGGTATCAGAGCGGGTTGGCTCTCATTTTCAAAACAAATGGTTTTTAAAATAGAGTAAGATCCATGTATCAAATTGCCTCTGAAGCAGAACATAATATGAAAATTGTTTCGCTAAGTATACTTTGAAATTTTGTTGTTAAATATCACTTTGTATACAAGCTTGAAGGTGTTCTTGAAAAATAAAAGAAAAATGTTTCTCAAAAGAATTTGTAAGTGTCAAATTATGTGCTCAGAACTAATTTACGAAAAATACCGTTTTGAAGGGAGTGTTTGGAATAACCATTAAGTTAGTTGAAAAATTCACCTCCGTAATGTTTAGATAAGTCACATAGGTAGAAATGTTGTTAATATTTGTAATATATGCCTAAGATTAAGTGTAGCAAGTCCCACACACTTTCGCTATGTCAAAATACGAGTTTAGGAGAATCTGTCACAGGTCTCGGCGGATCCAAATGACACAAAGTGCGGATCCCTCAAAAAGGATCCGCAGGATCCGTCTGTTCAGTATGCAGTTTTTGTCAAACTTTAAAAAATCATAACTAATTAACCGTAAGTCCGTAGAAGTCGTGCCACCTATCATTTTGAAGGGAATTAAGTCTACTTTCATTTAAAAATGATATCATGGCCTTAATCTAAATTGAAATAGGTAAAACAAATCAAAAGGTACAACCTGTCCAAAATATTTAGTTTTGTTTTGTCACAGTAACGTAAATTTTTGAGTCAAGCAATATATGTTGGTATCCTTTAAACATTGATATGATTTCTATTGAAACTAAAGAATTTGGTAATATAAAGGAAACAAATCAAGCTTGGCATACATCGTCATATTTAAACGCAAAGTGACGAAAAATATCTTTTCACTTATGCCATGCTATGTGACTATCTGTTCAAGTTATTTGCATACATATGATTTGCCTGTTGGTAATTGTGATTGCATTTGTTGATAGGATATACATAAGTATTTTGCCATGACAATTATTTGCTTGTTTAATGCACAATAGGACTTTTGCTAGATCTTGTGCACTAAGTTGATAAACTGTGATTGTTTCACTCATAGACTTAGATATTTTTGTTTGCATATGTTATGTGAAAATCTTACATATCTTACTTAGAAATGTGAACTAAGTGAAACTAGTTTAGAGTATTAAAATGTATTGTCTTGCACAAACCCTCACTTAATGTCAAGTGTTAAAATGCGTAAACATGTAGTATCTGTGAAAGAGTGTTTGGCATAAGAATATTTCAAACAATGATATGATGACTTGTTGTGTTATTAGGATATAAACTTATCTTTGAATAATCATGTGAACTAATCATGTCATGCAGGACGATAACACTTTGATGTTATCAAGTTTCCGTGTTTAAGCCATTGTTTGGCTTAACATCCATTTGTGGTAAGTTATTATTATCAGATTGTTTTATGTGCAAATGTGTGTTAGAATATGTGTTTTTAGTTTTACTCTATCACATATTAGTAATTACATATGTTTTAGGAGAATTTCCGGGATTTGAGCGGGTAACGCAAAATATGCATATCTCTCTGTTAAGAATTAGGACTTCCACATGGCGGATATGACGGATCCCAAACTTTGGTTCCGTCTGTTGTACACTTTGGCTCCGCCATTCCTCACCCTACGGATTCCGCGGAACCCAAATATGGGATCCGCGCTTGTTGTTGATTGGATCCGTCAGTCTCAACAGTAACATTTTCAAAATTCCCGACTAATCTCGATCCTTAGATTATTGATTCTAGTTCTTAGGATTCTTATCTCTAATGTTCACTCAAATTAGGATTAGGACATCTCACCAAACACCAAATAGGATAATCATATCTAATCACAGTTGCAAATTTCATGTAAATGCTCCAAGGTACCTTTTCGGTAAACCACTGAGTATTTGTGATCATTACACACATTCACTGCATCCTCCCGTCCTTTACTCATTCACTAGCTTGATTTGTAAATTGAAAACTTCCAAACTAATCCAGACTCACTGTTTGTAAATATATCACAGATTACAAACCCAACTCATGTCTGTAGATGTTATCTTGTATTCACATATGTTGCCTCACTTGGTTAACATGTCATCCTTCAAGACGATGAGGATTTACATCGAGTCATAACTCACACTTAAGTTATAGATGTAATTATCAAGTCTTGCTATCCTTTTCTCAAAGTAAGATTGACAACTTAAGTATTTCATCCGAAGTATTCAAGTATATTTTGACTTACAAATGTAGTCATTAAAAGTCATATCCGAAAGAATCAACTCCCAAGTATTTTAACAACGTATGTTAAAACACTTATCTTATCACCTACGTACACTTGTATTTTCACCATTATCCCAACACATTCACTTCTGTGATACGTCTCAGACCCTAAGCTTTAGATCACATCACACACTAGTTATACCAACCAATGGAACATAAGAATTAGTCTTCATCACCTTCAGCTCCTAGGTTTCACAAACATAACCAAACACTTCATCCGCTAGTGAACCACACGAATTAGTATCCATTCTTGTAATCTTCAACATTCATGAAACCCTAAAGTTCAACAAACTCCTTCATCACCATAATTCACGCCATTGAGTGCATTGCTCAAAAAGCCCTTAGTCCAACACTCATACCAAATCAAATGCAAGTTGAATCAACTCATCAATACCTTGCCACCTATAGAATTAGAACTTCACCATCAAATGAGCATGATGCTCACATTCATTAAGTAGTACCACAAGTCATCAAAGTATTGGTAATACTTTGTTTCATTTAATCTTGAATCAACATTGTAACAACTTATGTTATAATGAAATATCAAAGCCAATCTCATACATCCCAAATAACAATCTTGAGGAGTATACAAAAGAAACTCAAGTAAGTTTATCTTGTCTAGTTATCATATTAATGAAACCTAGTTTATTTAGAATAAGTCTATCTTTGGGTTCATATCTTCATTTAGAAAAACATGATGTTTCAGAAAAACATTATGTGTTTTTCATCTTGTTAAAAAGGATAATGTATATCCTATGCATCATTATTTTCTTGCAACATGAACGGTTATGTTACAAGAGATTTCATTACACCTCATCGGGCAAATGATCTTAAAACAAACATCCACTAGTTCTATGAACTATCTTCCTTATTGAGCACTAGTTAAATCTTACTTGTTGAAAGATACCATACGTATCTATTTCCTTTTAAGCGTACATTAAACCTTGGTCAAACCTTGTGCATATTCACATCTCTGGAGCATACACAAGACCTATTAAAGTTGGTAACTTTATTTAGATTCTTGTTCCAAAGAACTTTCTTCATAACTTTCATGACATATCCCGTTACCATACACAAACACATGTCTTGATCTTAGATCACTTGCATAACTCATACTTAAACTCAACTTAAAGGATGTCACCCTTTAGATCATTCAATCTTAGATTCCAAACACAATGATTAAAATCCATCGACACATATTTGTCAAATTTACGTGTATAACATGACATCTTCATCACACTAGTTTTTATAGAAATAGTTGAGTCTCATTAAGTCATGTATTGGTGAATTATCTTGTCTTAGGAATAATTAATCAAACAAGAAGTAGATGTGATTTTTCTTTAGTTTATTAATAAAATCACTTGCATTACATATACGTGTATTGATTACATGATATTTGTTTGATATCTTGATGTTATCATTGTCAAATGTGTAAACCTTAGAAAGGTTTTGTCTGCATGCTTATATGTTGTATGATTTGTATGATATGTTCATTCTTTTGTTATATGCTATTTCGCAAGATTAACGTATTACTTGTTAACTCACACTTACTATATGGTGTTATATAGTCTTTGTCTTTAGTTGACAATCATTGAGCTTTTTCGTAGGATAGTCTAAATGGTACATGCTCCTAAATGTTATAATGGTTTGCATGAATCTTAGTCTCACTTCTTTGTCACACTATTTGTTTGCCATATGTGCACTTTGTCTAAGTGGTCTTGGTATGATGAACATTTAGAAGTCATTTTATTTTATACATAGATCATTGTGTTAATTAATGGGTAAGTATGCTTAAGTGACTAAGCCTAACTTAAAAACAATTTCACAATGTAGTATCTAAAATAATGCTATCTTGCAATATGATTATTTGTCTTTATGCTATGTGGTATCTTTATGTCTATTAGTAGATTATTTGTTTTTATAAGATGTTGTCATATGATATTCACATCTTTTGTCATTAAGACTTTTGTCTTGTAGGCTGATAACAAACTATTTGTTATTTCTCTTTGTTATGCTTATTTTGCATAATTTTTATCTCATTATTGCTACTTAGATTAGTAATATGTTTATGGGATCCATTTTCTTGCATATAGCTTTAAAAAGCTAATAGGATTAAGTTTTAGAGGTTTGAAATTTGTGTTTGGATATCTTTCAATATACCTCTCTCCAAATCGTATTGTTGCTTCCGCTCACCTAACAATATCTCCATCATCTTTTAGTTAAAACAATATATCTCCCATAAGGAAAACCACATGCCTCATCGTGCGATCATCTCGCATTGATAGAGAAGAGCTACATAACTTCACGGATGAAGTTCTTTGTATGCTAACCAATATCCACTAAAACATTGCTAAGCTCGTCGCTTTCATTAATCTGCAACATCCTAAACACTTTACCTTCATTCTTCATTTAATGCATCATAGATTATGTTGAATGTCCACCAATTAAGGAGGAGAGAAATTCATTCACATAATTGTCTTTTCATTAAATAACATGTACTCATGTTTCTTACATTCCTAAATACCGACAAGTAGGTTCAAATCACTTAGTTAAATAAGTTCACAAAATCATAAAGTGTTTCTAACCTTATTAGCTCAACATCACAGCTCTGCACCAATATCTCATTAAAAGAAAAACACATCATGTGTTTGACAAACCTCTTAAATGAGATACATTAAGTCTCCTTAGAATTTGACTAGGATTAGTGAAACCAAATTAGTAGTTATAAGTGAATAGACCTTAGCATGAACCTTCGTTTGATCAAAAACGACAAAACATGACCTAATCGATTTTGGTTCCACAGAACCCTTCGATAAGAAGGACGGAACCAAAATTTTGGTTCCGCCAAATCCGCGGGTACCTGATCAGCTTTTAACCATTCAGAAACCAAACAACTTTAGGTAATCAACGAATCTAGGATTTTTATCTTAATCTCACAACTTAATTGTCTAGAACATCTTCAGTGTCTAGAACACCATCATAGGATCTCATCCTTTTTCATTCTTGTTACATATCAAGCATGTCATTGTCAGTGCAAACAGAACCATCATTCTCAACATGTTAGTCCAACCAACACTCTCATCATATGATGTCATTCTCATCCACATATAGGTATCTAGTATTTCCAATTGTTACATATGGAATCTCTATTCCTAAGTGATCATTGTCTTCACTTCCTCTCATTCTCATTCAAACATTTACTATGACACGATTCATCTTTGGTAGATGATAATATCATAACCGTAACCGTCTTCAAATACTCTTATATCTTTTGCTATACATTAGAGTTTCTGAATTCATTGCATTCATTATAATCACCACCATCCATCACTTCTTTCACTAATCATCAATCCCATGGATTAGCGAAAAAAAAACCTACTTACATCAACCTTTAGTCATCCATTAAGTTATCATTCACTTGTAAACCAACATCATATTAACACCACTCACTTTAAGCTTTTTAACTTCACTTCATATCCTCCTCATAGGCATTGTTTTGTAGGATTTTATCATATGATATTGCTGCATCATATTTTTATTTGATTAGACAATCACAATTGGTATGTTGCTTGTGATTAGATTATTGATATGTTGCATAATATTTTTCTTTGAGATAAAATATATTGCACTAACCATTTCATTGTAGGTTCATCATCATATACGCTCGATCGTATATAGCTTACTCATCATAGGATAAAGTTTGCTTCGATTACTATTCTTTTTTTTTAGGTGCTTCTTGACAATCTCAAACCAGGAGGATTATCAGTCTAGCACTCATATTGCATCGTCTATACACATTGGTCGTATATGACTTAAGACATAGCTTCTAGTGCATTGATCTTCTGTTTTGTAGGTTCATCCTGACGCGCTAGAGCAAGGGGGAGCTTTCGTCAAGTAGTTTTTAGGATGCATCATATACACACATTGGTGTATATCATATACTTGTCCAAGGACAAATATTGTTTTATACTAACCTTTATTTTGAAGGATTCTTCATCCTTGGATCATATACGTTGGTACCCTAGCAACGGGGAGTATAGATCAAGGGGGAGGACATCAAGAACTAACTCATTTTTTTTTGTAGCATTTCCCATCCTTGGAAAGTATACGTTGGAACTCTAGCAATAGGGAGTATACATCAAGGGGGAGGATATCATATTCTAACTATTTTTTTTTGGTAGGATCATACATCTTAACCTTGTCACTCCAATTAGGGGGAGTATTGTCCAAGGGGGAGCCTTAAAGTTCTCATTATCATTGCATTATCATACTTGGTACTCTAAACTAGGAGGAGTAATCACCAAGGATTGGTTACCACATTCCGCTACGCATATCTTCTTTTTGTTTCGACAAAAAGGAGGAGATAGGTCTACATAGTCCAACATAGATTACCCACGTGTATCGTTGGCTATTTGCATTTCATTCATCATGCATTTTTCATATATATTCTTTTTATGTTGCACACCACTAACCTTGATGTAGGTTAAGAGTCTTAATTTGATCCATGGATCCGCTTACAACCTAGGAGATGCAACAACCATAGGAGATTGGAGTAGTCTATTTAACTTCACTAGGGATGATGCAAGCTCGCCATTTCGGGGAGAAATTAAGTTAACTCCAAGGACACACCCTTTTTGCTTCGACAAAAGGGGGAGAAAGGTGTAAACGGAGAAAGTGAGTAATTACGGACACAAGGAGAAAAGGGAGAAAGGTGTAAACGGAGAAACGGACACAAGAATAAAGTAAGTAATTATGGACACAAGTAACTTTTTGCATTTTACTTTCTATCACGTTTACATATTTTGTCATCATCAAAAAGGGGGAGATTGTTAGTGCAAGCAGTCTCGTTGAGGAGATTGCTAGTGTAAGCAATCTCGTTTGTTTTGATTGATGACAAACATGTAACTTGATACATAGCGTAAAATGTACAAGTTACTTGTAATCATATCTTGTCTCAACATGCATTCAACACCTCTCAAGTCCTCGTATGATACAACACAGGTTCGTACATGTTTGTTATGTAGCATTATGATCAAACCCTTAACAAACCATTTAGAATGTTTAAAATACGGTTAGGTAATTAAGTATTTTAAAAAGGCTAATCATTATACTTAGAACCTCATTTTACATGTTACATGATCTCTAGGATACATGTTACATACATATACACATTACAAAGTTCACTAGGAATAACATATACAAGTTTACATGTTTATTTCTTAAAATGGAAACTTTATTAGTTAAATATTAGGATGACATCATGGCATGCATCATGAATGATATCTTAGGTAGATTGTGTAATATCTTGTTTAGATTTACAAGTTACAAAGTTGACATTTGTGGATCTTGGAAGATTTGGAAAGATACACAAAGATATCTTAGCTGTCATACCCACGGATCCAAACGTTAACAAGCACGGATCCCTTTTATGGGATCCGCCGGATCCGTGGGATGATTTTCTTGTTTTCCTATAATTAGTTACACATGGTTTTAGTTGTATACATGGTTCTAGTCTTACACATAGTTTTAGTTTACACATGGTTTTAGTTTACACATGGTTTTAGTTGTAGACATGGTTTTAGTTTTACTATAAATACTTGCCCATTGTTACCCATTGGAATCATCCAACTAGAACATACATTCCCTCACTCATTACACACACTTAGATCATTAGCAAACTATGTAGATTCATAGATTAATCACCCTTTACATAATGATCATAATGTTACTAACTTTCATTATGTTGTAAGCATACATTGTTAATGATCCTGTGAAGCAAGCTCAAGATCATGAGACATCATCCATAGCATACTTCATGATCCACCAAGAAGATCTTAGTTGCATACATGAAGATCCATCACAACAAGTTTAGGGAGCTTGTGATCTTCATACATTGAAGGCTTCCGATCAATGGAAGTTCATATAGTGTAGGCATTCATATCCATGATACACTTATGTCATGGATCATTGTTGTAACCATCATTGTATCATTTAGATCAGTAGAGTGTGGTTAGTGCTTTAGTCCTCAAAGCACAAAGAGTGTAGGGAGTGGTTGTACCCTTGGTAAAGAACTCGACATCTAGCTTAGTGTCGGTAATTATATAAGCGACGATGGGAGTGGTTGTACCCTTGTAAAGAACTCGGTGTTTAGCTTAGTACCGGAAAAGAAAGTAAGCGACGTGTAAAGGTTTTCTCCGCCTAAGAAAGGGAGCTTGTTGATCTAGTGAAGTAACTCTCGAGTTGGGTACTCGGGGAGTGGAGTAGGGCGGAGAGGAGCTCCGTGACCGAACCACTATAAATCATCGTGTTCGGTTTGCGCTTTCTTTTACTTATCTCTTTACTTTTATATTTGCATTATGTGATTGCTTGTGTTGTGATTATGTGATAATACTTGTGTGACAACTTGGTAGACATAAACTACAACAGACAGTGTTCATATTAGAACTAGCCGAATTGGAAATTTGATACAACAAGTTTTAAGTTTTAAAACGGTAAACGTATTCACCCCCCCTCTACGTTTTCACATTGACCAATAAGGGAGTAAACCCATTACGTGATTAGAGAAGACGTAAACACGGATTATTGCTATATGAATACTTTCACTTGATGTCATGTGAAATATATAAGCTCCCTAGGTTTCGAAAAGCCTTGGCTAGAGGCATTTATCAAAATACTTGAGTTGGCGTTATGCCAAAAATGGGAGGTCGTAAATTTGGATCCCTCTAATTCTAAAACTCGTTTCGAGTGTTCCCAATGAAGCACATAACATATTCATACCTGTATAGATAGATCCACATTTTTCGGGTAAGGGGAAAGCCGACTTTCAAAATTCGTCCCGACCAATACAGTGGGCTGGCGCGTCGGAGCGCCGGCAGCGCGCCAGGCCCAGTTTTTGGGTCGGGAAGATTTTGGCTAACGTTTGTGATTTTATGTGTTTCGAAGGTTTATTTTTCATCATTAAAACATAAGGAGATCTAACTAATGTTGTCCCAACAATCTTCCCCTTTTTGATGATGACAAATAAATTCCTAAAGCAAATAAAATTACAAATCATAGCGAAGATTAAGAATGCCTTTGGTGTAGCTTGCGTCTTGACCTTGCCTTGTAATTTGGTGAAGCCTTGATCTTTATCTTGAATTGGTCTTCACTCTTTGCTTTCTTTCTCCCCTTTTTGTCGAATAAAAAAGGCGGGACTACATATCAAGCAAACTTTCGAACTTGGGCCTGTGGGATATTATGGAGCTCATCTATTTAGCCGAACGTGCTCCCCCTTGATCATAGCTCCCCCTAGATCGTTGCTCCCCCTTGTTCCAAGACGGGGATCCATGGGTCAAGAGTCTCACCTTTACGGTGGCCTAGCTACACAAGAAACACTCAACACGCAGCACAAACAATCCTCACATGTGGAAGTCCAAAATGGGTTAGGTAACCATATGGATACTTGCAACATAGGTTAGTCCATATGTATATATATATATATATATATTTTATATATATATATATATATATATATATATATATATATATATATATATATATATATATATATATATATATATATAAGTATTATAAGTATTATACCCTTATGACTTCAGCAAACCATATGTTGAGCATGGAGAAAAATTATTTGCATGTACACACATAGACACATAAGATACTTCATTCCAACACAATTTATTTCATGAAAACCATAGGTCATACAAGCATGGATTGTTAACAACATAAGCTAAGGTCACATAGATTCTATTGCAACACATTCCTAGACTTCTAGGTCAAGAGAGTTCATTGTGAAAGGTTCTTCCATTGGAGTCACTTCTTCCACTTCAGGCATCCGTGAAGGGTTATTGGGATGTTTGTTCTTGATGTACTCAAATAGTGTTATCATAATCCTAGCATATGGAATTGCCTCATTGTTGTAGCCCAAAACATCCGTTCGTTTAGCTATGAAGTAAGTAAAGTTGATTGGGGTATTGGTCTTAATGCAATAAAGCATGTACCCAACAAAGTTAGGAAACTTCTCTAGTGCCCCAATCTCTATAAACACATTTGCCATTAAGAGTTCCGCCCATGTCATCAAGTTGTGATGAAGTTGGGATTTGTTCCATGACCCAAATGGCACCCCCTCACAATGAAACTTGGGACGCAAAATGGTGTTTTGAATTAGTACACCACTAATAGGGGGTTCACATGCATAAGAACTTGGATGATAATGCTTAATTTGCATAAAGGCTTTAGTTTCGGTTGATCTAATGTAAAACAAAGAACCCTTGGAAGATACATACAATACCCTTCCAAACTTTCTTAGGTTCCAAGCATAACCGTAGCCATACATGCGAAAGTTGAGAGTTACGGAAGGTTTCTCAAAGTAATATCTTGCATGGAATTCTTGAAGATGCCTAGGGTAGATGGTAAGTGGGAGGTTATTGATGAAGGCAAAGCATTTTGATTGAATGAAAGGTTGTTTTATGTTAATAGCACACATGAATTTTTTGTCACAATGGCGACCTTCACGATATTCTCGGTTTTCAAACGGTTCATAAGCATTGGTGTTAGAAGATTCATTCACCCGCTTCATGAAATATTTGGTTGCCATTTTTGAAAGTAGAAGATTTTAGATGCAAGGAAGGTGATGAAAATGCTAGACATTAACTATCTGCTTATAGAGGATTAACTTGGGTTAGGTATGGATAATAAGGATCTATTGACCAATGAGTAATCCTAATTAGTACTTAGATTCCTTCTAGGTAGTACTAGATGAGATGAAAGGAAAGAAAGTGGTGCATTGGAAAGATAATTATGCCTTATTGATAGGAGTGATTGAGATTGGATTAGATTTAGGTTTGGTTGAATTTGGATGATCAAGTTACTCATATTAGTTCCTATGATTGTTGCATGCATGCATCAAAGTCATACATGGATTCATCATAGTTGATGAGTAAAGACCCTAGATCATCAATTTTTGGAAATAAAGTGATTCTAACGAGCACAATTTAGACCCTACATCTCATCATACATGAACAAAGTGCAAGTATTTCATGTAAGTCATCTCAAGAATTTAGTTGGTTGTGTGTAGACATCAAGTGTATAGGAAGTCAATATACAATGCGAGATATCTCTGGTTTATAGTTTGTTGTGTAGTGTGTCGACATTGATAATTCTAGATTGTCACTTGCATTGACAAAATGAGTTTCTAAGTTTTCGGATGAAACCTTAGTTTATCAAGTCTATTAATTGGGTATTTTAGTTATGCAATACCATACCGAATTCAAACCACGGGAATTCTCTTCAACCACGTAAGTTGTTTGTATGTATGCATAAAAATTTTCTTTTCATTTCTACCCTAAACACATAGCATGCAATTTTCACATAAATTGAACAAGTAGAGTTAGATATAAAATCTTCAACATAAGTGTAAGTTGTGATCCAAAATTTTATCTAGTCTTGGTAATTTGACACAAATGACTTTCAATTCTAGCAAATGTAGTAGAATATTTTGTGTCAAATTTTCTTGTTCATCACACATAGTATAGACATGTATGATCTAGGATATTATCAATTATCGTTTGAATAATGCATTGATAGATATCTTTCCTCTTGGAAATCATTTATTTGAATTTTCTTCCATGCCTTCACATAAATCCTAGTCACATAAGCACATAAGCTCTAAGAGCACCTAAAGGACTTTGCAAACGACTATCTAGATATCTTAACTTATCTTATAAGAATGTTCTCCTAAGATGCATGTCAACCATGAACACCTAAACCTATCCCAAAAACAATTTGGATTTTTTTTTTTTTTTTTTTTTTTTTGTGAAAAATGTCATGTCAAAACCTAGTCTTGTTTAGTTTGTGACCTAAGTGTTCTTTTAATCAAGTCACCAATGACTTTTTCTGTAGAATGACCCCTCGTTTCTCTCACTTTCTTAGGATTGCCTTCATCTGAAACATTAACTTGTAATGACGTCGACCTTTCTTGATCTTGAACTATGTGTTCATCAATCACATCATCTTCTACCGAAGGAGATGATTTAGGCTCAGGCATGCTCTCATCAAAGGTTACATTGAGAGATTCCTCAATCCTCATTGTTTCCTTATTAAGCACTATGTATGCTTTACTAGTTTGAGATTATCCTAAGAACACACCTTCATACGACTTTGGGTCGAATTTGGTGAGATATTATTTGGTGTTAAGTATGAATACTTTACAACCAAACTCCCTAAAGTTTTCTAAGGAAGGCTTCCTATTTCTAAGTATCTCGTAAGGTGTTTTATTAATGACTTTTCTAATGTAGACTCTATTAAAGATATAACACGCAATATCCAAGGCATGACACCAAAACTTTTGTGGAATGGATTGCTCGTCAAACATTGCACGACTCATCTTTCGTAACTTACGATGTGTTCTTTCAACAATCTCAAGCGATTGAGAAGTGAACGGGCCCGATAAGTTATAAGATATTCCATGTTGTTCACAAAAGCTACCAAATTGCAATTTATCAAATTCACTACTATGATTTGTTTTTATTGAAACAATAGAACAATCGAGTAGGTTTTCAAACTTTTTCCTTAATATGTCAAATTTTCTTAAGACTCCATCCTTAGATACTAAAAATAACAACCAAGTGTAGTTTGAATAGTCATCAACAATCATCAAAGTGTAGAAGTTTCCTCCATTGCTTTGGATTGGGGATGGACCATACAAATCTAAGTGTAACAACTCCAAAACCCTATTAGTTGACACTTCATTCCTATTCCTATTGTTTGCATATCCTTGATTCCCTAGACTACAAGTATCACACTAATGTCTTTCAAAACTCAACTTTGTTAAGATCCTTACTAGCTCGTTGGAAACTAGACTTTGGACTAACCTTATATTGGCGTGACCTAACCTCCTATGGCAAAACGTTGGGATATCCACCATGGATGCAAGAAATATGTGTTGTTTGGAGTTATTTCCAACTAACAAGTATACAAGTTGTTTCTCCTATTACCCTTAGCTAGTATGTTACCGTTTTTACTAATAGTACAATCCACATTGGTAAACACAATACTACAATTATCATCACTTAAATTACTCATACTAATCAACTTAGAATTTAAATTACTACAACGCTCAACATTGGTAATTTCTATAGAGTCATGAAGAGTATTGTTTCACGTGCTTGTAAAAGGAGCTTGAGGGAAAAATGGTTTCCAAAAGCATTTAATGATGAACCAGTTTTACTCAGACTCCTGGCGCGCTGGTGGCGAGTCGACGCGTCGGGCTCGGTAAAATTTGATTCTTCACTTTGACCTTCTTTTATAAAGACTATTGGTTTGTTTGGACTTATGGTTGTGATTTGATTATTTTTAGAAAAACCAAGTCCTTCTTTGTCATGGAAGGGCTTTTGTTGACTTAACATTATGTCTAAATCACAACTAATTTTCTTAAATTTAAGTAGCTTAATTTTTTGTTCGAGTTCATGAGTCTATTTCTCAAGTTGATGTTTGTCCTTTGCAAGTTTTTCAATATTTCTCAAAATGTTTTCATTAAGTTCTATTAATTCCTCATTCTCTTTTTGCAATTTATAAATATCTAAATTATTATTAGAAGAGGAAGGGTTGGATGATACCTCATATGTTCCAATTGCCTTGAGACATGTAGCCTTTTCATCTGGTTGATCTCCATCTTCACTATCGCTCCAAGCACCTTCGATGAATGCCTTATCTTGACCATCGTTACTTTCTTGTCCATAGCTTATTCTAATTTTTTTTCCTATAACCATGACTTTTTCTTCATCTCCTTCGTCTTTATCAACACTCTCTCCTTGATCACTACTTTCATCACTAGTTTAGTTTCTAGTGACTTTAGCTTTGAGAGCTAGTGACTCGATCTTTTCCTTGGTGATGACTTTATTGTCTTCTAAGATCTTCTCGTATGCATTAAGATTACCAATTAACTTATCAAAAAATAATTGTGCCAAATTTTTGGCCTCTTCAATCGCCGTCTCTTTAAGTCGCCATTTCACCGGAAGAGCATGGAGGAATTTTTTAACATGATTCTTGCTACTATTGCTTGGATCTAATGAATTCGAGCTTGTAGTAATAGCATTGAACCTTATTAAACCACTATCAATGGTTTCATCATTTGCGATTGAAAACTCCTCATATTGTTGGAAGAGAGAGTCTATCTTGCTATCCTTGACTTGTGTATTACTTTGATGAGTAACAATAAGTATGTCCCAAATCTCCTTTGCGGTCTTACATGTGTACACCTTCTCGAACTCCTTTCGAGGTAAGGCATTGTAGATCATCATCTTAGCTTCATCATTCTTGTTAAACATCTTCTTCTCATCATCATCCAAATCCAAGTATGGTTTCTCCACCATTAACTTTGTTTCAGGGTCTTGGACCATGAAAGCAAAGTTACCATTTTGGATGATTTGCCACAAGTCAATATCCATAGACCTAACATAGGTCTCGAATAGAGTTTTCCAAAAATGAAACCCTTCGTTTTCAAACAAAGGTGGTTTTTCCATAGAATACCCCTCAACATAGTTCTCTTGAGCCATGGATCTATACTCAATGTTCATACAAATAAAAATGGTAAAACTATTCAACCCCCCCTTCTAGTTTTCCACAATTGGCATCAAGAGCTACGTTATTCAAGAATTTTAAAATATATTGTATTTTAAAACTTGGAACGATCCATGGATTTTGAAAACTTCAAAGAAGGGCAATCTATGCAAAGACCACCGCTATTTGAACCAAATGGTTTTATATATTGGAAAACCCGCTTTGAAACTTATGTGAAATCAAAAGACATAGGTCTATGGTATATGATTATAGAAGGGATCATAAAGCTATAATAAAAGATATATCAAGTGGTCGGGATGAGGATACTTCACTTGCTCGTCATAGTGAGGAGCAAAAGAAGTTGATTGCTAAAAATAATGAGGCTAAAATGATGCTTTACAATGCTTTACCTAGAAAAGAGTATGAATGAGTCTTTATGTGTAAAACCGAAAAAGAAATTTGGCAATCTTTAATTATCACTCATGAAGGAAACTCACAAGTCAAGGATAACAAAATTGATCTTCTTGTTCAACAATATGAACAATTTGTTATCCCTGAAGATGAGATCATTGATAGTGCATTTGCTAGGTTTAATACTATCATTACTTCTCTTAAAGCACTTGATGAATCTTTTTGTAGTAAGAACTTTGTCAGGAAATTCCTTAGAGCACTCCATCCGAAGTGGAGAGCAAAGGTGACGGCCATTGAAGAATCCAAGGATCTTTCAAGCATGTCACTTGACGAGCTAATCAGAAATCTCAAAGTTCAAGAAATGGTAATGGAAAAAGATTCGGAAATAGTTAAGGGTAAAAAGGAAAAAGTCAAATCCATTGCCTTAAAAGCTAGAGTAGACTCAAGTGATGATGAAGAGTCTAGTTCTTTAGAAGACGAGAAAAGTTCGTAAGACAACCTCGAGAAGACAAGAAATCCTTTCGGAAGGATCGTGATGACAAGAAAGGAAAAGGGGAAAGAAAATGTTTTAGATGCGGAGATACAAGTCATCTAATAGGAGATTGTCCTAAGCCACCCAAGAACAAAACTCAAAGAGCTTTTGTAAGTGGTGCTTGGAGTGACAGTGAAGATGATGACGATGAGCCTAAGAATGACAAGTTGCTCTCATGGATCATGACTCAAACGAGGTACACTCTGACTCATCTTATTCTTCTATTGATGACAACACATTGGAAAAGGAATATAATAATCTATGTGAACTTAGCTTAAAAATCATAAACAAAAATAAGTTTTTGAAAACTAAAAAGGAATTTTTAGAAAATGAAGTTTATGAGTTAAAAGAAAAAGCTAAACGATTAGAAAAGAGTAAAGCTATTGACGAGGTATGTATATCATGTCAAGAGCTTAAACTTGAATTAGAGAAACTTAAAATCACACAGGACGCACTTAACAAACAAAACTCTAAATTCAAAAGGTTTGATAAAAATATTAGTTGTGTAGATGAGATAATAAAAATTCAAAAATTACCACATGATAAAACTGGACTAGGTTCTATGAAATTAGGAGATTTAAGTAGTCTAAAGAAACAAGCTGTAAAAGTACAAGAAACTGTTCTAATAGTCTCAGAAACCCACAGATCAGACGAAACCAAATCCTTGGTTCTACCAGTAGTTGAGAAGGGATCCGTGGGAACTGTTGCTGAACAAAAAGCTTGCATATCGGCTCGTACAGATTTCGTTAAAGTTACAAGGAAACCTAACACTAGTTCAACTATATATAAAGAAAAACCAGCTGTTACTATAAGAGTAGGACAAGCTAAAAATGAATTTAGAGCTAAAACTACTCAACAAAGACCTAGGACGACTATTCCCAAACGCCCCTTTCCGAAAAGTAACTACAACACACAACCTTATTATCAAAATAGTTGGAACCAAAACTTTCCTAGGAATTATCAAAGTCCCAACTACATGCCATGGAACCCATATCCACCATTCCCATACATGAATCAAGTTAATGGGATGTTTAACCAATATGGACCCATGAGATATTGGGGACCAAATGCATGAGTTTTTCTATAACTTAGGTATGCTTGAAAGTTGGTTTGGAACCAGACGAGTGGATTAAAGATAGCGGGTGTTCAAGGCATATGACGGGAAACAAGAGCCTTTTCTCAACCTACCAAGAATATGATGGAGGTAATGTTACTTTTGGTAGCAAGTTAAAAAGCAAAATCGTCAAAAGGTACTATCTCTCATGACTCTCTATCTATTGATGATGTTTATCATGTTGATAACCTATGATTTAACTTGGTTAGCATTAGCCAACTATGCCGTAAAAAGTATGACATTCTCTTTAGTGAAAACGGAAGTAAAATACTAAAAGATGGTATAACCATAGGTAAAGGAGTTTTGAAAAATAACGTACATGTTATGAAAATAGATAAAACATCTAAAGACAAACTCTGCCTCACCTCTCTAGATGATAACTCAACTCTTTGGCATAGACGCTTAGGCCACGCCAATATGAGACTCATCCAATCTCTGTCATCTAAGGAACTCGTTAGGAACCTACCCAAGTTGAAATATGACCAATACCTTTGTGATGCTTGGAAAATTGGGAAACAAGTTCATAATAGCCATAAGGCTAAAAATATAGTGTCTACATCTAGGTGTCTAGAACTTTTGCATATGGATTTATTTGGTCCATCCGCTATACAAAGTTATGGAGGCAACTTCTATACTTTGGTCATAGTAGATGATTATTCAAGATACACTTGGACAAAATTTTTGAAAAGTAAAAATGAAGCTTTTGATAAATTTGAAATTCTTAGTAAGAAAATTCAAAATCAACTAGGAAGTAGCATTGTGTCAATTAGAACGGATCATGGTCGTGAATTTGATAATGAAACTCAATTTGGAGCTTTTTGTGATGCTAATGGCATAACACATAATTTTTCAGCTCCTCGTACTCCTCAGTCAAACGGTGTAGTAGAACGTAAAAAGCGAACTCTCCAAGAGATGAGTAGAACAATGCTTAATGAACAAAACATACCACAAAAATTTTGGTGTAACTCCGTTGACATTACCTATATCTTAAATAGAGTTTTAATAAGACCATTTTTTAATAAAACTCCATATGAACTATATAGAGGCAAAAAGCCTACATTAGGTTACTTTAGAGTTTTTGGAAGCAAGTGCTTCATTCTAAGCACTAAGGATTATCTCACCAAATTTGACCCAAAGTCTTATGAAGGTATGTTCCTTGGATATTCTCAAAATAGTAAAGCCTATATTGTTTTGAATAAAAAAACCTTAAGTGTCGAGGAATAGTTAAACGTAACATTTGACGAAAGTCCACCTCCCTCTAAGACATCACCTTTGGTAGATGATGACTTAGTTGAAAGTCAAATGGTTGAAAACCAAGAGAGTCTAGATAATGACAAAGAAGAAGAACTATTAAACAAAGAAATAGTCAACGTCAACGAATCTAAAAGTCATCCATTAGATAATGTCATAGGAGAAATCAATGAAAGAACCTTTAGATCAAAAGTCCAAAGTCAAAGTAACTTCTTTTGTTTCATATCAACCATTGAACCCAAAAATATAAATGAGGCTATAAAAGATGAATCTTTGGTCATAGCAATGCAAGAAGAATTAAACCAATTTGTTAGAAATGATGTTTGGACATTAGTTCCTCAACCAAAATGTCAAACCATAATTGGAACAAAATGGGTCTTTAGAAATAAAATGGATGAAAATGGTGTAGTGTCTGGAAACAAAGCTAGGCTAGTATCTCAAGGCTATAGTCAACAAGAAGGCATTGACTACGATGAAACATTTGCTCCGGTTGCTAGGCTCGAGTCAATTAGAATATTACTTGCATATGCATGTGCACATGACTTTAAACCTTTTCAAATGGATGTCAAAAGTGCATTTCTAAATGGTTTCATAAATGAGGAAGTGTATGTCGCACAACCTCCCGAATTTGCTGATTTTGAAAAACCAAATCATGTCTACAAACTTAAAAAGGCTTTATACGGACTTAAGCAAGCACCAAAAGCATGACATGATCGACTTAAAACATTCTTAGTTAAACATAAGTATACCATGGGACTAGTAGACAACACTCTCTTCACTAAGAAAAAGGGATCACATATTATCATAGTTCAAATATATGTGGATGACATCATATTTGGATCAACTTGTCAAGAGTTATGCGAAGATTTCTCAAAAATCATGCATGACGAGTTTGAAATGAGTATGATGGGAGAACTAAACTTTTTCTTAGGCCTTCAAATAAAACAATTAGAAGATGGGATATGTAACACCCCCTAAATTAAGTTAACAGCGGAAGACTAATCGGGCTATTATGGGGAGGATCTTTGTCATAATAATAGAAAACGGCTCAAAAGAGGCGTTTTAAAAGTACTTGTTATTCAAATAAAATTTGAAGTTCAAAAAGTGAAAATATCAGAGTTAAAACATCCCATAAAAGGGTGTAGTAGTTTGAGAATGAATGACATGTTTTATTTTACACCACATTAAAAACCCTGAGTTTATTGCTCGCTCCGTGCCTTGTCTGCTCCGCTAATTACCTGAGATAAACATGCTAAAATTCAACAAAATTGTTGAGTGAAATTATAGAGTTTGTAATAATAATGAGTTTGAGAAATACAAGTAATGATTGCCTGTGTATTACAATCATGTTAAAAATGGTGATATTGCAGTTGTATATATTGCCCTAAGTCTCATGACACGCAAACGTTAACAGTGTAGTAACCGGTGTGGGGCCCTCGAGTAATAGGTGTTTTGCCATTGCCTATTTCCTTCAAATATAGTGCATTGCGACTAATCCGACTAGCAACTAAGGCTATTTTTCAAGGCATTAGTGGAATAGGCAGTCAGCCTCCAATAGATATATTCACTATATTCGCGTTCACTCACAAGTGATTAATGGTTCATGATGTGAGAGGCTTGTGGCAATAGAGTAACTTAGTCAATATCATATCAGGTGAAGCATACAAAAATACTTGAAAATACTTGTGTTTTAGTTTTTAGCATGTATCTCCCCCACAGAGTGTAAACTTTGTTAAATAAGTAAAATTGGGGCTATGACTCACCTTGTGTGTAACTGGCAAGGTGGAAATGTTAAATCAAGTGAAATTACGGAAACGGCTCCAACACACAACCTGGATAATAGGGAAGTCTGAGAATTTGGTATTCGTGACTTAATACGGACAATGTGTGTGAAAATGAGTAACGGATAACGATTTGGTGTGTGATAAGTGTGAGTGATATGCTTAAAATGCTTAAAGTTCAAAAATAATATTATATATAATATTATCATGTTTTTATGTCATTGATTCCATAAATATCGTTTCCTCGAATATGGTTTGAATGAAACGTTAAGTTAATCGTTAACATTCGTTATATCTTACTATATTATAAAGCATTAAGGCCTACTAATAATGGAAACTCTTAAAATTAAGTAATCCAAGTTATAAAGCTAAAAGTACAAGTAATTAAAACACATTTTCGAACATTTACAAGTTCTTAAGCTCAAAGTACAACTAATTAAAATAGAAATACTAACATTAAATACAATAAATAAATCATTATGTACATTAAATACAATTAATTAACGGGTCAATAAATACAATTAATGCAGTTATTAAAACACCCCTTATATAAGAAATACAAATTATCAGGCATATTGTACAACCAACTTAAACACAATTCCTGCATTAAATGTCACTAATACAAATAATAAAGCACATTATACAAATATTCAAGCCCGAACGAGCAACGGGCTCGAGCCCAAACGGACACGAGCCAACGGGCTCGAGCCCGAACGGGCACGAGCTAAACGAAATTCTTGATATCCGTAAATTTATTGTCAAAAAGAACATAATAAACTAAAATACATGATTCACCGGAAAAATTTATTTCAGGGTTACCGCCGTCGCAACGCGCAGGTACCCTGCTAGTATAAATATAAACGTAATGTGTTTAAATATGGAACGAAATGTAAAAATGCACATGAGTGAGTGGGAAAATGTAAAATATGCAATAGAAATGAATATGGAATAAAGTTACAGTTTGGTCCTTGTACTTTTACCAATTTTATACTTTCTACCCTAACGGTGTTAGTTTTGCACCATTAGTCATTGGTTAACTTTTTATTACATTTTTAGTCCAATAAAATTCCCAAAATGACATTTTAAGCCACATGTTTACTGTTTAATCAATATATACCCTCAGATTATTATATGAACAGTTTAGAACATATTTATACAAACTTGACATATTTAACCCGAAATGACATATTCTTTGCAAACTTAGTCCAAAATATACAAAAAGTGTGGGAAATGATTTCCGAGAGTTTTACTAACTTAATAAAGCTTATTTAAGTTAATTTCAACTGCTTATTAGAAAAAGTGCTTATTTTTAAGCTAAATGGGCTTTAACGAGTTTTAAACAAAGCCCATTAACAATTTTCGATCCGAGGGGTTTGAAGGGTAATGGGCCTGGTCTTTGGCTTGTAAAAAGGGTCTGAAAAATGTTACAAAAGAGCTTATTACCACAGCTTACCGGGATTGCTTAATAACTGCTTATTGAGCTTTTAAGCCCAATCGGTAAATAAGTGAGTTTTTCAATAGGTCCGAGTAGCGATTACTTGTGACATTAAAAAGGGCTTAAACGAGCTTATTAAAGCAAACTTAAAACATCAACTTAATAAATGAGCTTATGAAGAATTGAGATAAGCAATAAAAATGATATGGTGTGTGTATGTATCCGATTTTATTGGTCCATTTCTTATTCGATATAACAGGGTTATAAAAATACGACAATGACATATATAATGTGTTATATGATAAACGATTTGATACATGAATAAAATGAGCTCGATAAGTAAAGAAATGAATATGTAAGTGTCGAATAACTGTAGAACACAAGTTTCTAGCCATCCATGAAGGAGATCATTGCGTATAAACATAAAATAAATAATAAGAACTCGTAAAAATGCATTAAACGTAATATACTATCGAAATAAATAAGGAACAATGCATGATATATATAAATCGATAAGAATGATTTGAAAAGGGTTTAGGAAGACTCACAACACCTAAATGGTGGAGTTTAACGTGTATATCGAACTAGAACTCGAGAAATATTGATGTGGCTCGTAAAGGTGATCACCAATGATCGAATGGTGCTTAGGACGACTTGGAATGAACTCGAACTAAGGGAGAGATGCTTCTGGCTTCTTGGGAACTCTCAGCAAGGGGAAATACTTAGAAGAAATGAGATAGAACTTGTGTGTGTGAAAGGGATTAAATGTGCATGTATTTATACATGTATATTAGTCGATATATAGTAAAATACTCACCCAAGTTGGGTGATTTGATGTGTTAGCAGAGGAATAAGAATACTACTCGAGTATGTAGTAGTTTAGGAGGGGGTTTTGATGTATAAGCTTGGTTATGTTGAGTGTGCATGTAAATGTAAATATATATACTTCGTACGACATATAGAAATGGTCCAAAATGGTTTTTAACGTGCCATATTGTGTATAAGGGTGAGAAATGAACTCTTGAACTCATATTTGATTATAGAAACTCAAAATAAATAAGTGAAATTAAGTTGTGTCGACTTTGGTAAAAATGGGTAAATAAATAAGTGACATTGTACATGTCTTGATGGGGTTTTACTTTGGCTCTCGTTCGGGGATCAAACGTTCGAATGGGAAAATGAAATTCGACATACCAATTCTTTGATGGGGGAGGATTCGAATGATGCAAAATATTGCATAACTTGTGTGTCGAAATCAAAAGAAAACGGGGCAAAGTAAATGGGATTCGATCAAGTGCTATATAAGAAATATAAAACTTAAAACTGATGGGTTGGGCTTTGGAATAGTAACAGGCCAAAGAGTTGGGCCAGAAATAGTGTGTTTGATCCGTTTGGTTTATATTGAGTGTGTTGGATTATTTGTGGTCCGTGTGTGAGCTCGTTCCAATGTGTTTGTAATGTGTTAACAAAATTTTAAATTTTGACCATAAAAATGGTTAACAGAACTGTATTAGTATTTAATACTTTATTAGCAATGTACAAATTACTGGGGAATTTTACAGATTGTTACAGTACCTACCTGTCAAACAGAATTTCGTCCCGGAATTTAAATCTAAGATAGTTGTTAGGGGTGTCTATGGGAATAAATGGGGGTATTTGTCACAAATTTGATCTTCACGTTCCCATATGTACTCTGGTCCTCGTTTAGAGTTCCATTGAACTTTGACAATGGGAATATGGTTTTGCTTTAGTTGTTTCACCTCCCTATCCATTATTTCTACTGGTTCTTCTGTGAACACGAGTTTGTCATCAAGTCTGATTTCTTTTAGTGGGATGACAAGAGTTTCATCTAACAAATATTTCTTGAGTTGTGAAACGTGAAATGTGGGGTGTACTCTACTGAGTTCTTCTGGGAGCACAAGTTTGTAAGCAACTGGACCAATTCTTTCAAGGATCTTGAATGGTCCAATGTACCTGGCATTCAACTTTCCATGCTTTCCAAAGCGTATCATTCCCTTCCATGGGGATACTTTCAACATAACTCTGTCACCAATTTGAAATTCCATGGGTTTTCGTCTTACATCAGCGTAACTCTTTTGTCTGTCATGAGCAGCTTGTAGTCGTTGCCTGATCTTAAAAATCTTTTCTGTTGTGTCGTGTATCAGTTCTGGTCCTGTGAGTTGTATGTCACCAACTTTTGTCCAACAAACAGGCGATCTGCACTTTCAACCATAAACTTCAAATGGTGCCGCTTTGATGCTGGCATGGTAACTGTTGTTGTAAGAAAATTCAGCCAATGGCAATTGTTTATTCCAACCTTCTGGCTTCTTGGGAACTCTCAGCAAGGGGAAATACTTAGAAGAAATGAGATAGAACTTGTGTGTGTGAAAGGGATTAAATGTGCATGTATTTATACATGTATATTAGTCGATATATAGTAAAATACTCACCCAAGTTGGGTGATTTGATGTGTTAGCAGAGGAATAAGAATACTACTCGAGTATGTAGTAGTTTAGGAGGGGGTTTTGATGTATAAGCTTGGTTATGTTGAGTGTGCATGTAAATGTAAATATATATACTTCGTACGACATATAGAAATGGTCCAAAATGGTTTTTAACGTGCCATATTGTGTATAAGGGTGAGAAATGAACTCTTGAACTCATATTTGATCATAGAAACTCAAAATACATAGGTGAAATTAAGTTGTGTCGACTTTGGTAAAAATGGGTAAATAATAAGTGACATTGTACATGTCTCGATGGGGTTTTACTTTGGCTCTCGTTCGGGGATCAAACGTTCGAATGGGAAAATGAAATTCGACATACCAATTCTTTGTTGGGGGAGGATTCGAATGATGCAAAATATTGCATAACTTGTGTGTCGAAATCAAAAGAAAACGGGGCAAAGTAAATGGGATTCGATCGAGTGCTATATAAGAAATATAAAACTTAAAATTGATGGGTTGGGCTTTGTAATAGTAACAGGCCAAAGAGTTGGGCCAGAAATAGTGTGTTTGATCCGTTTGGTTTATATTGAGTGTGTTGGATTATTTGTGGTCCGTGTGTGAGCTCGTTCCAATGTGTTTGTAATGTGTTAACAAAATTTTAAATTTTGACCATAAAAATGGTTAACTGAACTGTATTAGTATTTAATACTTTATTAGCAATGTACAAATTACTGGGGAATTTTACAGATTGTTACAGTACCTACCTGTCAAACAGAATTCCGTCCCGGAATTTAAATCTAAGATAGTTGTTAGGGGTGTCTATGGGAATAAATGGGGGTATTTGTCACGAATTTGATCTTCACGTTCCCATATGTACTCTGGTCCTCTTTTAGAGTTCCATTGAACTTTGACAATGGGAATATGGTTTTGCTTTAGTTGTTTCACCTCCCTATCCATTATTTCTACTGGTTCTTCTGTGAACATGAGTTTGTCATCAAGTCTGATTTCTTTCAGTGGGATGACAAGAGTTTCATCTAACAAATATTTCTTGAGTTGTGAAACGTGAAATGTGGGGTGTACTCTACTGAGTTCTTCTGGGAGCTCAAGTTTGTAAGCAACTGGACCAATCCTTTCAAGGATCTTGAATGGTCCAATGTACCTGGCATTCAACTTTCCACGCTTTCCAAAGCGTATCATTCCCTTCCATGGGGATACTTTCAACATAACTCTGTCACCAATTTGAAATTCCATGGGTTTTCGTCTTACATCAGCCTAACTCTTTTGTCTTTCATGAGCAGCTTGTAGTCGTTGCCTGTTCTTAAAAATCTTTTCTGTTGTGTCGTGTATCAGTTCTGGTCCTGTGAGTTGTATGTCACCAACTTCTGTCCAACAAACAGGCGATCTGCACTTTCGACCATAAACTTCAAATGGTGCCGCCTTGATGCTAGCATGGTAACTGTTGTTGTAAGAAAATTCAGCCAATGGCAAGTGTTTATTCCAACCTTTTCTGAAGTCTATCACACAAGCCCGGAGCATGTCTTCTAAGGTTTAGATCGTTCTTTCACTCAGTCCATCAGTATGAGGGTGATAAGTAGTACTCATATTCAAACGTGTACCAAGAGCTTTTTGTAGAGTTTGCTGATTCGAAAGAATCAATACGTATAAAAATATTTCCTAGGAAACACAAGTGAAGTATGTGTAACCCGGTTCGTTATCCCCAACGAATGATTGAATGGAATTATGTGATCTCGATTCGTGATTGTGTGTGATGAATAGAGGAAAAGATGGGATTTTGAGTATTTAAACTAAAATAAGCAAATATAAACTAAAAACAACTTTTGAAACTTCACTATAAGCTCAGAAATAAGCTGCTAAGCTGATCAGTGGCTATAAAGGGAAAACAAGCAAAAGTCTAATGGCTAAAGGACTAATAAGCTAATATAAGCTAACTAGAAATGGAAATAAGCTAAGGCAATTAAATCACACTCTAAATAAGCTAGGAAAACAGCTTAAACAATAAGCAAAAGCAGAATAAGCACTGATTTAATCCTAATTAAGCAAACTGAGGTCTGCTCATTCAATGGTGCAGGGCAAAATGTGGCTTTTTCAAGCCACTAAAAAGCTAGTGAAAAGCAGATAAAAAAATCAAAAAAATATGGGAAAACTATATAAGCAGCCCAATATTATCTGTGCCAAATTTTAGCTTATTATAACTTATATTGAACAAATTAAAAATGAAAAACATCAGCTGATCTGGACAAAAATTATGAAAAAAATGTAGAATTTGCAGCTGTTAAAAAGATGTTAAAAAGCTAATGGAAAAATTCAGAAAAATGTGGACTAAGTGAACTAGCAACCCAAGATCATTAGTACCAAGTTTGAGCTTAAAAGGGATTATAATGAAGAAATGAAAAATGAAAAACTACAGCTGATCTGAAGAAAATGTGCTTATGCAGGACAAAACTGAGGCAGATTTTAAGCTAATGAAAAGCTATTAAAAAGCTAATATAAAAAATCAGAAAAATATGTAACAACTAGATAAGCTACCAAATATCTTAAGTACCAAATCTCAGCTTATTCTAACTTATAATGAAGAAATGAAAAATAAAAAGCATGGGCTGAAAATTGGAAAAACTGAGAATGCAGTCTGCTATAACTACTTGGACTGAATATTGGCTAATCACTAACCAAGGCCTTAGGGGATTAACATAGTGCTGAGTATGGACTATAATGGACCTAAATATGCTAAAGAGGAGGGCTTATAAAGCCTTAGCTTATAAAAAGCTTATAAGCTCAATTCACACCCTACAACTACTAACAGTGATTCCAACTATCATAAACCTTAGAATAAGCCAAAATTCAACTACAAGAAACTTAAATTAGCTACATTAAGGCCAATCAAAACTTACCTAATTGCACATGAATAGTGAAAGACCAAATTGACCCATTTTTTACCCTTAAGCCAAACAGCCCTTTAGAAGGGTCTGTTTTGGTTTTAAACTGGAACAGGCCGATTTCAACTATAATTGATGATGTACCCTCCGAACGGGTCGAAGGACTCCCTTTTGAGCCTGTGCGAAGCCCTCTCTTCGGAGGCCCAGGTTAATCTCTTAACACGTTTCATTGGCGTAAAACCATTTGTCTACGAAATGGTTAGCATGTGGGAACCCGCTAATCGAAGCCCTAAGCCCTTCGGGGTATCCCTCTTGAAGGGACTACAACAGAGAACCCTCTTGACCTGGTCATACCCACGTCTCCTCTTCCTTTAGGCCTTCCTGCCAAAATAGAGATCGTGGGCTACAAAGCTAACGGTTACCACAAAATCATGGGACGCCCCCATGATCTCCGAACAAAGTGCAACCGCCCACTAAGTCCTATTTCTCCCCTATAAATAGCTTAGTTGGGCCAGGATGATGTAAGTTAACTTTACTTTCTAAATTTACGACCTACTTATCATATCACACATACTTATGCGCATGCTGGAGGTGGTTCGCAGGGTCCAACCCTTGCGCAATCACTTAACGTAGTGTCTCGGTATTTCTTATTTCAGGTTAAGAACAAGCTTGGCGCAATCCCAACACCCCATAAATCCTTTGATACTCATCGAAGGCCTAGTCGTGCAATTATTTGTACAATCAGTGGCGCCATCCGTGGGACCACTATAATTGGTCTCGTTATTTCCAAGCTTATAACCAACCACCTACTTTCGCTATTATTCCGGCATGGATCAAGGGAGAGAAGATACTCCCCCACCGGGTGTCTCTACCTTGGCGCCAATACCAGACAATGACTCTAACAACCTTCCCCCAATAACCGGCTCCACGTTCACAACACGTTCTCACCCAGAAACAACACCTAACCATCATGCTTCGACATCAGCCAATCCGGAGCCCATTATTAGCCCAGCCTTTGTCGAAGCCAACCACGAAGTGTTGGAATCCCTCCTAAGGGCTCGTAAGAGGTAAGTCAGGAATGCTGAGATGCGAAGGGAGTTGGAATACTCAAGTGATGAGTATGATGAAGAAATAGAGATGGAACCTAGGCTTCCGACCCAAGGAGCAACTCTATCGGCCTTAAGGATTGGGTCTCCAGTCAGTCGAAGGCTAAGCAGAAGGTCCGTTGGTTTCGAAGGAGTTCCCGAGAGGGCTCCGACAAGGAGAGAAGGGGCGGTTACCGAAGGCTCTAACGGTAGGAGCCAACGAAGGGAAGAAGTGGGGGTGACTTTGCCTCCATTGCTAGCAGCTCATCTTGGAAGGACTGAAGCTGGGGTTCCGTTGCAGCCTTCTCACGCATCAGGCGTAGAAGGCAATCCGCCTACAATTAATATGGGAGGAAATCTTCCTCCCAATGGTATGTACCCCTCGTTCCAAACTCAGTCTTATCCTCAAAATTTATATCCTCCAGTAAATGGACAGCCTAATAACCCAAGCCTCCCTCAAACTTATGGGAGCATACCCTTCGGGCATCCTATGGCGTACCCTCCGTATGCCATGGGAAATGGTTATCTGTTTGCCATGAATACACCTTATCAGTCCTACCCAAGTCAAACTCCTATGGGAATGCCCCCAAACAACAATCCCTATAATACTGTTCCTATGTATGCACCACCTTACAATTGTCTATACTCAGACCCTATGGGTTCAGCTACACCCTTCGTTAGGTGGATAGAAGATTACCCATTGCCTGATGGGTTGAAAATGCCTTCGCACATTGGGACTTATGATGGGAAGGGGGATCCGGACAATTTCTTACATTTGTTCGAAGGGGTTATCAAAATGCAAAAATGGGTTATGCTGGTGGCCTGTCATATGTTTACATACACCCTACGGGTTTCTGCTCATATTTGGTGGAATGGGCGAAAGCCCGGTAGCATCGTCAATCTTGATGATCTTAAGGCTAAGTTCCGATCACACTTCAGTCAGCAAAAGAAGTTCACAAGGACTCATTTAACGGTGCACAACATCAAACAAAAGGAAAACGAAAGCACAAGGGCCTTCGTTACTAGGTACACCGATGAGACTTTGCAGATTTTGGGTCTTCATGAAGATCAGCGTATTTCGGGTTTCGTACATGGTCTTCGAAATCGGAGTTTGGTGGAATTCTTGTCCACTGACCTTCCAACAACTTACAAAGGGCTAATGGAAAAGACGTATACTTTGATCGAAGCGAAAAAGGTATCCACTAATGGGGCTCCGATAGACAGAGACAGCAACAGCAAGTTTTTAAAGCATTCTTCGTGGGAAGGGTCAAAGAACAAGAACAAAGATAGGTTTTCTCCGTACAACAAAGGCCCCAACCACGGTTTGTTAAGCAGTCTAACCAAGTCTCCAAAGGAAATACTTGCTACGGAGAGGGCTGCTAAGGCCTTCGAAGCACCCCCTCGTATGACAAGTAAGGGCAAAAACAGGGATACCAGCAAGTATTGTCACTTTCACGAAGATTATGGTCATGATACGAACAGTTGTAGAGAGCTAAAGAAACAAATAGAAGAAGCTGTGAAGTCCGGGCAATTGGCACACTTGGTGAAGGGTATAAAGAAGGGAAAGGAAAAGATGACTGACACTCAATTGGCTAAAGATACTACTCCTCTCAAAGCCCCAATACTCATGGTTCATTGGGGCGAAGCCAGCTTGAAAAGAAAAGTAACGGAGCAGGAGGGTAATGCAGTAGGGGAAGTAACTTTTCCTCCTCTTGCGGGCCAAGTCCCTTCAAATGATCCGGTAGTCATCAAAGTCCTCATTTCCAATCGAGAAGTGAATAGAGCCTATATGGACTGTGGAAGCTCCTGGGAAATCATTTATGAGCATTGTTTTCTTAGGCTCAAGCCTTCGATCAGGTCGCAGCGGGTTGATTCGAAGATACCTTTGGTGGAATTTTCTAGTGAGCATTCGTGGCCTCTGGGAGAAGTTTCGTTGGAAATAACAATTGGAGAAGGCAAGCTCGCAAGGACAGAAACCCTCATGTTCGCTATCGTAAGGTCCAACTCTCCTTACAACTTGCTGATAGGAAGGACCGCCATGCAAAAGATGGGTATCGTAGTTTCCACTATACATGCAGCGGTAAAGTTTCATACACCTTATGGGATAGGAACTGTGTTCTCCAGTTACAGTTAAGGGCAAGTGGGAGACAGTGGCAAAAAGATTAGAGAAAGTCCGGAGGAGCCTCCGAAGGCTATCCTAAGTTGTACGAATGCCGAAGAACGTATTGTGATAAATGAGCTCTATCCAGAGCAAACGGTGGTAATCAGAAAGCAACTCCCTGCTAACTTCAAAGCAGACCTGGAGAAGCTACTCAAAGCCAACAAAGATGTGTTCTCATGGACATATTCAGACATGACAGGAGTTCCCAGGACTCTTATGATCGATGGCAAGCCCTTCGGCACAGAACATAAGCTTAACGAGTTCAAGCACATTGAACCAATTAAGCAGAAGCGACGAAGCCTGGCACCAGAAAGAAATGCAGCTGCTTTTAAAGAGGTGGATGAGCTTGTGCGAGCAGGAATTCTCAGGGAAGTGAAATACCAAACTTGGGTTGCCAACCCAGTCATGGTAAAGAAAAGTGACGGAGGGTGGCGTATGTGCGTTGACTTCACCGACATCAATAAAGCTTGCCCGAAGGACTGCTACCCTCTACCAGAAATCGATTGGAAGGTCGAATCTCTCTCAGGGTTCCGTCTGAAATGTTTTCTGGACGCCTACAAAGGGTATCACCAAATACAAATGGCGGAGGAAGATGAAGAAAAGACAGCCTTCTACACAGGAAAGGGTGTCTATTGCTACAAGAAAATGCCCTTCGGTCTGAAGAACGCATGGGCAACTTACCAACGGTTAGTAGATAAAGCCTTCCACAAGCAAATCGGGAGGAACTTGGAAGCCTACGTTGATGACATGGTAATAAAAAGCAGAGCCGAAGAGGACCTCCTATCCGACATCCAAGTGACCTTCGATCAATTACGGGCAATCAATATGAAGCTTAACCCTAAGAAGTATTCCTTTGGCGTAGAGGAAGGACAATTCTTAGGGCACCTGATCACTAAACAAGGGATTAAAGCAAACCCTTCGAAGGTAAAAGCCATCACTGACCTTCAAGCTCCGAAGTCACTAAAAGAATTTCAAAGCCTCAATGGGAAGCTTGTGGCACTTAGCAGGTTCCTGTCGAAAGGGGCAGATCGGTCTCTACCATTCTTCAAAACACTCAAGGGGTGTACAGATTAAAAGACTTTCCAATGGAGTTGTGAGGCGGAAGCAGCCTTCGAAAAGCTAAAGGAATTTATGGAAATCTTACCAACACTTACAGCCCCAATCAAAGGCGAAGTGTTGTCCATGTACATTGCGGCATCATTCGAAAGCATCAGTGCGGTGCTCCTAGCCGAAAGGGAGAAGAAACAAGTCCCTATATACTTCGTTACACTACGCCAGAATGTGGATTTAGTCACACATGTTTTTTTTCGAACAGCCACACAGTCGCCTTTTTATGTGACTAAATGTACCAGAATAAAATAAACAGCCACACTTGATCCGACTTGTATGACCATTTCGGAATTACATCCGAGGCTACAGCCACACATTTGAATATTTTCGTGACTATACGTATCTGGTAAAAAAAATTTTGATTTTTTAGTCACTTATAATTTGGGACGTGTGACGGATACAAATAAGGTTGAAACATTAGTCACACTATATATATACATATGTGACAAATATATGTCACGCAATTGAAAAGTGTGACCAAAATCCATATATGGTCACACGAAGTAATTGTGTATGTGGCTAAATCATATGCTCAAGTTTGTCACACATTATTTAAGCGTGACTGCTAGTTTTTGTTGAAAATTTAGCCACATATGAATTTGAAATGTGTGACAACTGAAAAGTAAGTTTGAAGCATAGTCACGATATGCATTTAAAAGTAACAAATATATGTCACACACTTGAGATGTGTGACCAAATGTCATATATGGTCACACTAAACCATAGGCATACATGATTAAGTGTGACCAAAATTCGATACAAATAGTCACGTAAGTTAATATGTGTGTCTAAAGTTAAGTGTGTGTTTGCCTGCCAATTCCTAATGTGTATGGTCACACATTTAATTGTAGCACAATCATGTGACTATAGGCAATAGTCAAATTTTGTCGCACATTATTTAAGTGTAGTCACAATTCGATACATATGGTCACACATTTCTGATAACTTATGCAATAGTCAAAAATTTAAAAATATCAATGTTTTGGCTCCATTGTAAGCATTTATGTAAGCATATTTTGTCAGACTATACATTCTAGCAGTAATAACTATACATTCTAGCAGTAATAACTATACATTCTAGCAGTAATAACTACACATGTTTATCTCATAAGCAGTAATAACTATACATGCTTAAGTCAAACTATACATTCTAGTAGTAATAACTATACATTATATTTCTTGTCCTTGGGTCCTAGATACTCTTCCATCTTCTTGAGCAGTTCATATGCCATGTTATCATAATTAAGCTGAAGCTTGAGTATTTTCTTCCCACGCAACATCTGATGTAGAATGTCTTTGTGAAACTTTAAAGGGTAATCCTTTTCTACAAGCATGTAGATCACCAACTCATTCACAGTTAAAGCATGTACTCCACATCGTTGAAAATTTTTCCATTCTTTAACAGTATTGTGCGTTAGTCTTCTCCAACATTCATCTTCATGATTTGGTTCAAACATTACCTTCAAATAATTCCAGACTTCTCTATCATAAGCTTGTTCTGGTGTCTTATTACCAAATCTTTGTTTGAGTAATTTCCATAGAGCTATCATATCTCGTCTATCAAAATCATGAACCATGTGAAGAAAGCTTACAAACCTTCTAGAAGAACCATCATGCCTCTTAATATCATAATAAATTGTTTCCCCATGAGATCCAGACTTATAATCAACAATGGGATGTTTGACAGTTAAAGGTTGTGCATCCATGGCTTCTCCTACAGAGTCAACTGCAAGTTCAGTGTGAGCTTGCATTTGTTCTTTAGCAACAGCTTGCTCAATTTGTTCTTGTTTTCTCTTTTTACTGCTTTCTATTTCCAACTGTTCACCTGCTCTCTTTGAACTGTCATTCAAGAAGAGTTCATTGTTTCTCTTGGCAATTGCATACAATTCTTCAATGCTTTTATCATCCAAGAATTTCAAATCCTTTAGTTTCCAACTGGCCACATTCTTCAAATATCTGCACATGAGTAGATGTTTATGATGTACATATTGGGTGTTGTTGATATTAATATAAATTTACCTTTGCAACAAAAAAAATAAATAAATAAATAAATAAATACCTGCACATGAGATCTCTTCTTTGTTTTTGAGTGGGTGGCTTGTTCTTCTTAGCTGCATATCTTTGTTCTGCATACAACTTCTTTTTTGCATCAAATTTTTCTTTCCGCATCCTGGCTTTTTCATATACTGAGTACTTATATTGCTCTTCTTTATGTACTATTTTAGCAAGCTCACAATCAGCTTCAACCTGAGCCCTTTCCTCAAACCATGAAGCTATTAACTCTGCATTTTTTTGCGCTTGTAATTTTTCTGCATACTCCTTGTCTGAAAGAATCTGAGCAGCTTCTTGAGCATCAAGATCAACCACTTGTCTTGTCAATTCTTCATCTGTAATCATTGGTTGTTGTTGTTGTTGACTAGGTGACTGAAACTTAAATTTCTTCTTAGGTTCATCAATCAACAAACCTTTGCCTTTTTCTGATGGTGAAATAGTTGTTGATGGTGTTTTTGGTACTGATACTGGCTCTTTAATGACAACTCCTTTTGCCTTAGGTTTTGCACTCCTCATCTTTGTTAATATTTGAGCCATAGTCATATCATCATCACCTTGAGTAGCAGTAACCTTATCAATAGCAGGAATAAATTTAGTCTCAGTAGCACTAACATCAATAGCAGCAATACTAACTTCAGTCTCAGTATAGAGAACTAACCTTATCAATAGCAGGAATAGCAGGAATAACTGGCTCACTAGCAGGAATAACTGGACCACTAGCAGGAATAACTGGGTCACTAGCAGGAATAACTGGCTCACTATCAATAGTTGTAACCTTGCCCAAATGCCTATCCATCACCGCTTCATTCCCTTGGTTATCAGCAACTAGAAATTCCATTGGATCACTCTCTTCACAAATACTTTCACCCTCTTTATCCTCCCCTGAAACTTTGCCTTCATTCCCCCCCCCCCTGTTTGGGAGCATCCTTAGAAGCTTCAGAAGATTTAACCTTTTGTTTGGGAATTCTTGATCCTTTGACTCCTTCTAAATACCTAACCCTTCTCTTCAAAGCCTTTATCTCCCCACCTTGAGCTTTGATGACTCCATCTTGGGAAGAAGCTATTGCTCGCAGATCACCAATTTGTGCAGACAGCTTGGCACAGGTATCCTTCAATTCATTCAAAATTTGCAGATTATCCTCACCACTTCGGCTTGTGTTACCTAGCCCGAGAGGTGGATCACTGGAAAAGTTAAGTTCAGTCTCACCCCTAAGATGAACATCCGAACCCCCCATTGTTTCCATGTGACTGGGACCTTCACCTGAATCAGTTCCAGAGGAACTTTCTTCATTAGAAGTTGTCTTGGTTCGGGTCTTAATGATGTTACCACTGTCCTGTGCTGCTGCTAAGCTAGAAACAGTAGTGGCAGCCCTTGCCAACATGTCACTCTCCCCCCAGTGACATCCTCATCTGCAACAGTTGGTATAGAACCACTAGCCTGAGGTAGCTCAGTGTTCTTGGTGTTAGTCCTACGTTTATAGGTCTGTTGTTGTTGTTCTATGGGTGTGTGATGGGTACCAGCTGGGATTGCTGAACCTTCACCCATTTGGGTTTGGGCTAGTGCCAACATTGTTGGAAACAAAGGTGTCACTCTCCCTGAAAAATCTTTTCCAACCCTCCTCATATTAGCAAAAACCTTTTTGGTAAGGCAGGGAGTGGGAGAAACATTTTTGTGACTTTTCTTTTTTTTAAATTGGTTGTCCAAAAAGAGTTGCAAAAACCTTGGATATAGAAAATATTTAGCCAAAGAACCATCCAAGTTCTTAACCATATTATCAAAAATTAATTTTGAGAAATTAAATCTTTGAGTATTTTCAGCCAAACAAATTATAGCAGAAGCTAAATTACTGCTAAATTCATTCCATGCAGTGGTCTTTGGACTTAGACACACTAAGACAGTATGAATTAAGAATTTCCACTGAGGAGAAAAATTACCTTTTTGGAACTTTAAAGCATCTGTATATCTCTCATAGCCCATCAGTGCAAGTTTTTCAAAGATTGTAGTATTTGGAAGATTCTCAACTCCGTTAGCATCATCTAGGAGAAGATCTCTTCGAATAGACGCCTCTGTAATGATAATCATCTGCCCATCTACAAGGGCATGGATTTGTGCTTCCCCATTAATAGTTTTGACCTTAGCAGACGACCAAAACTGGATAATGTTGGAAGTATATATAGTAGGTTTTACTGTTAATGCAAACTTAATATAGCTTGCATTAAGGAAATCAATGATCTCAGTAAAATCTACAGACTCATTGGATTTTTCTAAAAAGGCAACATTATTATGAGGTTCGGTAAAAGTTAGGTTCGACATTATGATTTGATTTGGGGGTTTTGCAATTTGACGATTAAAATTCGATTAGGGAGTGGAAGAGAGAGAGTAATGTGTGCGTGAATGTGATTGTGTGCAGCAATTGGGGGTTTATACCCTTTAAGTAAAAAGTGATACAAACTACCCTGCACTCCCAACCACTGCTAAAAGGATACCCAGCAGTACAACGTTTCGCTAGCAGTACAATTGTTTACCTAGCAGTACAATAATAATAACTGCATTCAAATATCATAAACTTGTAATAATAACTGCATTCATATATTAAACCAAGTCAAAATAAGTTTACATTTACATAGGCAAAATATATAAAGAAAAGATACATTAAGACACATATTTACTAGCTTCAATACTTCTGTAAACATCAACTATTTTCTCTCTTTCTTCTTCTATTTTTTTGTTCCTCTCCTCAATTTTCTTCTGATGCTCCTCAATGACCTCTAAATCTTTCTTGTTCCTTTCTTCATACATCTTTATACGCTTGTTGTGAATTTCTAACAATGCGTTTTCAACACCATACTGGCCTTTACTACATTTCTCCCAAATATGTTGGGATATGCCAAATTTTTTATATTTTTCAGGCATTGGTGGAGGAGAATCATCCCTTGGGCGTTTGTTTTTGTTGGAAGAAGGAGTTGAAGAGGAGTCAGCCATTGAAATTTGAAATTTATTTTCTAATGAAAATATCAAAGGAGTTGTATATGGTACGGTTGATTATGAACGGTTTTCCATGTCGAGTTGTACAAATAGGCTAGAGAGGTATACGAACGGTTCCCAATACTTTAGGCGGGAAGAGGGACCATCGAGAGGCGCCAAAAGTAAACAGATGGATAATATTGATCGGATTTGGTTTGTGTTTGGTTTGGATTTGACTAGTGTAGTTGATCTAGAAGTGTGTTTGGTGTTGGATTGACTAATTGACTTTTTCATTAGGGTAATTGATATTTTCTATATTAATGATGTTTAATGTAATTTGTGTGCTAACTTTAATGACTAATTGACTTTTTCATTAGGGTAATTGATATTTTCTAGTACATGTTTAATGTAAATACATGCTTTAATATCTATAGCAGTCTGAATGTGTTTGTGTGTGAGATGTGTTTGAGAAGTATGGGTATATTTAGGCCACTTCCAACAATAACTCAGCCTTAAGAAATTCAAATTCAAATTCAAATTCAAACGTAAGATAAAGTACAACATATTAACGCTGCGTTAACGCAGGTTAGCCCCAACAATTAAAATTCAAAGTCACGTTAATAAAACGTGTGCATTTGTACCCTATAAATACCAATGCTTCTAAAGCACAAGTCACACAGAAACTGATGCGTGGGTTTTGCAACCTTACAACAGGTTTTACCTCTCGAGGGATCTCAAGAGGCTTACAACCCCACCAGGCAGTGTACCTGACCGATGTAGTATAGTGTAGTGGTAAGTACGGGGGATTGATCGTTCTCCACAGGGAATAGTGTTCGTTAGGCGTGAAAGACTACTCTAATTAGGTCTAAGGGTTGAGGAAGATTCTTTTTATGTTTTTATAATTTTTATGAAAGCAAGTAAAATCTCGGTTTGAAAGAGTGGGCGGAATTAGTTGCTAGTCAACTAACCCAAAATTACTACGAATGCAAATAAAATAAAATAACAAAAATGAAAATGTGGTGAGAAACTTATGTGTAGAGAAATGTGTTTACTTAGATTTCCTTACTCCCTAACTATCTTTTACCGGTTAATTAGTGTGTATTAGTCGCGTGGATGACGGGTGTATTCCTTAATACCATTCGTGGGGTGGCGTACTTACTTCCCCAACTCTACAAGCTCCTACTTCACTCCTATGTCGAGCCGGCTAGGAAGCTCCTAACATGGGATCACTAGAATTCGCTTGTGCATTAAATACAACCATAAAAACCTTTAGTACGCGTTTGGTTCATGTTTCTTAAGACGTTCAAGCAAGTTACCGAATAGGAAGTTAGCCAGTTTTCTTAAGCCTAACATAGATAAACAATCATCCAATACAACTAATAACACACTAATAATCAATAATCAATAGCTAGGTTTCATTAGATCTAAGCAAACACAAGATAAATTTAGCCTAACATGTTAATCAAAAGACAAGAATAAGATAAAATCAAACAACACATAGACATATTGAATGATTAATTGATAACTTATCTTCAATGTAACATGGAAGATCTCAAGGCAAAAAGCCTTGAAAAAGAAGCTAAAATCGTCCTAGGGTTTTCTCCCAAAATTCCACACACTAAGCTCTCTCTAATGACAAAAAATTAGAAAACTATATATAGACTTTTGCATCTGACGGCGTCACCTTATGGATTGTGACGCCGTCACCTCGCCGCTTCTAGGGTTCCCGGATGACCTTCTTGACGCTGTCCCTCTTTAGCTCTTCAAAAATCCATTCTGGCTTATCAAGGCTTGACGCCGTCAGCTCGTGAACGTGACGCCGTCCCCTTATGATTTAAGCCGTGACGCCCTTGATCAAGTTAAAGCGTGACGCCGTCAGAATTCACATGCTATTTTCACTGGCCTATCATGAGTAAATTTCACGTCCACTTTTTCTTGCCAAAGCATGACGCCGTCTGGGGTTAATTGTGACGCCGTCAAAGGTAACTTTCAGCCGATTTTTGAGACTTTGTCGTTTTCTTCACTTTTATGCTCCAAAAACGTCCAAAATGCCTCCTTTTCCAGATTTCTTCTCAAAAGTACCTAAAATGACAAAAAGAACGATTTAGGGCAATATTTGATCAAATAAATACGATTTAAGGCTTAAATGACCCCTTAAAAGCGGTACACTTTTCGCTTCATCAAATACCCTTACACTTGAGATTTGCTTGTCCTCAAGCAAATGCGCTTTTATTCTAATCAAAATACAAGTTAGGGGTCATTTACTGCAAACATAAAAGTAATTACAACAAATATTCGTTCCACTTCAATCATAATAAGCACGGAGATTACATACTAGCACCTCACAAGTAGTGTTTAGATACTCACATCTCTCAAGTGTCATCAAAATAAATCTCATAAATGAAAACGGATAATATCTCTCACTACCTGTCATAGCAAATAGATTACCATAGGCTTGGGAAAGGATCGAAAACCTCCTCCACTAGGCGTAAGCACCTAAGATAAACTATCAAAGAGGGCTTTTTCATGGGTTATAACGTTAGGTGTAGGGAAAAGGAAAACACGGTTTTGTTGGATAAGGGATATTTTACTGGTGGCGAGTTAAAGATCTTGATCAATTACATGTACTATACAATGTTGCTAAGCCAAGACTCGACTCAATCTTAAGCTAGAAACAAAATAACAAAATAACAAAAACATAAAAATAAACATAAAATGAAACGGGATGGTAGTCCGTATGTTTTTTCTCTATTTTTTTCATTTTCTCATTTTTTTTGTATTTTTCTTGATTTTTTTTTTTTTTTTTTTTTTTTTTTTTTTTTTTTTTTTTTTTTGCATACACTCTTGCCCTACCATCCAAAATAATACATCATAGGGGCATTGCATTCCCCTTACACTTGAACTTTTACATAACTTTACAAATACTAATCTAACGACTCGAATTAAGATAATTGAAAAACTTGGAGTACTTTTAAAACATTTAGCACATATGGGGTAATAATGATGTTCTTCCCCATTACTCCATTACACTAGTACTTTACCCATGAGTCCCAATCGTCCCAAAACAATATGTACAAGGATATGACTCGACTTAGCAACCATGTAATCAACTAGATAATTAACTTGGGTTTAAACAAATGTTGTAACAATAATGCACTAAAAATGAGTGCATACAAGGCAGGCTAAGGCGATTTGGGTGTACATTTAAGTGGGGTGTAACAAATTCTTCCTTTAAGTAAAATGCTTAAAGGTCGAAACGAAAAGATAGGCTCTGAGGGGTGTACTAGGGGTATCGTGTACTAAAAATGAGTACAACGCAAAGGGTGTGGGAGAATTACTTGACCAATGTAGCCAATGTAATTGTAACAAAAACACAGGTGTAAAACAATGGGTTAATCCTAATGCCTCTTATCATGTAGTAAATCTAACTGCACGAATGTAGTCTCACTTGTGGCCTTGGAATGGTCCTAACGCAAGTTCTAGAATCTAAGTGCTACCGGTACACACATCATAGCATAAATGCTTTTCCTAACAATTCTAGGGGCGAACCTCACATATTTGGGGGTGGAAAATTTTTTAGTGGTACGGTTTTTTGTGCTAGTCATATAACTCCTATCCGTGAGACGCTCATTAAGATCAAAGTTTCACTCCTATATGTTGTAAAAAATTTTAAATTTGGCACTAAAATTACCTTAACAAGTATTTCTCTCAGTTTTATTACACATCTACTATTAAACAAACAAAAATCAAGCGCAATGGCATTCTCTAAAATCGTACTTTTACCCCCCCTTACACTTAAGATGAACATTGTCCCCAATGTTCAAATAACAAGATGTAAAAGCATAAAGTAAAAGAATGAAATCAAATACTCCCCTGATTCGCTCGGTGGATAATGAAATTACACGGTTAAATCTTCCTCCAAAGAGATGTAGAAGCTCCATGACTAATGCATCGCCACAAGCTTGATCCAAAAACATCTCCTTGTCCAAAATAACCTGTTAAACCTGAGAAAACAAACACGAAAACCTGCATAACATCGGCGGGAAAAAATATATATATAAGGATATAATGCTTGTGGAATGATAATTTTGCAGATTCCTGGAGATTATAAGTTGGAGATTTTAATAAAAACTTTTCTAAAAACAAAACTTTCAAAAATTTCTGAAAATTAAATCTGACGCCGTCAGGTTATAAACCTTGACGCCGTCAGAAATGACCTGACAAAAATTTTCATTTTAAGTTTCCGGAAAATTTCTGGAAAAACCTTTACCTTACTTCCTGGAATTCCTGCAAAACATCATTATGACTCGATACAAGCATTTGACTCAAACAAATACGAATATGTATGCTAATTTATTATTATTACGATTCATGTTCATTTGTGTTCTAATAAACCGATTTAGATTTCCCTTACACTTATCTTTTGCAAAATACCTTTATATGTAGTTAAGACGAAGTTAAAAACAAAATAAAGCATTTTCACAATTTAATTTTGAACATGAATCAATAATGATAAAAATTAAACACACATATGGAAACAAATAAAAACAAACAAACAAACAAATAAACACACAAAGCAAATAAAATAAAGCTTGGGTTGCCTCCCAAGAAGCGCTTTTCTTTATTAACGAGTCTTGTAGCTAGACTCAAAGTCACGCTACCCTATGTAAGTAAGCTCGTCATCGAGGACGTCTTTAGGGTTAAGCTTGGATTGAAGTTTCCTATTGGTCCGCTTAGTACGATATGTCTTTTCAAACTTCTCTCCATCCGGGTCATACAATGTCATCTTGATATGCCATGACCCATCTCCATCTTTGGGTGGTTTATCCCAATTCCACTTATGATCATCTTCCTCACAAATCCACTTATTCATTCCAAGGTTAATTGGCAAAACTCCTAGGAAATCAATCATCTTCCTAAAAACTAGAGAGTCTTCAAATGGATCCAATTCGGTGTCCCTAGCCAAGAGTTGTTCCACCGAATGCGTTCGGTTAACAAAGTCCTCTTCTAGGTAAAATGGGCATTGGGGTCCTATGAAGTCTCTATCAATCCAAGGTCCATATCTAGATGGTCTCCTATTTGATTCTAGCCAATGTGGTGTTGGTTCCTCACTAGTATCATAGGCATGTTTCTTAACATCATAGACTGACCAAGTATCTCCTTCTCCTACCGCTATCTTGGATTCCTTACAATCAATCATAGCACTAGCGGTCGCCAAAAATCCTCTACCTATCAACAAGGGGCATGTAGGGTCGCTAACCATATCAAGGACGTGGAAATCGGCTAAAATGGTTAGTTTTCCAATGTGCACTAACACGTCCTTAACTACTCCAACCGGGTAAGCAACACTTCCATCCGCTAAGCCTATTATTACCTCGGTTTCTTCAAGTTTTCCAAGTTTTAGAGAGGTGTAGAGAGGTAACGGAAGTAGGTTAAGGCTTGATCCAAGATCGGCTAATGTGTCATAAGCCTCCGAATTACCGATCTTGCAAGGTAGAACAAATAAGCCCGGATCATCTAACTTCTTAGGTAGCTTGTTTTGAACAAAGGCGGTCCCTTTTTCGCCTAACTTGAGCTTCTTCTCATCCAACTCATCAACAACCGGACTTTCAAGGTGGAGCTCCTTGAATTCTTCGTCAAGGTTTTGAGTGGGAGGTGTTTCAACTATGTTGTTGACCAATTTGGATGTCATAACTTCTTGGTCATTTGGAACGACTTGGGTTTGTTTGAAACACGTGCTCATGGAATTGACCGAATAATATTGTGGACAAGAACTAGGGGACGAAACCGATGAAATAGCGTTGACGTTTAGTTTCGGGTTCTTGACCGTGTTGCTAGGGAGTGCTCCCATTTCTCGGTCATTGAGGGCTTTCAACAAGGTGTCAATCTTATCGGTCATCTCGCTTTGTTTTTGTTTGAAATCGGCTTCAAACTTGGCTAAACGAGCTTCTTGAGATGCCATAAATTGAGACATCAATCCTTCAAAGTTATTGGTACTACCATTGCCGGAAGGATTGTTGTTGAAAGTACGGTTCGAGTTGGAACCGCTTGATTGGAAACGATTAGGTGGATTGGAAGAATTGGGTTGTTGCGTGTTTTGGTTTTGTTTCCACCTAAGGTTCGGGTGATTTTTCCATGAGGGGTTGTATGAATCACCGTAGGGGTTTGGCTCGGGTTTGAAAGTGTACCACTTGTCTCCCGCTCCGTCGGTACGCGAGGATGCGTAGTCCAAAAAAGCTTGTTCGGGGAGTTCCATGCAATCACGAGTGTCGTGGGGACCACTACATAATTCACATGAAGAAGTGATTTTGTTCACTTGGCTTGAAGGTTTAGGAGCCTCGTAAGATTTCATGAGAAACTTGACTTGGTCTTCAAGTTCTATGATCCTACGGTCGGAAGTGCTTGAATTGTTAGAAGGCAAAGATATTGCCTTGACCGTTTTATTCAAATCACGGGGATCACTCCAACTTTCGTTGTCATAAAGAGCAAGATCCTCTAGGAGAGCCCATGATTGTTCCGCACTTAGATCACGTAGCTTGCCACCGGCCGATTGGTCAATGGTTTTCCTCGTGTAGAGATTGATATGGTCATAGAAGATTTGGACTTGGAGCCAAAGTTCTATGCCATGGTGAGGGACTTTTTGGAGTAAGTCCTTGAATCGAGTCCATGCCTCGTAGAGAGTTTCGCCTTGACGTTGTTGGAACATCAAGATATCATTCCTTAGCTTGGTAGTTCTTCCCGGTGGGAAAAACTGAGCAAGGAAACGAGTGGTGAGATCATCCCAAGAGGTGATGGATCCTGCGGGTTGACGTTCTAGCCACTGACTAGCTTGGTCCCGCAAAGAGAATTGGAAGAGACGCAATCGGGTCGTCTCTCGAGTGGCAACATCAAGGTCTATAGAATCAACAATTTTAAGAAAGTCCTTGAGATGTTGATTAGGGTCTTCAGAACGAAGTCCATGGAATGCGCATCCGCTTTGCACCAACCGGATGGTGTCGGATCGCAAGGGTGTGATATTGGCTCCTTGAGTGAGCTCAATGGTGTTTCGATAGCCATGGTGGCTAGGACGGGAATACTCTCCTAAAGTACGGGCTCTAGGAGGTGGTGGTGGTTGTTGTGGTGGTGGGTTGTGGTGGTTAAGGATATTACCATCTTCCATGATGTCGGATGGTATGGTTACGAACAAAGACACGAAGAAAATAGATAGACTAAAGAAAACCTAGAAAAAATAAAATAAAAATCTCACTAGAAAGGAATCTAGTGAGTAGACCTAATAGAAATAAAAATTCAACCTAAACAATAACTATTCCCCGGCAGCGGCGCCAAAAACTTGATGCGTGGGTTTTGCAACCTTACAACAGGTTTTACCTCTCGAGGGATCTCAAGAGGCTTACAACCCCACCAGGCAGTGTACCTGACCGATGTAGTATAGTGTAGTGGTAAGTACGGGGGATTGATCGTTCTCCACAGGGAATAGTGTTCGTTAGGCGTGAAAGACTACTCTAATTAGGTCTAAGGGTTGAGGAAGATTCTTTTTATGTTTTTATAATTTTTATGAAAGCAAGTAAAATCTCGGTTTGAAAGAGTGGGCGGAATTAGTTGCTAGTCAACTAACCCAAAATTACTACGAATGCAAATAAAATAAAATAACAAAAATGAAAATGTGGTGAGAAACTTATGTGTAGAGAAATGTGTTTACTTAGATTTCCTTACTCCCTAACTATCTTTTACCGGTTAATTAGTGTGTATTAGTCGCGTGGATAACGGGTGTATTCCTTAATACCATTCGTGGGGTGGCGTACTTACTTCCCCAACTCTACAAGCTCCTACTTCACTCCTATGTCGAGCCGGCTAGGAAGCTCCTAACATGGGATCACTAGAATTCGCTTGTGCATTAAATACAACCATAAAAACCTTTAGTACGCGTTTGGTTCATGTTTCTTAAGACGTTCAAGCAAGTTACCGAATAGGAAGTAAGCCAGTTTTCTTAAGCCTAACATAGATAAACAATCATCCAATACAACTAATAACACACTAATAATCAATAATCAATAGCTAGGTTTCATTAGATCTAAGCAAACACAAGATAAATTTAGCCTAACATGTTAATCAAAAGACAAGAATAAGATAAAATCAAACAACACATAGACATATTGAATGATTAATTGATAACTTATCTTCAATGTAACATGGAAGATCTCAAGGCAAAAAGCCTTGAAAAAGAAGCTAAAATCGTCCTAGGGTTTTCTCCCAAAATTCCACACACTAAGCTCTCTCTAATGACAAAAAATTAGAAAACTATATATAGACTTTTGCATCTGACGGCGTCACCTTATGGATTGTGACGCCGTCACCTCGCCGCTTCTAGGGTTCCCGGATGACCTTCTTGACGCCGTCCCTCTTTAGCTCTTCAAAAATCCATTCTGGCTTATCAAGGCTTGACGCCGTCAGCTCGTGAACGTGACGCCGTCCCCTTATGATTTAAGCCGTGACGCCCTTGATCAAGTTAAAGCGTGACGCCGTCAGAATTCACATGCTATTTTCACTGGCCTATCATGAGTAAATTTCACGTCCACTTTTTCTTGCCAAAGCATGACGCCGTCTGGGGTTAATTGTGACGCCGTCAAAGGTAACTTTCAGCCGATTTTTGAGACTTTGTCGTTTTCTTCACTTTTATGCTCCAAAAACGTCCAAAATGCCTCCTTTTCCAGATTTCTTCTCAAAAGTACCTAAAATGACAAAAGGAACGATTTAGGGCAATATTTGATCAAATAAATACGATTTAAGGCTTAAATGACCCCTTAAAAGCGGTACACTTTTCGCTTCATCAGAAACACATTCCAAACTTCTCAAATACTCAAGATCTAAGCATCTCAAATTCAAGATGTCTTCCAAAAAAGATTTCGGGCAACAATTTCCAAGCCCACCTCGCCAAAAGGATTTTGGCCAACAATTTCCAAGCCCACCTCACCAAAAGGATTTTGGCCAACAGTTTCCAAGCTCACCTAGCGAAAATGAAAAATTCCATACTCCACCCGAGCATATCTTTCCGGTTTTCCAACCGGAAAATTTTTCGGTGAATAATCAACCTGAAAATGAATCGGTGCAAAATCCACCGGTTCCCAACCAAGACCCAAATCCGTTTGGGTTAACTGAGGAACAACTTAGGCAAGAGGAAGTAGATATGCAAGTCCTCCTGGAAATGGAAACACTTGAAAGAGAAGAGGAAGCTGATCGTTTGGAGCGGCAAGCCAGGGAGGATGAAGAACGTAGGCAAAGGTGGGAGTCTGGTTTTTTCACACCTTCCGAATCCTCTGAAGATGGTTACCCAGATTCAGATGATAGTTTTTATTAATCGTTCGTTGTTTATGTTAATCGTATGTTGTTTATGTTAATCAATCGTTGTTTATGTTAACGTAGTTTTTAATTGACATTTAATGTATTTCTATTTCATGTTTAATGTATTTCTATTTCATGTTTAATGTATTTGTATTTGATACTTTAGAAAACGTTAAAGTTTTTATAAAATGTCTGATTTTGGCCCTTTAACGCAACGCTGCGTTATGTGTTGTAAAGGGTCTTATAGGATAGAAATCCACACGTTTTTTAAGATGAGTTTGAATTTGAAATGGATATAAATATATCCCGCCCAAGCTAGGTTCTTTTATTTTCAATTTATAAATTGAATTGAATTGATAAATTTTAAATATATCCCGCCCTTTTGTTTAATTTGAATTTGAAATTTTAAATTTTAAATATCCCCCTCGTTATTAATATGTTGTACTGTTACTTTACGTTTGAATTTGAATAATACTCGTACGGTTACTTTTACTTTCAATCTGATTTTTAAAATAGCCTCCAACGGCTAGTTTAACGGCTTTCCACTATCAAAGCCACTTTCACAACACTTCGTTTTCTCACACAACTTCTTATAAAACTCTCTCGCAAGTATCACTAATTTTAACACAAACACTGTGGCTAACAAATTAACTAGCAGAGGTGCAAAAGACTATCCTCACCCGATTACGCAATGAACAAGAAAAAGAACTCAAATTGATTAACAATTTGCTAGGTGAGATAACTCGTATTATGCTACAGATGCATAATCATGCTGATCTAGAGGTCGAAAGGTTGCGTAAGTTGCCTCAAGACCATCCAGCTATCAGGGTTAGTCTAGAAATTAAACTCTTTTAAGAAATGATGAAACAGGGTTGAAAGGTTGCGTGAGTTATTGTTGGGTGTGTTGATCATGTACAACCATATCATCTCGGCTCATTCGTTAAACATCTCGTATACAACCATATCATCTCGGCTCATTCGTTAAACATCTCGTGTATAACCATATCATCTCGGCTCATTCGTTAAACATCTCGTATACAACCATATTATCTCGGCTCATTCGTTAAACATCTCGTATACAACCATATCATCTCGGCTCATTCGTTAAACATCTCGTATACAACCATATCATCTCGGCTCATTCGTTAAACATCTCGTGTGTAACCATATCATCTCGGCTCATTCGTTAAACATCTCGTATACAACCATATTATCTCGGCTCATTCGTTAAACATCTCGTATACAACCATATCATCTCGGCTCATTCGTTAAACATCTTGTGTATAACTAAAGCTCAGTTAATGTATAACCATATCATCTCAGCTCATTCGTTAAACATCTCGTATACAACCATATTATCTCGGCTCATTCGTTAAACATCTCGTATACAACCATATCATCTCGGCTCATTCGTTAAACATCTTGTGTATAACTAAAGCTCAGTTAATTAAGGGTGAGTGTGTTAAAGCTGACGTGGCAGTGTGTTAAAGTTTAAAGCTGAGTTATTGTTGGGAGTGGTTAGAGTATTTTCTTTTATTTTTTCGGTGGATTTTAGCGTGACTTAATCTTAATACCGCTAATTTTGTCCATATAATATTCAACTACGTACGGATAACTGATACCCGCGGGGAAACCCGAAAAACCGATGGATAATATTAATCGGGTATCCGGTGGGATATGGGGCGGGTACGGGTATATTATAAACGGGTTCGGTTATGGGTATACTAAAACCCGCCCCGAACCCGAACCGTTGCCATCCCTATTTACCGGCTATAGCCGGATTTCACCGCCACGTCATCACCATTAGCTTTTTTTTTTTTTTAACAAATTTTGCCACGTCAGCTATAGTTAAACCAAACCACAAATTCAATATTCAACCAGCAATTAATCCCTTAATTTACCCGGTCATTTGTAAACACACACAAAAATCAATAAATCCTAATCAACACACACATTCTTCTGGCAAACACAAGCACGCAAACAATGAATCCAAATAACAAAAAGGTAATTAGTAATTTGTGTTTTGTAAATGTAATTAGTAAGGGTACAATAACTAGTAATTATGTAAGTATTTTGGTTTGTTAAATGGGTAGTAGTTTGTACTGTTGATGTGATGGTTGCACAATATGATACATTATTTGCGATTATTAAGATAGTACTCTATAAAATTTGGAGCCAAAATTTTTATTTATTCAAGTTTATGCTTTAATTAACAGGTTCAAAGGCAAAATTTTCAAATAATTCAATTGTTAATTTCAAATTACAACTTGGAGGCAAATTTTTGGATCGAAATTTTTTGAATCACAACGATTCATATTCTTGGTGTATAGCCTCTTTTCTCTCCTTAAAAAAAAGACTGCAAAGAAAAAACAAAAATCAAATCTTCTCTCACCATTACTCTCCAAGCTAAGCCATAATCATTTTCTTTTACCCTTTGTTGCTCAAGAGTCATGGAAACTGAACCCATTTTTGATAACCATACTTTGCTTCCTCCTGATCATATTGTACATGATGATAACGCCTTAGAATATGAATTCGAAAAGTCTTCTGATGAAGAAGATATAGATGAGCCTGTAACCAACCAAACACCTGAGATACTAGCTAAGAGGGGCTCAACCAGGCTAGTAAAGTTTCGCGCGAAGCATGACAAACCTGGTGCAATAAAGCTCAAGGTAACCTTCGATGCATTCGGTAGGGTAACAGGGGAAAACAGAGCAGTGTTTGTGAGTTTTTTAGGAGATGTGGCTCTTGAGCAGATAGGTGTGAAGATTCTACACTGGAAGAAGGTGAATAAAGAATCAAGAGATAAACTATGGGATGAAATCTTGGTACATATATACTATTTTGTAACCCAGTACTACATAAGTTTATGTATGCAGTTACATTATGTGCAACTAATTAACAACATTGTGTTAATCTTTTCAGAAATTTTTTGTTGTTGACGTGAAATACAGAAAATTGATAATGATTCGTCTTGGTAAAATGCTAAGGAATTACAGAAGGAAGCTCAAATTCAACTACATTTTGCCCAACCTAAATACACCTTCCAAACTGAATGAAGTCCCGGACTTGTATAATACAATAATGAAATCAGAAGACTGGGTCGAGTATGTTAAATACACGACCACCGAAGCATACAAGGTTTTAATTAGTCATCTTTAATTAAGTGTATATGTCATTTTATTATTTTCAGTTTGCAGCATTACCGCATCTAAACGCCTTATGATTTTGTGTTTTTAGGAGAAATCTGAGAAAGGTAAAATGGCGCGTTCCCAAAATATTTATCAGCATAAAATGGGACGAGGTGGATATGCTTATGTCAAAGAGAAAATGGTAAGATTACACAATGTTTGTTTTACCAATTAAGAGACGATCAGTATGAGAAATGAATCTGTTTACATTGCCCAATTTGCACATTTGCATTAATACCCTCATATTTTCGATTATCTTGGTTTAACTGTACATGTGTAAGCATCCTCATATTTTCGTTTATCTTGGTTTAACTTTACATGTGTATGCATTTGATGTTTATTAGATCCAAAATAAAGAGATTGAAGCGGATGAAGAACCCCCCCCCCCCCCCGTGATGTAATGTGGGTGAAAGGAAGGGTAAACAAAGACGGCGAATACCCAAGTGATGATATTAAATCAAAGGGAGATGAGCTTGTAAGTTTGACTGCTAATTCTATTATTATGCTTATATAGCAGCAACATTTAACTGTGTACTAGCAGTAGTAGCTTGTATACCAGCAGTTACTCTAACAGCATCAAGAAGACTTTTAATCCCAACATTTCCTATATTTTTTGTGCAGAAAGAAGCTGATGACAAGATCAAGGAAGGAACCTCGAGTTTTGATGATGGCACTGATGCCATGACATTTGTATTTGGTAAGGAAAAGGGCGGTTATGCCAGAGGAGTGGGAGGTGCAGTAACATACAAAGAGTATTTTGGCCTTCCTCGAAGAAAACAAGAAGCCGATGAAAAAATTGCCTTACTTCAAACTCAACTGGATAATGAGAGACGCGAGCGTGAAGAAAAAGATAAATTGATCAAGAAATTGTCAGCCGAGATGACCGAAAAAGATGTGCAGGTCAATAAATTATCCGGTGAGGTGGAAAACACAAATATAGTGCTTGCTCAAATTCTGCAACAGTTGAATGATAAAGGGATGAATATAACTCTGCCAACTGAACCATCGCCAATAGCCTCAGTTGTAAGCCATTTTTTATGTTGTTAACAATTTCATTTTCTAATGCTAACACCACTGATGCTAATGATACTAGAGATTGAACATAAACTGATGAGTGAATGTATTTCTTAATTTATATTGCAGGTGACTCCAATGGCCATTGACAATATTGCAGGTGACTCCAATGGCACTCAGACAAGTGGTGTTGTAAGTCCTAAAGATGCGGGAATTGAGGAGAAATCCAATGGCCTTGAAACTTCTAAAAAGGTAACGGAAACAATGGTAAGTATAGTAATAAAAGATCGCCCTTTGATTTTTGAATTTTACATACATGATCGACTAATGTACCTTGTTTTATATATACGTATAGGAACCTGCTGCTAAAACTGTCAGACCTAAGCATAACCTTAAGTCACGACGAAACGGGTCTCCAGATTCCCAATCGCTACAAAATGTGTCATCTCCAACACAACCACTGCCAACAATATGTATTTCAACATGTTTCTTGTTACTCTTTTGTTTAAATAATGTAACGTATTTTATATATACATATAGGAACTTGCTAAAACTGTCGGACCCAATAAGCCAAAGCAAAAGAAGCGACGAAACGGGTCTCCAGATTCCCAATCGCAACAAGATGTGTCTCTAACACAAGCACTGCCAACAGTATGTATTTCAACATGTTTCTTGTTATTCTTTTGTTTAAATAATTTCTGATATATACATAAAAATTCTTTTTTTGTAGACACTTAAGTGCAAACTGTGGATTATAAAGCAAACAAATATTGTTGCTTTGGGTACCGTATACCAGTCTCATGGAAAGCAAGTGCTGCATAACCGACCACTCCCAAGTGATTGCTACAAAGTGTCAATTGATGAATCGTTAGTTGATGCAGCATGCGTACTGGACGTAGCAAATAATGGGTTAAAAATAGTTAAGAATGTTGAAGGTAGTTTCGTTGCATGGCCAAAGGATCAAGTTATTTTTGAAGAGGTGGTACGTACATGTGTTTTTTCAACCTACATATATAATTATTCATATGTAATTCAATGTTTGATAGAAGCGTCTTTTGTTTACTACAGGTTACACCAACAAACCATGTGACTAAATGTGTACCACAGGCACCATCGAAGAAACAATATATGTCTGCTAACGACTTAAGGCAAACTGCTAAGGGGGTGAAGGTTCAAAAGTCTTTAGATATTTGATTAATTAAGTACGACATTACAATTGTATATTCTGTCCAGTTATATACATTCGAGTTTAATTCAATTTGAAATTTCTTGTGGTTTTTAATATTGTTTTATATATAATATATATACTCATTCCAGCAGCACTAGCATAGTACTAGCAGCAGTAACTCTGCTTCAGCAGGACTACCTTAGTACTAGCAGTAGCAACTCTACTGCTCCAACATTATTGGTCACTCTTTGTTTAATTCGATGTGTGACTAAATAGTACCAAAGGCCACACAAACTAAAAATTCATGTGACCATTGGATGAACAATAGTCACGCAAAATACACATTTCTTCACTTTAAACAGCATATGGTCACACTTATTAACAACTTTGGCCACTTTATGCTTAATTGTATGTGACTAAATACCCAAAACAAGCATGATTTGTGTGACTAAATACTATAAAAGGCCACACAAAAATCAAATTCAAGTGGCCATTGGATGATCAATAGTCACACAAAATACAAATTTCTTCACTTTAAACAGCATATGGTCACACTTATCAACACTTTTGGCCACTTTATGCTTAATTGTATGTGACTAAATAACCAAAACAAACATGCTTTGTGTGACTAAATATTACAAAAGGCCACACAAACATAAAATTCATGTGGCCATTGGATGATCAATAGTCACACAAAATACACATTTCTTCACTTAAAACAACATATGGTCACACTTATTAACACTTTTGGCCACTTTATGCTTAATTGTATGTGACTAAATACCCAAAACAAACATGCTTTGTGTGACTAAATATTACAAAAGGCCACACAAACTAAGAATTCATGTGACCATTGGATGATCAATAGTCACACAAAATACACATTTCTTCACTTAAAACAGCATATGGTCACACTTATTAACACTTTTAGCCACTTTATGCTTAATTGTATGTGACTAAATACCCAAAACAAACATGCTTTGTGTGACTAAATATTGCCAAAGGCCACACAAACTAAGAATTCATGTGACCATTGGATGATCAATAGTCACACAAAATAAACATTTCTTCACTTTAAACAGCATATGGTCACACTTATTAACACTTTTGGCCACTGTTTTTTAAATTGTATGTGACTAACTCGAAAAAAACTACACACGTTGTGTGACTAAATCATCACAAACGTCACATTTATTATATTTTCATGTGGCCATAGGATGGGAAATAGTCACACATACTGATGAATCCAACAAAACTTGTGCCTAATTAGTCACACATATTCGGGTTTTGGTCACTCTTTTTCAATGAAAACGGCCACAAATTAAACAATGTGACCATATGATACCTACGGTGGCGCGACTTTTCATCACACACACCCAAAAAAACGTATGTGACTATATGCATATAGTCACCCATTTTGGGTGTGACGAAAGCCACATTCTGTACCAGTGTTAGCAGGGTTCTGCAAGGAGTTGAATTAAACTATCCGGAGTTGGAAAAGCTAATCCTAGCCTTGGTTAATGCTGCAAGACGCCTTCGAAGATACTTTCAAGCTCATCCCATCACGGTATTGACTGACAAGCCTATTAGGCAGATACTGTAAAAGCCTGAGAAATCAGGAAGGGTAGCTAAATGGGCTATCGAACTGGGAGAACATGAGATAGAGTACAAGGGTCGAAACTCCGTCAAAGGTCAGATACTTGCAGACTTTCTCGCTGAAACACCCTCCGGACCTAGCCAAGATAAAGAAATTCCTAAGGAGAAGCCCCAAAAGATGAAGGAGGGTTGGAAATTATACACAGACGGAGCCTCAAGTTCTGATGGTTTAGGAACAGGTTTAATGCTAGTCAATCCGGAAGGAAAGGAGTACGCTTATGCATTACGATTTGAGTTTAAGGCCACGAACGATGAAGCAGAGTATGAAGCTTTGTAAGCTGGCTTTCGACTAGCAAAAGGCTTGGAGGCTAATGACCTCTCCATTTTTGTAAGCTCGCAACTAGTCACCAACCAAATCAAGGGCTCTTATGTAGCAGAGCAGCCCACCATCAAAAAATATTTGGATATAGCTAAAGAGTTTCTTCAGGGATTCGAACCATATGAGATAACACATATTCAAATAAGCCAAAACAAGAAGGCAGATACCCTAAGCAAGCTATCTGAAATGGCTTTCGCTCATCTGCCCGAGGAAGTTTTAGTAGAAGCATTTACCCACAGGTCAATTACACAAGACGAAACATCTGACAGAGGCAACAATTGGACGAATCCAATTAGGGAATACTTGATCAGTGGTAGTCTGCCAGAAAGTCCTAAGCTTGCTCGAAAGATCCGGACCAAAGCTCCCCAATATAGACTTATTGGGGACAATCTATATAGGAGATCCTTTTTATCTCCATGGCTTCGTTGCGTAGGACTGAAACAGGCTTCGAGCATTCTCTATAATGTTCATGAAGATTCTTGTGGAAAGCACGCAGGCCCTCGATCCATCTCCTCGAAAGTAACAAGATGGGGATATTACTGGCCATCTATATTGGAAGACGTAACGGAAGTGATCAAAGCATGCGCGACATGTCAGGTACACTCAAAAGCTCGGAAGCCATTAGAGTATGACGCGTCTTCTATCACATCAGCAAGACCTTTCGGCCAATGGGGAGTCAGCATAATCGGACCCCTAGTAATAGCTCCTGGAGGAGCACAATTCTTGGTCATAGCTATAGATCACTTCACCAAATGGGTTGAATCCAAGCCTTTGGCATCGATAGCAGGTAAGCATGTGGAAAAGTTTATGTGGGAACACATAATTTGCAGATTTGGAGTCCCACAAGTCATCACTTCTTACAAAGGGAAACACTTTGCCGAAGGGGTGTTCCCATCTTTCTGCGAAAGCCTGAATGTAAAGAAAATTTTCACTTGTGTTGACAAGGATATTGTTATTGAAATCGAGACAAAGATAGGACAATATCATCATGAGTGGGTAGATAGGTTACCCAAAATCTTAAAGGCATACAAGAATATATCCTCCGGATAAATGAGAGTAAAGCCAAGTTGAAGGGCCCATTGTCAAAGAAAAATGCCGCGACAACAAAGCATACAAGCCTGAAGATCTGGACACTAGCTTTCGTAAGTTTTATACGTAAGACTTACTCTTTTAAAAGCACTTAGTTGTTTTCCAATTTCCAGTAACGCATTCTTCTCACATGGGAAAGAAGCATTAATGGTAGGTGTCTTAGTGTTCATTTCTTAAAATGATGTAATCCTCCCTACCCACTTAATGATATGACAAATTTCCCTCAAAATCTCTTATTTCATTTTATACAACAAAGATTTGCTCAGCCAAGTACTTTAAAAGTTTCAATGTCGAAAGATGAAGCAAGGCACATGTCTTGTACACGAAAAACATCCATTTCAATTCACATTAACTTTCCTATAAAGTCCTATGGTATTATAAGCCCTCTGCAACTTAAGGATAAAGACGGAGTGGGTCGCGACCCTCTTTCGCAGTCAAATTATACGATTGCTAAAAATCTTGGTCCAAAATACACACAATAAGGTTATAACCTTAGGTTGTATATTTACGCTTGTATATAAGTGTAAGAGAAGACAAGCATGATATCAAAACTGGGACATAATTCCCTAATTTGGCATTTATACGGCTACACATAGTCACAGCCAAAGTTAAAACATCCAAGCAAATTGTCTGAAGTCTGGGTCGAAGCCCAGACACATAAAAGATAAATTGGTCAAACATAAAGGCACATGCCTTAACACAAAGGACATTGTTTAAAAAGGGTACACGCCACCCTTACTGACCGAATTATTGCCAACATGGCAACCTTCAAATGTTCTTAGAAGAGTTAGGATCCTCTTGATGAGCTGCAGACGGAGGCTTCTCAAAGATGGTTCTTTTTGATGGAGAGGGAGGCTGGATACTCTTGGGCTTTTTGGATAGGAGATCTTCGAATGAGGCTAAAGGGTCCTTGGTGGCTTCGGCAAGAAACGGGTACTCTGCTGTAGTGAATGCATTCCCAGCTTCATCATATTCTTTCTCAGAATTCAGACGGTAGTAAGGCATCTCCGATAACACAACTGGTTTCTTTGTTTCGGCTATTTCCTCCAGAGTTGTGCACTTACCATAGAATATGGCTGCATTCACCAGCTTCCCCACAACTGCTCCCACCTCATCACTATGGTATAACTCTATAGCAATATAAGGGACAACCTTCGAGACCACCTCAGCCCTATCTTTTTCCAAGTTTTTGCTTTCAAGCTTCAGCCCATCCATATCTTGACAAAGTTTGATCTCATTCTCTTTCAACCTAGCCCTCTCAGTTTCCAGACCAATACATTTAGACTCTAGAGCTGCAATCTGAGTCTTATATCCAGCAGTCTGGGCCTCTTCCATCTTTAACCTACCTTGCGACTCTTTGAGCTGTCCTTCGAGACTGCTCATCTTGGCACGCAGGGCCTCGTATCTGGGGTGCTTCTCAAAATCTGCCATGGCTGCATCACACTTGGCCTCCAACTCAGCATATTTCTTTTCTCTATCCTCTTCCCTGGCAACAACAACTGCAACCTCCTCCTTAGCCTCTTTGACCTTGTTGATTAACTCCCTTGTACGGAAGTTCAAATGGTTATCCAGCATAGGCTGCCTAGTATAGCTTTTATAATGAAGATCACACAGCTTCTCAATAGACATCTCGCCCAAAGATCTCCTCCAGGAAACAGGGGTGACATTTTCAACCAACAATCGGCAGGAAAGGGCATTCGGCAATTCCTTGGTGTTTGGCAACCCTACATAAAACATCATCATAAGACACGTACCACATTGAGAAGCAGAGAGTCAGGAATGCTTTACTTACCATAAATGTCATCATCATCAACAATGTCTTCAGTGGAATACATAATGGCTTTCACCCGTGACTTCTCTGTTTTCTGCTTTGTTGTTCTAGAAGTAGGAGTGGGAATGTTCAATTTCCTCTTGGGGGCAGCCTTCGCACTTGTAACACCCCAACCCGATAAGGGTAGAAGTATTACGTTATGGTGACATATCAAAGCAAACACAAGCATAAGACTAAATATTACAAATGAACTTCAAAGGTTACAAAGGGAAATTTTGAAACTACAAGGTTACAAATGGGAATAATAACAAAATACTAAGTCTGAATTGCAAATCTCTTCTAGTCATCTCTAAATCCATGATAGCAATCTAAGTATAGCCTTCTATGCTCAAAGCACTCCACTCATAACCCAGCTTCCAACTAAAACCTGCCGCAGGAAAGAAATGCGGCTAAGCTTAAAAAGCCCAGTGAACAGATATACACAACATACATAACGGTACATAAGAAATAAACGACATAGGAATAAGAATGTCAAACGAAAGCATAATCATGAACGTCATACGAAATCAAGGAGAGCTAAGAATCAAGAATGCAAAAGAACTGAATAATAATGAATCAAGAGAGATAATGAAATAATGGAAAAATTCATATAAGGATGTGCCATAAGAACTCCATACATAATCCGTCAAATCGTATCATATCATATCATAAAAGTGCACGAAGAGGGGAGACCTCTAAGTACCAAAATTGTGAGAAGGAGTGTAAGGCACACACCACCTGGTCACCATATCATACACATACATAAAACCTAGGATGCATCCATACGCTCCCTAACAAAATATGAATGCCAGTACTGGACTGGTCACGCATATATAAAGTTGGCCAATAGTGTACACAAAATCATATCATATCATAAGGGGGAACGCCGTAGATCTATCACACCTCTACGGGAGTGTCATGTCTAGGGTGCCATCAAAGACATGGTCCTGGTACCTCCAGAACTAGTTAAGCTCAGGCACGGATCTATCATATCATACAAAAAATCATAATCTAGCATGGCAAGAGAAACAAGATAGTAACTCTAATAAGCATAGCAAAGCGTAATCATATCATAGCAGAGACATTTAAATAAATGTCAGAATGGATCAAATAGAATGACAATCATACAATGATAGTCATGAATCAAATAAGAGGGAATCATAGCAGGGTCAAATGTCAAGTCATCAAGGTATCAAAGGTTCATCGTCAAAGGTTCATAATCGAAGGTTCATAATCAAATGGTTTATTTAAAGAAATCTTAATCAAATGATTTTCATAAAAATGATCTTTAATAACGGTTTTTCATAAAAGTAGTCTTTAAAATTAGTTTTCATAAAAGATAGCAAAATTCCATATAAACGTGGTATCGCATCGTTCGTAAACATCATTTTAGAATAGTTTTTCTCAAAACATTTCCATAATATAATTAAGAAAGGTTTTCACATTTAGTTACCAAAATCAAATGAACCTTCAGAGTATCAAGTGATTCGAATATTCATGTCATAGGGTAACGAAAGAATTAAGTCAAGTATTATACCATAGGGATCGCAATGAACGAATGTCAATGAATCATAATATCAACGAAGCATATCAAACGAACGAATCAAAGAACAGGGGATCATAGCAATGGCTTAAGGGAATCTTATAACGAATCAAAGATCAAGAAAGTCATGAGAACGAAAGCACCCTTACTGAAAAAGGTAGAATATCTGTACCTTATAAGCAAATGAAAGGATCACAAGGGACACACGTCACTCCTTCTTCAAATGATCTACCTGAATTAATGATCATTTATCATTTAGGAGTCTATTTATTGTTTAATGACATAACCGATTATTGTTATTAAATTTACATGTTTAGGGTTTATTCATAATTAGTAAGTTAACTCTCATCTCAGATGTATGGTTCTTCTTAGTTTTAGTCCCTTCATAATTTATTCTAATATACTTAGACCCATGCATCACATATATGTTCCTTACGTGAATTTATATAAGTTTAAACATCATTCGACTCAATATATATACACTAGCTGCAAATATAACTTATATGCTGATATGACCATATAACGTGTTCACCTCTTGTGTTCTTAGACGTAACAATTATGCAATGTACTTTATTCGAAAGGTATCACGTTTTAAGTTTTTAACCATCATAGCGTATTTTGCATGACAACCCCTACGATGTCTTCATATAAGGGCTGTTTAACTCTTAAAAATCCCCACGTGTTTATTACAATCAACACAACTCTTTCACTTACAGGTTGTATTGTTTTTGCCCTTTTTCATCCTTACCATTTTAACGCATATTCCCACAAACCAAAGGACCTCTTGTCCAAACAAAACAGCCAGTAAGACATAGGTTTTATTCGTACCTCAAATACTTGATAGGTCGACACTCACACACACAAACGCCAATACGAGACGTGATTAATCTAAACCAATTGCATGTAATACCAAAAACTTCACAACCAAACCTGTTTTAAACCGCAATCTAATCGTCCCATATTAATATTGAATTTACAATTATCGTTCTTATATATTAATGCTGTTTTAACGCGTAACATACTAGAATGATGCATGATAACTAACGACTCAACCCATAGGGCTGAACAAAGAGGGTCGACAGAAAAGAAAATCATACTCGACCCTATAGTTTAGCTAGAATCTGATTGTGTTGTTCATACGATATACTTTTATATAACCCATTTTAAAACCACATCTTATTCGTCCCTTGTTAACAGTCATTCAAGATTATAGTTCTCATATATCAACTCGTTTTATCGCTTAACATGTTATAATGAATGCATGATCATGTGTGTGCCGATCGATGGTATATAAATGTTTACCTTAAAGCTGCACCAAGAATGATCGAAGAGAATAGGGGAAAAAAAACGATACACGAACACCATCGCGATCTAACTCCACCATCCTAACCCCAACCATGATCTAGAACATGAGAAGTACTCACGTACACAACAGGAATCGAACACCAAAGATCACAGCCACAATTCCAACGTTAGACGAACACGAAAACCAACCTCGAATGAGACTCGATAACCAATCACGATACAAACCTCCTGCTGATGAACCCTCCAACAACGAATCGAGATCGAAACCAAGCAAGGGCCATGACGAAGACTAAATTCGTATTTGTAGTTTGCATGATGGACGTTGGTGACCCAACCCTCATGCGATCACACCCTCAGTTTCTCATACGATCATGATAAAGATTTGTTTTGTTTTGGCTGTTTAAGAGGTATATGCACGTTTCAATTTTTTTGGTGAGGTATCACGTATATGTGATAACCTTGTGGAACAAATACTACTGGTCTATCAAAAGTGATGTATACATATCTTTTTAAGAAAGGCAAGCGTATATGTTTGTCTTTGTTTCCATGCGTATGAAAAGAAAAGGAATCGGTTATGGTGAGACAAATTAGGGAATTTACCAAAGTTATCTCAATCACGTACTAGGACTATATTCAAGACCGTATTCGTTGTGTACATAAATATGGATCGGCTAGGCTAAATAAAATGTGTAACCATATTTTAATTGTGTATAACATAAGTTTTAATATTCGTATTACGTTTATATGTTCAAATATTAACGTGTTAGATACTTAGGTTATAAGTTCATATAGTATGGTTTCGAGTCATAACACGTTATATAACTCAAATTTTAATTTATGGCGTATTTTACAAGTTCTTAAAATTTTAAATTTAGAGGGTATTTTGGTCATTTCGGATTGTGGTGATTTTGGGTTTTTACAGCACTGGTACCTTTCCTAGTCCGAACTCTATCAGCAATACCAGAAGACCCTACGATCTTCAGCTGGTCACTCCCGGAAGGAGTATCATCAGAGTCACCAACATGCTCCACAAGTTGGGGGGTTTCCTCAGTATTAAGGGGCTTGATCGGGGGAAGCACAGCAAGAGGTTTAGGTGGGGAAACATCAACATCATTATTGTTCACAGATATAGATGGAGATCCTACTCCGAAGCTGATATCTTTGGGATCCTTTGGAATGAAGCTTACTTCCTTTGCACCACCTGCGACAACGAAGTTTCTGAAAGCCATTTCTGCAAAAACAAACGCAAAAGGAGATGAATATCAGCAGATAAGTTATTTATTCTAAGAAAATAAGAATTGTACATACTTTTTCCTTCACAAATAATTTCAGGTGATTACGGAGACCCGTCCCAGCTGTCACTTAAACCAGCCAGGTACAATATAGGCTCTGGAAATGTCTGGACATTAGCAGGGTGGCGTGCAAGACTCTGGTACAAGGGGTCGCTCCTTATCTCATAGGGAAGAGGGTCATTATACTTCTTCTCATCATACATGTTTGCTTCATCCAACAATGCTGGATACTCAGGAGGTATGATGGTACTTTCAACATAGAAAAACTGTCCTTTCCAGTTTCTAATATTTGAAAAGGGTTTCGTCACAAGAACAGGCACGTCATGTTCACCCCTTTTGGCAATGGTTACCCAATCTCCACCAGGATAGAGATTCACAAAACCCCTAAGCACCTCTAATGTGGGTTCATATCCGTACGCTTTACACATTACGATGTAAGTGGTCAACTTAGCAAGACCAAAAGGGTTTAACCTAGAAATATGCACCTGATAGTATTGTAGAAACTCTAAAATCAAGGGATGAATGGGTATCCTAAGATTCGATTGAGTGAATGCATGCACATACAAACCCACAAACCCTTCGGGAGCATCGAAAATATTTTGTTTCTTACTAGGGAGCATGATTTTGTACTCCGAGGGTATAGGGTAATCAAGCAGAAACTCAGATAAGGCTTGTTTTGACAATGTACAGGTCTGTTGCCTAATAATTCACTTAGCGGCCATGCTCATATTAAAAGAATAAAAGATCAAGGAAGGTTTACTGGAATTTTACCTTTTCGTTCCAACGGAAGCACAAGATTGCAGAGCAATGTGTATATTTTGGGCGGAGGTAAAATGAGCTAGGGTTTAATTATTTTGGGTTTATGTACCCAGACGGTTTTGATCCCAAGCGCACACGTGTACACCTAACTTTGAAGATCTTACGGATCTTAAACGGGCATTTAAATTTTGAAGCGATGTTTGCTAGTACCGATTAAATAAGCCGTTTGAGCTTACAGCCCAAGTGGGAGGATAATCATTAGCCCGCATTAAATGCGCGATTTAGTTAGTCATTTATTTTTGCACGGGAGTGTAATTTAATAGGTATAATGCATGTTGATTTTGAGAGTCGAATGCAATTTATACTTGTACGTATATATCACTTTCGACTGGGGGGCTTGATGATGTACCCTCCGAACGGGTCGAAGGACTCCCCTTCGAGCCTGTGTGAAGCCCTCTCTTCGAAGGCCCAGGTTAATCTCTTAACACGTTTTATTGGCGTAAAACCATTCGTCTACGAAATGGTTACCATGTGGGAACCCGCCAATCGAAGCCCTAAGCCCTTCGGGGTATCCCTCTCGAAGGGACTACAACGGAGAACCCTCTTGACCTGGTCATAACCGCGTCTCCTCTTCCTTTAGGCCTTCCCGCCAAAATAGAGATCGTGGGCTACAAAGCCCTAGCGGTTACCACAAAATCATTGGACGCCCCCATGATCTCCGAAAAAAGTGCAACCGCCCACTAAGTCCTATTTCTCCCTTATAAATAGCTTAGTCGGGCCAGGACGATGTAAGTTAACTTCACTTTCTCAATTTACAACCTACTTATCATATCACACATACTTACTCGCACGCCGGAGGTGGTTCGCAGGGTCCAACCCCTACGCAATCACTTAACGTAGTGTCTTGGTATTTCATATTTCAGGTTAAGATCAAGCTTGGCGCAATCCCAACACCCCATAAATCCTTTGATCCTCATCGAAGGCCTGGTAGTGCAATTATTTGTACAATCAATAATCCTTGGTTATTACTAATTCACTAACTTAATTTAACTATATTGAACAACTTTCAAAAGCCAATAAGCACTCTAATAAGCTGAGCTTATTTTGACTGTTTATGGCTTTTTAAGCTATTTTTTGGAAAATTTAATCTACTAGAATTCTAATTAAATAAAACAAGTAAAAACAATGCTAAATTAATAATAAGCAGAGAATAACTACCTATAAGCTACAATAAGCAGATGAACAGTAGTCGTTGACTTTCGTTGACCATTTGACTATTTGAACTAACGCATTAACCAAGCAAGAACAATATCACAACAAGCCTTTAATAAGCTTAACTAAGCTTAAGGAACAGAGAATGGAGCTTCTAAACCTTAAACAATAATTAATTCGAATAACTGAAATAGCATTAAGCCTGAATTACAACTGAAATAGTACAAGGTTTGGAAACTTAAACTAAAACTGAAATTTAAAGTAACAATAAGTTGAAATTAAGCTAAATATTTAAAAGCTTATCTGAATTCAACTACATTACACTTAATTACACTACTCCTATTATGAACTAAAATCTACTAACTCCATTTCTGTGAGTGTGGGGGCTTTTATATTCTTTCACAAAGCTTCTCTAAGTCTTCTGAGCAAATCCCAACCATTGGATTGGCTTCCCATCAATCTCATCCCTTAATTCTGTTTTGGCGAGAAATTAGTCTAAGTGGATTTCCAGCTGGAAGGGATCACGTGAAAAGGTAATGTGGGAATTAGCTAAGTGAGGGGGGGGAGGCGTGTAGCAGTGAAAAAGCATGGTGAGTGGTGGTTTTGTCAGGGGAAATGGTGGGAGATGGTGGTTTTGGGTGAGTGGGTTTGACTGTGTTGTTGACTGGTATTAGCTAAAGGATAAAACGGGATGGGTTATTGTGTTTGTTTTGGGTTTAGTTAATTTAGGTTTAGGGTAAAAAGGTTTAGGGTAAATGGGTTTAGGGTAATTAGTGAAAATAGGTTTTGGTTTCGGGTTCGTTTTTCCAAGCTCAATCCAGTGCCATATCCCGGGGTTGACTTTGACTTTGTCTTTTTTTTCATTAAATGCTCAAATGGTGTCGAGTCGATCCGGCAATGTCCGTTTTTGCTCTTTTTCCCATCCAAGCTCGGTTTTGTCCACTTTTGCCTTGTTTTTAATCCTTTTGTACCTGAAACACATAAAAACACAAACCACGAATATTTGCAATAATAATTGATCTATTTGGGTGTTTTTGGTCGTTTTTGTGTCTTATATGGGTATTAAATGATGAGTAAATAGGCACTCATCATCGCCCCACACTATCAATTGCTAGTCCCTAGCAATCCGATCATATAAAGTAATGAAATATCAAAAGAATATAAAGCATAACCCGTTTTGACTTTTTATTAAATGCAAGAAATTTAAACTAGAACAAAATAGATAACATGCTTGATTTCCAAAAATGGTATCATGGAACGGGATTCACACAAAATGGGTGTCTCCAGGGAATTGTAATCGTCATCCTCTTTTTTATACTCCCAACTAAGCTTAAACTCATTGTGCAAATGTTTTTGTAAAATGATAACACTACTTATACTAATAATCTATGTAAGCCGAAACTTAACTTTTCACTCCCACAATTTATTTAAGTTAGGTGACTGTGCTCATTTTCAAAATTTTGACCGCAAAAATCGATATTTATTATGGTTGTTATTTGTTTAAGTCAAATACTAATTTACCGGGAACCTCAAAAATCTAAGGATCGAAAAGGGCCTTTTCCATGTAGCGGCTTTCTTCTCGGCACATCCCAAACCAGTTGGTTTTAGGTGACCAGGCTTTTGACACCCCACAGAGAATAGTACCGGAATCAGCGGAATTTCGATTTCAAAGATTTTGGATATTCCCACTAAGCTAGTATTAAATACTTAAATAGATAACAAAAACGATCATTTAGAGATTAGAGACTCAAAGGTGAGATTACTCCATGTAACGGCGGAGCTTTCGGGGCCTTTGAAATCAACAATCAACCAAATTACCGTTTAACCTTTATACATAATTGACGAATCCAAGTTCAACTTCCGATTTAAACTTAAGAAAAAGCAATTTTCCTACATTTATTAACATATACATCTTTATTTTTGCAACATCAAAACTTATTGCATTTTGCAATATCATTCCATTTTTGCATTTTGCAATATCATTCCATTTTTCTATTTTTCTCTTTTTTTTTTTTTTTTTTTTTTTTTTTTGACAACTTAACTTCTTACTGTACCATAAACTACGGAGCTTCACGGGGAAATTCCAAGACATTATACCTTAGGAATAAAGGATCCAAGGGCCGTTACAACGAAGAGTTCCAAGACTCTAAGCATTCCGGAAATGAGGTTCCAAGGGTGTTAGACCAAGACCTTACACCTTCCTAAATAAAGATCCAAGGGCCGATGTAAGAGGGTAGCCAAGACCTAAACGCCTTTTGGAAATAAGGATCCAAGGACCGATCTTGAACCGTAGCTTAGGACTTATTTATTCATACTCAAAACTTTAATTTGCATTCTCAAAAATTTAAATAAAAAGTTGAACTCAGACTCTATATCAAAATTGTATAAAAATATGTTTTGCATAACAAAATGATTTTAACGTTCAAACGTTTGAAAACAGCACGTATTTTAGTCAGATTAAGAGCTTCTGGGAGGAAAATCCATAGATTACTTATATAAGCTCTGAAGAGAACCAACTACTCTACGCTTAGCATTTTCATTTGCACAAATCGTAAAACCTTAGTCTAACCGTTAAGGAAGCAGCCAGATCAACACTCTGGCAGAGTCGGGATTCCCTTTGTTCTAACCTAATCAAGACTAAGCACTTTTTTTTTTGGTGCAAAGCACTTCTTTTTTATGCAATTTCTTATTTAAAAACGAAAATATTTTAAAATTTTGGCCAAAACGGGGGTACTAGGGCACTAGAAGGTACATATGTGACAAAAATCGCGAGAATTCCCCCCCCCCCCCCCACACTTAGAATTGAATATTGACCTCAATATTCAAAGTACCGGCTATTATGCCGACACTTAGAACGTAAAAAGGTAATACTAATAGCCAAGTTTGTGAAAGAATTCTCTATTTTCACAAACAGGATTAAAAAGATATCCCTAGATAATCATTGGCAAAAAAGATCGGATATTGGGCGGCTGGATTGAAAACAGGCGCATCAATCATCACGATCTAAGGGAAACCTGCAAACAAGAGCAAACAACACACAAATAAAGCACAGTAGAGGAATCCCCCCACACTTAGTGTCAGAAAAAAGAAAGAAGTCAGAAACATGGGTTGTCACCCATGTGGTGCTAATGTTTTTGTTAACCGAGTCACTAGCTTGACTCGACCTCGAATTCATTTGTTCTTGGGGAAGCATGTGGAAGAGAAAATCTCCATCGGACTTTCATTCGAAATGCTTGGATAAACATTGAAGTTCTTGAAAGTTCCACTCCGATGAGATACACCCGGCTCAAGAGAATGATAAATGGAGATGCCCGGGTCAAAAACTTTGTCCTCATTTCCAAAGGAGAAAAAGAGAGGACAAGTCACCGTATAGGTGAGGAAGGGTAGAAAAACTCGAACAACATATGTGAAATCAATATAATGGCGATCCTTAACGGGAAATGTCACATATGTCGGAGAAAGAATGTCTTTATGAATCTCGGGATTAAGAGTTGAGGTCATATCATCAAGTTTAGACATAATATAGTCCTTTACCTCATTGTTCTCTAACACTAAATCAAAAAGAGGATTTAAGTTGCTAGAAAGGTACTCATCAAATTCAAAAAGAGAATTCGAATAGACTTTGAGACTTTCATTTGGAACGTCCTCATCAGAAAGTGATTCGTCGTCACTAGAGGAAAAATCATCATTGGACTTGAAAAGAGGGTTAGAGAAAATCCCGGAAAAATCATCCTCAATGTCAAGAGGATAATCATCACAAATAGAAAAATCATATCCATTGTTCGATATATCCTCAGACTCACTTGGGATTGGGATAAGGTTCTCAGCACTAGACTTTATGAATTCGTCCGATTCCTTTTCAGGAATAGTGCTAAGATGCTCATCCCCCATAATAAGAGAGTCCTCGGAGTCCAAAATCGGTAAGATGGATGTGGTTGCAATAGACTGAGGGAGTTGAAAAATGGTATTATTCATAAGAATATCAATCTCCTCGTCTTCCTCTTCTTCGTCATCGAGAATGGCAGCCTTATTAAATTAGAAACGCCTTTGTGTTGCTCGTTCTTCGGCGAGTAAATCTTCCATAGATTTACCATGACGATCTTCTTGGGTATGCTTAACAGCCAAATCATTAAGTGCATTCCTCACATCTTGAAATTCTTGGAATACATCTTTGAAAGCCAAATCCTGAGGAGATGGCTGAGGCTGAGGTTGAATCGTTTGATACTGTGGAGGTTGGTCATGATAAGAATAGTCATAATTGTCACAAGTGCCATGCTCATAGACAAGCGAGTTCCTCGTTTGACAATCGGAATCATAATGCGGACCTCCACAGTATTCACAACAATATGATTGTTGTGGTTGATTCAAAGAAGTATATGGATATTGGTCATAACCGAAATTTTGATTGTTACACGAAACCTGCTCATAGACAAGCATATTACTTGCTTGACAATCAAAACTTTGGTGAGGACCTCCACAATTAGCACAAAGATCATTTGGCACATTCTGAAATGATGTATCATTGAAGTTTTGATAGCACGGCTCTTGCCCAAATGAATCCTGAGGAGGGGAGTTGAAATCGTTTTGAAAATTTGGATAAGTAAATGTATTTTCGATTTTAGAAGTGCAACATACACCAAGTTCATGAGTAAACCCACATTTCTTGCAAAAACATCGTTCACAAAGTGAATCATCTCCCGACGGATCTCCACAATTAAAGCAATTTTGCTGATCAGATGAAGATGGCTGGGATTGTGGAGGGTAGTTGGAAAAACCTTGAGAATTATCGACGGAATTAGGATTTGATTTAATGGATAATTCACACCAATAACAAGATCCGTCGCTACAATCATTTCCACACCGCTCACACGAATACTTGGAACAACGAAGATCATCACCCACTGGTTTTTTACAATGAAAATAGTGATAGCCGGGTGACGACATAAGAATTAAACATTAAAGAGGGATAAGAAGAAAATAGAATTAAACGGATAGAGGGTGAGAGATAAAGAATTAAACGAATAAGAGGAATAAGAAGAATATTTTTTATTTTTAAAATTTAGAAACATTTTGAAAAACACAAAGAAAAAAGGAAAATAAATTTGAAAAGAAAATCTTTTTGGGTTTTTATAAGAAAATATTTACAAATGAATATGATAACTTCACGAGGAAGAGTCTTCAAAACACGCATCGACAAACGAGAATTAAAAATTCGCTTCAAGCCTTCCCCGGCAGCGGCGCCAAAATTTGATTCGAAAGAATCAATACGTATAAAAATATTTCCTAGGAAACACAAGTGAAGTATGTGTAACCCGGTTCGTTATCCCCAACGAAGGATTGAATGGAATTATGTGATCTCGATTTGTGATTGTGTGTGATGAATAGTGGAAAAGATGGGATTTTGAGTTTTTAAACTAAAATAAGCAAATATAAACTAAAAACAACTTTTGAAACTTCACTATAAGCTCATAAATAAGCTGCTAAGCTGATCAGTGGCTATAAAAGGAAAACAAGCAAAAGGCTAATGGCTAAAGGACTAATAAGCTAATATAAGCTAACTAGAAATGGAAATAAGCTAAGGCAATTAAATCACACTCTAAATAAGATAGGAAAAAAGCTTAAAAATAAGCAAAAGCAGAATAAGCACTAATTTAATCCTAATTAAGCAAACTGAGGTCTGCTCATTCAATGGTGCAGGGCAAAAAGTGGCTTTTTCAAGCCACTAAAAAGCTAGTGAAAAGCTGATAAAAAAATCAAAAAATATGGACCAACTAGATAAGCAGCCCAATATTATATGTGCCAAAGTTTAGCTTATTCTAACTTATATTGAACAAATTAAAAATGAAAAACATCAGCTGATCTGGACAAAAATTATGAAAAAAATGCAGAATTTGCAGCTAATAAAAAGCTGTTAAAAGCTAATGGAAAAATTCAAAAAAAATGTGGACTAAGTGAAATAGCAACCCAAGATCATCAGTACCAAGTTTAAGCTTAAAAGGGCTTATAATGAAGAAATGAAAAATGAAAAACTACAGCTGATCTGAAGAAAATGTGCTTATGCAGGACAAAACTGAGGCAGATTTTAAGCTAATGAAAAGCTATTAAAAAGATAATATAAAAAATCAGAAAAATATGTAACAACTAGAAAAGGTACCAAATATCTTAAGTACCAAATCTCAGCTTATTCTAACTTATAATGAAGAAATGAAAAATAAAAAGCATGGGCTGAAAATTGGAAAAACTGAGAATGCAGTCTGCTATAACTACTTGGACTGAATATTGGCTAATCATTAACCAAGGCCTTAGGGGATTAACCTAGTGCTGAGTATGGACTATAGTGGACCTAAATATGCTAAATAGGATGGCTTATAAAGCCTTAGCTTATAAAGAGCTTATAAGCTTAATTCACACCCTACAACTACTAACAGTGATTCCAACTATCATAAACCTTAGAATAAGCCAAAATTCAACTACAAGAAACTTAAATTAGCTACATTAAGGCCAATCAAAACTCACCTAATTGGACATGAATAGTGAAAGACCAAATTGACCCGTTTTTTACCCTTTAGCCAAACAGCCCTTTAGAAGGGTCTGTTTTGGTTTTAAACTGGATAGGCCAATTTCAACTATAATCCTTGGTTATCACTAATTCACTAACTTAATTTAACTATATTGAACAACTTTCAAAAGCCAATAAGCACTCTAATAAGCTGATGCGCGTGATGTGTCGTTGCGGTTTAGCAGTTTTAATGCCTACTCAAGTTTTAAATTTATATTTAGCCGACTTATCAATAACACACACACTTAACGAGCAGTGTACCCGGTCAGTATGAAGATAATGGTAAGTAGAGTGTCGATCACTAAGAGTGGAACGTATTATCTAGTTATTCTAATCAGTATTTTAATATCCTAACGCAAGGGGGTTTCAGCCTGAGAGACTGGCATGATTTGTTGCAATTAAATAATAAAATAAACCAACAGGCACGAATCAGCAAGTAGACACACACGTACACAGATAGATACTCGAGACAATAAGAGGGCTGTCCTTATAATTAAGTAGTTTGTCACTTGTTTTATTGATAGCTTTATATGAAGTGTATGTAGTTAATCCTTTCTCGTTGGTCCTATTCTTATCGGCGAGTAAACCCTTAATGATTACTTATGTCTAAAAGTTATTCCTAAGTGATCAATTTAGAAACAACCGTGGGAGCCACATTATGTCCCGCAGTCAAATGCCCGCAAGCCACTAATAAACACAGAGGTTATCAATGCACTAATAAGTAGTAACCAAAGACATCAACATATAAACTTTAATTAATGAGAAAGCAGTTTTAAGGGAGTGCAATCTTTCCGTTGCCACATTACACAAGCCACCAATCTTGATGAATTAAAGTTTACTAACACAATAAAACAAAACTACTTAATGAATTAAACATATGCAGCACCTTCTTACAGCTCTTGTATCTTTGATTTGGGTGTGTCTTGTGCTGCCTCCTTGACTGAATTCGTCCTTTGTTCCTCCTGTTCGGTCTTCTGTTTTAGGGTTTCGGAACTTGTAATTCGTCTGGTCTACGGGGTATTTATACTTTCTGTCTGAGGAAAGATGCGGCGCATCTACTAAGTAGATACGGCGCATGTACTTAACTTCGCGTGGGGTCCAAGATTATAATATTCAGGAATATTCGTACACCGCCAGAAGATGCGGCGTAACTCCATGATCAGATGCGGCGCATGTCCTCTTGTATCTTGGATCGTATCTGGTGATATCTTGATAGAGATGCGGCGCATGTCGAGAGTGAGATGCGGCGCATCTGGAGCAGAATTGACTTGATCTTGTCCATGTCAGTAGACTTTCACTTTATGCACGTTTTGCTCCATTATTAGTCCAAAATCATTAAGTTTCACCAAATGCTTGTTTTTACCTGAGAATTACAAAAGTAAATGATTAAGTATCAATCCTCATACATAATATAGTAAAACAAGTCAAATTAATAGGATAAATGATAGTAATAAAATGTACTTATTTGAGTTCATCAAATATCCCCCCACTTGAACTTTACTTGTCCCCAAGTAAACCTTAGAATTTCTTTTATGAAAATGTATCATAAAAGATGTTAGGATTTATTTTTATATTTAAGCATGTATTCGTTTATTTCATAATCACACAACTAAACACTTAACGAATTAGAAGTAAAATAAAATAAGTCGATAAAAGCAAATCTAATCGTTTAACTGTCCAGTCGCGACGAATATTCTATCATAAGCTTGGCAAGTATACACATCTCCACCACTAAAGCTAAGGAATAACAAGTCTAAAGCGGTAAAAAGGGTTTTTAGGCTTAAGGGTTAATTATTCTCTTTCACTATCCATCTCAAATTCCAGAAAAGGCGACAAAATCACAAATACATGATCGAATCCACGAACACGATACTTGCAATTGCTCAAATCCTTAACTCGAATAGGCTAAAGATAGGTCCAAACTTCACCAATAATAATATATCAAAAAGGGCGACAAAATCATAAATACATAGTCGAATCCACGACTACGATACTTAAGATTGCTCAAATCCCCAATCTCAATAAATCAAAGGTTCGGTTGGATAAAGAACAATAAAGGGCATGGATAACATTTGGGATATAAATTGGTGTAAAAATAAAAATAAACAAAACAAATAAATTAAAATCCTAAGTGTGGTTAATCACTATCCCAACCATCCCATGAATAAGACTCATATCATCGAATAACTCACGCTTTAACACTTGAAACACACGCTTTAGGTAGACACGAATTATACTCAACAAGATCTTAATCAAAGAATAAACCTTAATTGGCGTTCCATAACTGCCAATTCCCATTCAATCCATAGATATAGTACAACAAATAGTGGTGATATCGACCACTTACATAACTTTACATAAGTTGGTTAAAACAAACATCCAACTCTTCTTTCTTTTCTTTTTCTTTTCTCATTTTTTCGATTTTTTTTTTTTTTTTTTTTTTTTTTTTTTTTACATAAACATAGATGTGTGAAATTTCACCACATCACTATAATGATAATTCTGGATAATTTTTCCATACTTTTCATGACTTCAGAAATAATGGTAATAGTGAAAGTAGTAAACACACGAAAAATAAACTCAAAGATATACAATATTTACTTTCACTCCAATTGCATTGTGCAATTTCCCGACCTAACCAAAGATAATGAATTACGCACGCGAACACAGGTAATGTAAGGAAACACACTTTGCCTATAGCAATTAACCAACCACGGATTCTAATCTACAGGGTAGGTTAAGGTGTAAGGGTGTAACGAAACATTTTAACAAAGGTGTAAGAAACGAAAGGAATGGCTCTGAGTGTTTTTCTAGGGGTATCTTACTCTAAAAATGAGAGTAACAAAAGGGTTTATACAGGGGTTAACTAACCAGTGTAGTTAGCTAATATCACATAACATATAAGGCTATTTGGGTGTAATCCTAGAATTTACCAATTTAGACAAGTCATTCCAATTATATAAAATAATACTTATTATGGTGGTCTCGAATAGTATACAAGCCAAGTTCTAAAGTTTACAAGTCACCGGCACACTCATAGATTTGTGAATTTTGAAAAATCACAATTTTTGAAAATAACGTCATGTGTGCAGCTATGCAACTTAGATCTTAAACAAAAACATGCTAAAAAATTTTTAAGTTTGATATATTAAGCACATTTTAAGCATAATTTTTGAAAAAGTTTAGGACAAGTAATTGTTAAGTGTTCTAATTCTCCAATCCCCCCACTTAAGTTAAACAACGTCCTCGTTGTTTGTATAAAAGGTTAAAAACTGGAAAATAAAAGAATTAGAACAGGAAAACTCCCCTGAGATTTGCTCGGTATGATCCTCCATTTGTATTAGAGCAAAAATCAACTTCTTGTGGATTAGAACGTTAAAGCTTCATACTTGATGTATCCACAGGAAATCCAGGAAACTATAATACCACCAACACTTTAAAACACACCTAAGATAAGAAAGGTTCAACTTGCATAATACATTAGTAGTTAGGAAAAATAAAACTTAAAAATTAAAACTGAAAATCATCAGGTCAGTCGATGCGCCGTATCTTATTGAAGAAGATACGCCGTATCGATCCTGGAATTAATACGGATCAGAATAAAGATGCGCCGCATCCTTAACCAGGGATGCGCCGCATTAAAAATAAACTGATAAATAGTTTTAAAGTCGAAAATAAAAATGCAGAAAAATAAAATAAGATATGACCATTGCAGGAGATGCGTCGCATCTCAGAATTGAGATGCGCCGTATCCTCATGCGGCCTGGACTGACTCGACACAGAAAACAGAATAATAAAAGATAAATCCGGGTTGTCTCCCGGTAAGCACTTGTCTTTATTCCAGAGTCTTCAAGTTAGACTCACGTTCAGCTCTTTAATATCGATCATTGACTCCTACATTGCCGCGTAGGATCCACTTAGCAACTAATTCGTCACGTATATATTCAGGTCCCAAGTTCAAAACTAATGGAGAGAATTTGTGGCAGACCCTATTAGTAGCATGTTTAAATCCAGGGTGAGTTCGGGGCATCATATAAGTGATAACGTCGCTTCCACATTGAAAGGTGATCTTTCCTTCAAATCGCTTTGCATTAATAGTGATCTCCCTACAGAATGGTTTTCCAACAATCACGTCGCCCATACTGCTGTCACGATAGGCATTCATGTCTTCAACAACGGCGAACTCAGTTACAATAGTAAAGCGTCCAACGAAGATCGGGACATTAATGAAGGCTCCAACTACATTCTTTCCCCTACACTCCACTTTATTTCTCATAATAGAATTGTAAAAGCTTCTTGACATAACATTGATCGGCAAAATAGGAAAGAAATTGGCGTCAATACATTTGTATCCAATCATGCATGGGAATTGCAAATTGTAAGCACAATTGGCGTGGATCCTTCTACCATAATCCCAAGAACCATCATATCCCTCAAATTCATCGTAATTCCTAGTATTAATAACGTTGACTTTTGGACTATCCATAATTTCTCCTTCTTCTAACTCAGATTCAGCATCATCCATGAACAGGTCATTGGATTCCAATGGTCCATTAAGGTCATTAAGTTCAATGTAGTCCCCATCGTAACGTTCGAGTGATTTATCATGCACTAATACTTCATTCATAAAATTGGCTTCGAAGTCGAAGTCAATCAGTTCTCCGTATCCTTCCATTATCCTTCTGAAACAATCACGAAAAGCATCAGTAGGATTTGTTCGCTAGAAGAGAAATTAATGAATATAGAAACGGATATATGAATAAAAATAGCTGATATCGGCATACGATGCGCCGTATCCAAAAAGTTGGATACGCCGTATCTTATAATCGTTAAAATTTAATCAGACTTTATTCAGAAAATAGATACGCCGCTTTAGAATTTAAGAATGCGCCGTATCGAATTAATTAATCAAAAATCAGCTTATCTAATTAAAATTAAATGCGTCGTATTAACGAAAGTCAATGCGCCGTATTTTCGTTACGTTTAAAAATAAAAGATTTTTGATTCAGTAAGATGCGCCGTATCGACAGAGATCGATACGCCGTATCTGTTTAATAATTCGCAAACTGTTTTTAATTAAAATAATAGATACGCCGTATCTGCGAAAGCAGATGCGTCGTATGGCGTTAACGTTTAGAAAATTTTTTATCAAAAACAGATACGCCGTATCTGCTAAAGCAGATGCGTCGTATTACTTTATCGCTTAGAAAAATTTTCTTATTAAAAACAGATACGCCGTATCTTGGGGAAAAGATGCGTCGTATCGAATTAATTAAACGCGTTGTATTAAAAAAAATTAAACGCAATACGCCGTATCTGAGAGATCAGATGCGCCGTATCGTTTGATTTAGCACAGTACAACGATAGCAGAACAGAAAAATACGAAAAAATAAAAACAAAAAATTAAACACACAAACAAAAACAAAAATAAACACACAAAAATAAAAAGAAAACAATTAACACACAATACAACAAATATGTAAAATAGTACAATGATGCAATTAATCTAATAAAAAAGAAAAAACAAATCAAGATACGCCACGAGTATTTTAATTAGGTTTTTCTTTTAAAATACTAATTAAAATAACAGATAATAACAATTCACTCCCCGGCAGCGGCGCCAAAAACTTGATGCGCGTGATGTGTCGTTGCGGTTTAGCAGTTTTAATGCCTACTCAAGTTTTAAATTTATATTTAGCCGACTTATCAATAACACACACACTTAACGAGCAGTGTACCCGGTCAGTATGAAGATAATGGTAAGTAGAGTGTCGATCACTAAGAGTGGAACGTATTATCTAGTTATTCTAATCAGTATTTTAATATCCTAACGCAAGGGGGTTTCAGCCTGAGAGACTGGCACGATTTGTTGCAATTAAATAATAAAATAAACCAATAGGCACGAATCAGCAAGTAGCACACACGTACACAGATAAATACTCGAGACAATAAGAGGGCTGTATATGAAGTGTATGTAGTTAACCCTTTCTCGTTGGTCCTATTCTTATCGGCGAGTAAACCCTTAATGATTACTTATGTCTAAAAGTTATTCCTAAGTGATCAATTTAGAAACAACCGTGGGAGCCACATCTTGTCCCGCAGTCAAATGCCCGCAAGCCACTAATAAACACAGAGGTTATCAATGCACTAATAAGTAGTAACCAAAGACATCAACATATAAACTTTAATTGATGGGAAAGCAGTTTTAAGGGAGTGCAATCTTTCCGTTGCCACATTACACAAGCCACCAATCTTGATGAATTAAAGTTTGCTAACACAATAAAACAAAACTACTTAATGAATTAAACACATGCAGCACCTTCTTACAGCTCTTGTATCTTTGATTTGGGTGTGTCTTGTGCTACCTCCTTGACTGAATTCGTCCTTTGTTCCTCCTGTTCGGTCTTCTGTTTTAGGGTTTCGGAACTTGTAATTCGTCTGGTCTACGGGGTATTTATACTTTCTGTCTGAGGAAAGATGCGGCGCATCTACTAAGTAGATGCGGCGCATGTACTTAACTTCGCGTGGGGTCCAAGATTATAATATTCAGGAATATTCGTACACCGCCAGAAGATGCGGCGTAACTCCATGATCAGATGCGGCGCATGTCCTCTTGTATCTTGGATCGTATCTGGTGATATCTTGATAGAGATGCGGCGCATGTCGAGAGTGAGATGCGGCGCATCTGGAGCAGAATTGACTTGATCTTGTCCATGTCAGTAGACTTTCACTTTATGCACGTTTTGCTCCATTATTAGTCCAAAATCATTAAGTTTCACCAAATGCTTGTTTTTACCTGAGAATTACAAAAGTAAATGATTAAGTATCAATCCTCATACATAATATAGTAAAACAAGTCAAATTAATAGGATAAATGATAGTAATAAAATGTACTTATTTGAGTTCATCATAAGCTGAGCTTATTTTGACTGTTTATGGCTTTTTAAGCTCTTTTTTGGAAAATTTAATCTACTAGAATTCTAATTAAATAAAACAAGTAAAAACAATGCTAAATTAATAATAAGCAGAGAATAACTACCTATAAGCTACAATAAGCAGATGAACAGTAGTCGTTGACTTTCGTTGACCATTTGACTATTTGAACTAAAGCAGTAACCAAGCAAGAACAATATCACAACAAGCCTTTAATAAGCTTAACTGAGCTTAAGGAACAGAGAATGGAGCTTCTAAACCTTAAACAATAATTAATTCGAATAACTGAAATAGCATTAAGCCTAAATTACAACTGAAATAGTACAAGGTTTGGAAACTTAAACTAAAACTTAAATTTAAAGTAACAATAAGCTGAAATTAAGCTAAATATTTAAAAGCTTATCTGAATTCAACTACATTACACTTAATTACACTACTCCTATTATGAACTAAAATCTACTAACTCCATTTCTGTGAGTGTGGGGGCTTTTATATTCTTTCACAAAGCTTCTCTAAGTCTTCTGAGCAAATCCCAACCATTGGATTGGCTTCCCATCAATCTCATCCCTTAATTCAGTTTTGGCGGGAAATTAGTCTAAGTGGATTTCCAGCTGGAAGGGATCATGTGAAAAGGTACTGTGGGAATTAGCTAAGTGAGGGGGGGAAGGCCTGTAGCAGTGAAAAAGCATGGGGAGTGGTGGTTTTGTCAGGGGAAATGGTGGGAGATGGTGGTTTTGGGTGAGTGGGTTTGACTATGTTGTTGACTTGTATTAGCTAAAGGATAAAACGAGAGGGTTAATTTGTTGTTTGGGTTATATGTTTAGGGTATTTTAGGTTTAGGGTTAAATTGAAGGGTTTAGGGTAATTAGTGAAAATAGGTTTTGGTTTCGGGTTCGTTTTTCCAAGCTCAATCTAGTGCCATATCCCGGGGTTGACTTTGACTTCGTCTTTTTTTTCATTAAATGCTCAAATGGTGTCGAGTCGATCCGGCAATGTCCGTTTTTGCTCTTTTTCCCATCCAAGCTCGGTTTTATCCACTTTTGCCTTGTTTTTAATCCTTTTGTACCTGAAACACATAAAAACACAAACCAAGAATACTTGCAACAATAATTGATCTATTTGGGTGTTTTTGGTCATTTTTGTATCTTATATGGGTATAAAATGATGAGTAAATAGGCACTCATTGTTTGCCAAAATCTTGAGGTAAATCGGCTATCTCTGTCTGAGATGATGGAGATCGGAACTCCACGTCAAGTCACTATTTCCTTGAGGTACAACTGAGCGAGGGTGCTCATCTCGTCAGTTTCCTTGATTGGTAGGAAATGAGCGGATTTGGTGAGACGATCAATGATGACCCAGATGGTGTCCAATCCAGTTGACGTCTTCGGTAGTTTAGTGATGAAATCCATGGTAATTCTTTCCCATTTCCGTACTAGTAGTTCAGGTTGTACAAGCAATTCTGACAGCTTTTGACTTTCCACCTTGAACCTTGAACAAGTCAAACATTTCCCAACACACTCAACGATGTCGGCTTTCATGTTGGGCCACCAGTAGATCTTTTTGAGATCCTGATACATCTTGTCAGAATCCGGGTGAATAGAGTACTTGGATTTGTGAGATTCATGCATGATGAGATCTCGAATAGCTCCGTAGAGAGGAACCCAATATCTTTCTTTGAAACACAGCATACCGTCTGATCTTTTTACAAAACCATTTTCATTCTTTGGCATACCGTAAATCTTCTCATGGGGTATGTTTTCTTCGTTGAGAGCTTCTGATTAGGCTATGAGGATTTGTGATGGAAGGGGTGAGCAAATGGTCATTCCCAGAGATCGGACTCTGAGAGGTTTGATTCTTTCCTTTCTACTCAAGGCATCAGCCACAACATTCGCTTTACTGGGGTGATAGCGAATTTCACAATCGTAATCGTTGAGCAATTCCAACCATCGGCGCTGTCTCATGTTCAGCTCCTTCTGATCCAGTATGTGTTGAAGGCTCTTGTGATCGGTGAAAACCGTGCACTTGGTACCGTACAAGTAATGTCTCCATATCTTAAGAGCAAAGACCACTGCTCCTAATTCTAGATCATGGGTGGTGTAGTTTTCTTCGTTCTTCTTGAGCTGTCTAGAAGCATAAGCTATCACTTTGCTTCTTTGAATCAACACTGCACCTAAACCGTGATGTGATGCATCACAATACACCACGAAGTCTTCACTTCCTTCAGGTAGTGCTAAGATGGGTGCTTCACAGAGTTTCTGTTTTAAGAGTTGAAAAGCTTACTCTTGTTTTTCTTCCCAGATATACTTCTTGTTTTTCTGGGTCAATTTGGTCAAAGGCTTTGCAATCTTTGAAAAGTCTTCTATGAACCTTTGGTAGTAACCAGCGAGACCTAGAAATTGACGAATCTCGGTTGGGGTGGTAGGGTATTCCCAACCTTTAACCGCCTCAATCTTTACAAGATCTACGTGGATACCTTGACTGTTGATGATATGGCCAAGAAATTGTACAGTGGGGATCCAAAAATCACATTTGGAGAATTTTATGTATAACTTTTCATTTTTGAGCAACTCCAGAATGGTTCTCAAGTGTTCAGCATGTTCTTCCTTGCTACGTGAGTAGATTAAGATGTTATCGATGAACACTATCACGAATTTGTCCAAGTAGGGTTTGCATACTCGGTTCATCAAATCCATGAACACTGCGGGTGCATTGGTGAGACCAAATGGCATTACTTGAAATTCATAATGCCCGTAACGTGTTCGGAAGGCTGTTTTGGGAATATCTTCTTCCCTGACTAGTAGCTGACGATATCCCGACCTGAGATCAATTTTCGAGTAGACACTCGATCCTTGCAACTGGTCAAATAAATCATCGATCCGGGGTAATGGATATCGATTCTTTATGGTGAGTTTGTTCAGTTCTCTGTAATCAATACACATTCAAAAAGTCCCATCTTTTTTTTGACAAATAAGACCGTTGCTCCCCAAGGTGATGAACTTGGTCGGATAAAACCTTTATCTGACAGTTCTTTCAACTGCTCAGACAGTTCTTTCATTTCGGAAGGGGCTAATCGATAAGGTGCTTTAGCAACTGGTGCTGCTCCAGGCACTAAACCAATTTGAAATTCTACTTGCCGAACTGGTGGAATACCGGGCAAGTCTTCCGGGAATACTTCAGAAAAGTCCTTGACAACAGGCACTTCTTCGAGTTGTTTCTCCTTTGTTTCATTCTCTCTCACTTGGATCAGAAATACGTGAAATCCTTTGTCCATGTACTTCATCGTTTTGATATATGAGATGATGTTGAGTCGGGTTTTGCTGTGATCGCCACAAACGATGAGAGTTTCACCATTAAGTGGAATCTGGATGACCTTCTCGTCACAGATGATTCTGGCATGGTGCTTAGATAACCAATCCATGCCAATAACGACGTCAAAGCTACTGAGTTGGATAGGCATGAGATCAATGGGGAAAGGTTTTTTTAGAAGAGTTAGGGTGCAACCTTTGATCATTTTGTTGGTGCCTATTAGGTTTCCGTTAGCTATTTCGATTTCATATGTAGTGTCTAGTTTTACGGGAGCAATATTTGGCAGTGAAGCAAATAAGGTAGACACAAAGCTATTATCAGCTCCAGAATCAAATAATATTTTAGCATTGTGTTGGTTCAGTAAGAAAGTACCCGTGACGACGCCGGGTTCCTGTGGTGCATTCCCGTCACCAAGCACATATGCTCTCCCACGAGCAACGTTGTTCGGGTTTTGGTTTGGGCAGTTGTTCTTGTAATGCCCTTTTTCACCACAACCGTGACACACTACTGTTATGGGCTGTGTATTTGCGCCCGTGGCTCGGCAGTTAAAGGTTTTGTGACCCACCTTTCGGCAATTGCCGCAAACTTCACAACAAGGTCCAGTGTGAGGGAGTTTACATTGGTTGCACTGGGGTTGGGTTCCGACATAAGCTTTCTCTCCTGTGGGTGTAACAACATAAGCTCAAGCAGCTTCCTGTCGGTGATTCTGTTGGTGGCGGTGGTTGTTGCAGTATTTTTGGTAGTTGTAGTTGCGGTTGTTGTTGTTGTTGTTGTTGTTGTTGTTGTGGTAGTTGTTGTTGTTTCTGGGGTTTCTGTTGTTGTTGTGGTGGTGGTTCCACGATTATCGAGACTTCGTTTGTGATCATTGTTTGCGGAGGTAGAACTCCGTCTGATTTCCCTTTCCAATAACCGTTGAGCTATTGTGATAGCTTCCTCAAGAGTGGTCGGTTTCGACGAGGTGACATTCCCCTCAATGCTTCGAGGCAAGCCCTCGACGTACTTTTCCAGTGCCCTTTCATTATCTGGCACCAAAGTAGGACATAGTACCGACAGTTCCTGGAACCTTCGGTTGTAGGTTCTCAAATCATTCCCCTTAATAATTAACTGGTGGAATTCTTCCTCCAGTTTCCTGATTTCTATTCGAAGACAGTATTTTTTAGCAATTTTGTTTTTAGTTCGATCCAGGACATCCGATACGCCTCTTCCATACCCATGGTTTGGGCGGTAGAGTTCCACCATGATGCGGCATCTTCCAGAAGTGTTCCCGTAGCAAAGGTAACCTTGTTATTATCTGGACAGTTGCACCGCATGAATACTGTTTCGGTGCGCTCAAACCACTGAGCTATTTTGGTGACTCCCTCGGAACCTTTGAAATAAGTTGGCTGGAAACCTATGAAATCTTTGTATGTGCACTTGCGAGACGCAGATGCCTCGCTTTCAGCGGTGGATCGGTTGTTGTTGCTCGAGCGGGCTATGGTAGCCGCCTGAGTCTCTAGAGCTGCTGCAACACTATCAGCTACCAATTTTTGGATACCACATAGTAACCATGTTAAAATACATTGCGTAATAGGGAATTTGTATATAATTACTAACAATATTGTCATAATGTGAAATTATAACCAATTGAGAATCATAAAAATCACGACATGTTTGGGTATTTACATTCCATTTGTATCATTCAAAGAACCATGACAATCACAAGTAACATCACAACATGTCTGAATACAACCACAATACACATGAACAACCACAATAGCATAAATCAACATCAGTATATAGTAAATCATAACCAACAACGTATATTAATAACTGGAATCAATTGTGTTACATAACAGAATGATTACCAGGTCCTTTATTAATGCCACATACGGCTGGCTAAGATGCCTCAAAACTATACAGATGTAAAATATGTCTAGCTGTTGGATTTCTCGTCCATAGGCCCTGTGAGCTGTGCAATCTGATCCAGGAGCCTCTGTATGTCAGTTTGATTTTGGACCTACATGTCTTCCACGAGGTTCTCTAAGGTGTCGGCTCTGAGGCGTGCTTCCAAAGCTTCCACAATGTGTCTCTGTCCCTCCTATAGTCAGACTGATATGTGGATGCGAGTCTCGGACATCTCTGACCGTATCCTAGTCAGACCGTCCTGAAGCTCAATCCTGTCGGATATGATGCTATGTAGAGTGTCGTTGAGCGTCTCGGGGCGGTCCAACGGTGTTCTGTCAGCTATACCCAAGAGGGTATCGATCTGTCTCTCATGACGCTCCAGACGCGTCATGACGGAAGATGGGGTAGGTATGCGGGCTACTGCTGCCCGTGAGCTCTCTTCAGTATCGAAGACTCGTGCTGGAGGAGTGAAACCGGGTGGAAATGGTAATGATGGTGAAGATGGATGACTGGGACCTGCTGTACGAGCCCGGCTCGAAGAGGGTAAATCCGCTTCTGGAGTCGGCTCCCGCTGGTGGGGTGTAAATGGGTAAGTCTGGGTGAGTTGGTTGAATAGGTGGTCGGGTCTAACTGACGGTGGAGGTGATGATAATCGTAATGGTGGTAATGTATACTGGTACTCGGATGATAATGGGGGTGTCATTCCGATCATATCTAGGGGTGAAGTAGGGGAGTAGGGTGAAAATGGTGGTATAATCGGCACAATAGGTAGGCGTACCCTCTGGCGAGGTGTATGCATCCTAATGCAACCGTTGGGGTGACTCCTAAATGGTGTCATGAATGGTTCGGGTTCATATGGTTCTAAAATCCTAACTTATTTGTACCGGGCTACCGGTGCAGGTGGGGGTGGTGGAGTAGGTAAAGGTGTATCTGACTTTTCTACAGGCAACCATTGCCGAGTCAGCATGTACTGGTCGTCAGTAAGTGGGGTGTAGGTGGGAGAAACTGGTCAGTTCTCAGGGTGTGGTGGTGAGATATGTGCCCGTCTAGCTAAAACATACGGGTCTTCAGATAATGGGGAGTCTAGGTTACCTACTATAATAGGTGACATAGGTGGTGTGGCGACGACTTCACCCTCCTCAAAGGGCTCCATTTCGTCTGAGGAGATGCTTGACAATGCATCGGCCGAAATGCTGGGAACTAATGGTGAGGTGATAGATAAGAGGGTGTCCTCGGATTCCATATCCGATAATGAGGTACTCAGGTGTGAGACTGTAGACATGGTACTGTAATAACCCGTAATTAGTAAGTGTAAGCAATCAATATAATCAAGTTTGTGAGAATCAAGGTGAAATAATCAAGTGTGTGTAAATCAATATGAAATAATCAGGTGTGTGAGAGTAAATATCAAGTGTGTGAACATTACTGTAAAATAATCTTAAAAGGTAATATATTGAGCACGGTATTATGCAGGCACGGAGGGTGTAAAGTGGTATGGTGTAAAAGTCATTCATTTTGAAAGTGTAATTATAGTCCAATGTTTGAAAACATTTGGTTCTCTATAATTATGGCTCTGATGCCAATCTGTAACACCCCATAAATTAAGTTAACAGTGGAAGACTAATCGGGTTATTATGGGGAGGATCTTTGTCGTAATAATAGAAAACGGCTCAAAAGAGGCGTTTTAAAAGTACTTGTTATTCAAATAAAAGTTGAAGTACAAAAAGTGAAAAAATCAGAGTTGAAACATTCCATTAAAGGGTGTAGTAGTTTGAGAATGAATGACATGGTTTATTTTACACCACATTAAAAACCCTGAGTTTATTGCCCGCTCCGTGCCTTGTCTACTTCGCTAATTACCTGAGATAAACATGTTAAAAGTCAACAAAATTGTTGAGTGAAATCATAGAGTTTGTAATAATAATGAGTTTGAGAAACACAAGTAATGATTGCATGTGTATTACAATCATGTTAACAATGGTGATATTGCAGTTGTATATATTGTCCTAAGTCTCATGACACGCAAACGTTAACAGTGTAGTAACCGGTGTGGGGCCCTCGAGTAATAGGTGTTTTGCCATTGCCTATTTCCTTCAAATATAGTGCATTGCGACTAATTCGACTAGCAACTAAGGCTACTTTTTAAGGCATTAGTGGAATAGGTAGTCAGCCTCCAATAGATCTATTCACTATATTCGCGTTCACTCACAAGTGATTAATGGTTCATGATGTGAGGGGCTTGTGGCAATAGAGTAACTTAGTCAATATCATATTAGGTGAAGCATACAAAAATACTTGAAAATACTTGTGTTTTAGTTTGTAGCATGTATCTTCCCCATAGAGTGTAAACTTTATTAAATAAGTAAAAGTGGGGCTATGACTCACCTTGTGTGTAACTGGCATGGTGGAAATGTGAAATCAAGTGAAATTACGGAAACGACTCCAACATACGACCTGGATAATAGGGAATTCTAGGAATTTGGTATTTGTGACTTAATACGGACAATGTGTGTGAAAATGAGTAACGGATAACGATTTGGTGTGTGATGAGTGTGAGTGATATGCTTAAAATGTTTAAAGTTCAAAAATAATATTATATATAATATTATCATGTTTTTATATCATTGATTCCATAAATATCATTTCCTCGAATGTGGTTAGAACGAAACGTTAAGTTAATCGTTAACATTCGTTATATATAAATATAAACGTAATGTGTTTGAATATGGAACGAAATGTAAAAATGCACATGAGTGAGTGGGAAAATGTAAAATATGCAATAGAAATGAATATGGAATAAAGTTACAGTTTGGTCCTTGTACTTTTACCAATTTTACACTTTCTACCCTAACGGTGTTAGTTTTGCACCGTTAGTCCTTGGTTAACTTTTTATTACATTTTTAGTCCAATAATTCCCCAAATGACATTTTAAGCCACATGTTTACTGTTTAATCAATATATACTAGAGGTGGCAATTTGTGCCCTAAATGAAAAAAATGGGCTAATTTTGGCTACTTTGTAAAAGATTTGGGCACATTTAGCCCCCTCTTTTTTTTTGAAATGGGCACATTTAGCCCATTGAAAAGTCAAATGGGCACAACGGGCACATATTTTCTCTCAATTAGATAACATTATAATCGTTTTTGAAGAAAAGCTTATATATATAATATATTTAATTTTTTTAAATATAAATGGGGTATTACGTTTAAGGAATTTATTTCGTCATTTTCGATCTTCTATAAAGCGATTTGTATAACATGTGCCCGTTTAGCCCGTGCCCGTTTAGCCCATGCCCGTTTAAGCCCGTGCCCATTCTAGCCCGTGCCCGTGCCCGCCCGGCCCACCCGTTTTGGCACCTCTAATATATACCCTCAGGTTATTAAATGAACAGTTTAGAACATATTTATACAAACTTGACATATTTAACCCGAAATGACATATTCTTTGCAAACTTAGTCCAAAATTTACAAAAAGTGTAGGAAATGATTTCCGAGAGTTTACTAACTTAATAAAGCTTATTTAAGTTAATTTTAACTGCTTATTAGCCAAAGTGCTTATTTTTAAGCTAAATGGGCTTTAACGAGTTTTAAACAAAGCCCATTAACAATTTTCGATCCGAGGGGTTTGAAGGGTAATGGGCCTGGTCTTGGGCTTGTAAAAAGGGTCTGAAAAATGTTACAAAAGAGCTTATTACCACAGCTTATCGGGATTTATTAATAACTGCTTATTGGGCTTTTAAGCCCAATCGGTAAATAAGTGAGTTTTTCAATAGGTCCGAGTAGCGATTACTTGTGACTTTAAAAAGGGCTTAAACGAGCTTATTAAAGCAAACTTAAAACATCAACTTAATAAATGAGCTTATGAAGAATTGAGATAAGCAATAAAAATGATATGGTGTGTGTATGTATCCGATTTTATTGGTCCATTTCTTAGTCAATATAACATGGTTATAAAAATAGGACAATGACATATATAATGTGTTATATGATAAACGATTCAATACATGAATAAAATGAGCTCGATAAGTATAGAAATGAATATGTAAGTGTCAAATAACTATAGAACACAAGTTTCTAGCCAGCCATGAAGGAGGTCATTGCGTATAAACGTAAAATAAATAATAAGAACTCGTAAAAATGCATTAAACGTAATATACGATCGAAATAAATAAGGAACAATGCATGAGATATATAAATCGATAAGAAGGATTTGAAAAGGGTTTAGGAAGACTCACAACACCTAAATGGTGGAGTTTAACGTGTATATCGAACTAGAACTCGAGAAATATTGATGTGGCTCGTAAAGGTAATCACCAATGATCGAATGGTGCTTAGGATGACTTGGAATGAACTCAAACTAAGGGAGAGATGCTTCTGGCTTCTTGGGAACTCTCGGCAAGGAGAAATACTTAGAAGAAATGAGATAGAACTTTTGTGTGTGAAAGGGATTAAATGTGCACATATTTATACATGTATATTAGTCGATATATAGTAAAATACTCACCCAAGTTGGGTGATTTGATGTGTTAGCAGAGGAATAAGAATACTACTCGAGTATTTAGTAGCTTAGGAGGGGTTTTTTGTGTATAAGCTTGGTTATGTTGAGTGTGCATGTAAATGTACATATATATACTTCGTACGACATATAGAAATGGTCCAAAATGGTTTTTAACGTGCCATATTGTGTATAAGGGTGAGAAATTAACTCTTGAACTCATATTTGATTATAGAAACTCAAAATAAATAAGTGAAATTAAGTTGTGTTGACTTTGGTAAAAATGGGTAAATAATAAGTGACATTGTACATGTCTCGATGGGGTTTTACTTTGGCTCTCATTCGGGGATCAAACGTTCGAATGGGAAAATGAAATTCGACATA